>JAVGWX010000005.1:23713562-24076062 GCA_036924085.1 Ariolimax columbianus | reverse complement strand
TTGATATTCATCGCAGAATGCAGGCAGTGTATGGTGACAAAAGTGTTTTGAAGACAACAGTGAACAGCTGGACAACGATGTATAAAGAAGGATGTGGTCTGGTTTTATTTGAACACGCCTCGTATAATTAATAATCCAGAAGGCACGTGGAGCCTTTATTATGATTAACAAACTCTAGCAATTAAATTAAATCAGATAGGATTAAATAATAGGATTTTCAAGTCAAATATCAATTTGATATTGCTCTACGATTGGAGGTGTGCCAGGACAACAAAGTAGTTAACCCTTTACACGTTAAACCTGGAAACATTATATGGGTACTCTCCAGAGCAAGAAGCTTATCTTCTACCTTCCCAAATATATACCATTTCTTTGCAACAAGAGATTTTAGATACGTTATTCTAATATATAGTAAAACTGAAATACTGCATCTGGGTTGATCGGGTAAAATGAGCGGATTACAGGCGTTCTGCTTGCGCACAATTCTTGGTTTGAGGTTGTTTGGTACGGTCACCAATGTCGACATGTGGCACAAGTCAAACCATCTGTCGGTGTCGCAAAAAGGTGAAGGAGAGAAGATGGAGATGGATCGGTTACACCTTGGGGAGGGATACTGGCAGTATTTCTCAACAGTGTCTGCACTGGAACTCGATGATATAGAGGAAGACCTCGAGACACCTGTGAGCGGAAGTGGAGTCAGATAGAGAGAGCATGGAAAGAGTTGGAGCGGCCGGAAGTTGACTAAGGCTGATGGCAATTAGTTGTTGAGGACCTGCGCTCCATATGCAGTTGATAAGTTTATATTATATACATACATATATATATATATATATATATATATATATATATATATATATATATATATATATATATCTTGCTGTATTTACATGTCGATCCCTCTATCTTTCTCTGCTGACCTTTGCCTCTTTGTCTGCGTACGACACAAGCAATGAAATCATGCCTTCTCTTACAATCAAATGATTGATTCGGCTTATCGCTCCAAGTGAATCATTAGGTCATCACTATAGCTCATTACATAAAGCGTGTATCATTTGCTGTGGAAATTTCTGTAGCAATTGTTTTGCATGATAAGGTTGCTAGTCATATACGCAATCCTCTTTAATCGCTTTTCCTGACATGCTTTCGAAGTTACAGTGGATTTTTCATTATGGACTGTGGGGCCACTCTGTCTGTACTCTCGTACGCTATACATGAATTTCATTGCTCATTTTCCTAAATTTTCCATTTCAACTGCCTTGGGGTTCCTTCTCGTCTCCTTCCTTGCCCACAATTGAGTGTGTCCTATATATATATATGTGTGTGTGTATAATAAAACAGTGCTGACGTATGTTGTTGATGTAACTCAAATCCAAATTGTAGAATATTAATGTGTGTGTGTTTATTTGTGTGTGTGTGTGTGAGAGAGAGAGAGAGAGAGAGAGATACAGTATGAGATGAAATAGAGAAAGAGAGAGAGAGAGAGATGATTGGTCAGAGAAATAGCGATTAGTGAGATAGTCGATATCAGCAATGCCGCTGTGGAAGATTTGCCAGTCAATCGAACTGCACACCATCAAAGAGACATTATTTATCCATTATAGGATCCTCTTCCTCTTTCAACCCTCGACTCCCTCACATTACCGGCCCATCTCTTCCCAGCCCTTCTCCCTTCTCTATCACTAATTTCCCCCCCCCCCCTCCACCCAACCACCCTTCAATCCATGCCCTTATAATGATTTCTAATTTTTACGAAGCAATCGAAAACTTGCATTCTAATTTTATTGTTCCACGATTAACGGTCCAAAAGAAGAAGCTATGTTTACATTTTGAGATTCCAATTGCGCTGTGTTCGCTAATTAATCCAATGGAGACAGCTGCGCTGACTGCAGGTGACGTCTTAAATCTCACATTGAGACTATGCGTTGCTAAGTGACCTCAGTACTGCATAATGCAGCCCACGTTAGTTGTAAGAAAGTTAGTTGTGAGAGTAATCCACAATAATTGATGATATATTTGGTTCTTGTCGGTCCCCAAAGGTACATAGTCCTCCCAACTGAGACAAACCTAACAAAAACTCTTATATTGGATGTGGCAGACGAGACTGTAGGAAACCGAAATCTAATGGACAGAATCATTTCTGTCACTTCAGATTCATCTGAGCTCTCGTGTATAAACGACCAGGTGCTCTTAACTATTGCTCTTTTCTTTCTCTCATCGTGTCAATTATAGAAGCATCGCCGCCTTCGCAGGCATGTGTGGAGGCACGGCCGAGGATAGGTGTGAAGCGGAGGCGATGGATGAGACCACTGTCAATGCTCTGGATACGGTAAGAAGCCTGCATATAATCTGTTTCAAATTCATCATCTTCCTTATCCACATCCACTTACCATTTTTGCTCTCCCACCTCCACTTCCTCACAAATCTCCATTTCCTCAGCTACCCCAACTTCTTCACCCACTTCCCCTTTCTCTCCCACCTCCACTTCCTTCCCTACCTCCTTCCTCCCCCACCTCCACATTCTCCCACCTCTACTTCCTCTCTCACTTCCACTCCCACCTCTACTTCCTCTCTCACCTCCACACCCACCTCCACTTCCTCTCCCACTTCCACACCCACCTCCACTTCCTCTCCCACTTCCACTTACTCTCTCACCTCCACACCCACCTCCACTTCCTCTCTCACCTCCACACCCACCTCCACTTCCACACCCACCTCCACTTCCACACCCACCTCCACTTCCTCTCTCACCTCCACACCCACCTCCACTTCCTCTCTCACCTCCACACCCACCTCCACTTCCTCTCTCACCTCCACACCCACCTCCACTTCCTCTCCCACTTCCACACCCACCTCCACTTCCCCTCCCACTTCCACACCCACCTCCACTTCCACACCCACTTCCACACCCACCTCCACTTCCTCTCTCACCTCCACACCCACCTCCACTTCCTCTCTCACCTCCACACCCACCTCCACTTCCTCTCTCACCTCCACACCCACCTCCACTTCCTCTCTCACCTCCACACCCACCTCCACTTCCTCTCCCACTTCCACACCCACCTCCACTTCCACCGATTCGTCATCAACCAAAATTCCTCCTATTGAATCTATATTTCCTAGATATAACAATTAGGTTCATCCACCTTCCACTCTGCTCACCATCTTCTGTGGATTTGTGTCATGTGTTGTTATTATGTATTGGTTTTCTTTGTGTTGGATGCCAACAATGTGTTCGTTAACTCTTTTGCGCTCCTTGAAAATAGAGTTATGTGCCGGTTAGCAATACGTTTTCACACATCCAGAGCGTGTTGATGAAGAAGGACCGAGAGTCTGCAGGCGATTGTTCTGGGTTTGGCTTCATCTTCGTAGCTCGCACTACTACGGGACTCACGTCGATATCAGACTGTCAATAAACAGGCTGTTTCTAAGGAGGACTCGTGGTTGGGGGGTCGGGCGGGGGGGGAGGGGGAGTCTTGATCAGTATGTTTTACCTGACCCTAACTAACATAGTCTGATCGGTATGTTTTACCTAACCCTAAAATAGTCTGATCAGTATGTTTCACCTGACACTGACTAACATAGTCTGATCAGTATGTTTCACCTGACCCTGACTAACATAGTCTGATCAGTATGTTTCATCTGACCCTAACTAACATAGTCTGATTGGTATGTTTCACCCTGACCCTGACTAACATAGTCTGATCAGTATGTTTCACCTGTCCCTAACTAACATAGTCTGATCGGTATGTTTCACCTGACCCTGACTAAGTTAGTCTGTACATGATGTTTTTCCTGACCCTGACTAAGTTAGTCTGAATATGATGTTTTGCATGACCCTGACTAAGTTAGTATGTACATGATGTTTTGCATTACCCTGGCTAAGTTAGTCTGAACATGATGTTTTACCTGACCCTGACTAAGTTAGTCTGTACATGATGTTTTGCCTGCCCCTGACTAACATAGTCTGATCATTATGTTTTGCCTTACCCTGACTAAAATAATCTCATAAGTATGTTTTGCCTGACACTGACTAATACAATCTGACCAGTATTTTTTGCCTGACTTTGACTAAGATAGTCTTCTCCTTCTTACGCTTTCAGACGTCGACCTTTATTTTTTCGAAAAAAGCAGCGGTCATCTTGAGGCTGTCGACACTGCCATAGAGCTTGTCTGATGTTGCCACTGGTGATGGCCACATCTGCTCTCTCTGATCCTCGTATGTCGGGCAGTTTTGCAGCAAATGCTCAGCGGTCATTTTCCCGGTACCACACGAGCATTCGTCAGTGCCACCTATCTTCAATTTGTTGAATAGGTGGTACCTCAGTCTATTGTGGCCAGTGCGAAGTCCGAAGACCACGACCTGCTCTCTTCTGTTCAACTCGTAATAGGCATCGTTTTTTGTGTAGCCAGTATGTTCTGTTTCCCATTTGGTCATGTATCTAGCTCTAATAAGCTTTTTTGACTCTTCGTATGTCACACTAGTATCTGGTTGTGGTAGTCTTGCACCTTCTTTTGCCAGTCTGTCTGCCTCCTCGTTGCCTTGGATGTTGCAGTGGGATGGAACCCACTGTACCACTACTCTTTTTGGTGCGGACTGCTGGCATAGTTGACAGAGTACTGCTCTTAAATCCTTAAGTTCAATATTTTTCTGGCTTTTTAGTGCTGTGACTACGGCCAGGGCATCTGTAAGCAGGACTATATGGCTTTCATTCCTTTTACCTGTCACCATTTCTTCCACTGCCGCCCTCAGTGCCCCTGCCTCTGCTCTGAAATTGCTTGTGTATTTACCAGTTGTCAATGACAGTGTTATTTTTCTGCCATTTGGTAGGCTCAGGAATGTCCCTGCCCCTCCGTTCTGTGTTGTGTTTGTTACAGAACCGTCGGTGTATGCATGGGTCCAGTCCATGCTTGGGTAGTTTTTCGTTATGTACCTCAGGGTTGTATCTCTTCTTTCTTTTTCAGTCTGGCAGTTTTTGTTTCCAATATCTGGTATATTTTCTTCCACCTCTGGAAATATATGCTGCCTCCAGGTAGGTTTTCGTACAGTTGGGATGGGCTTTGGTGTTGTTAGAGCGTTCATAGGGTCTTCGTGCATCTTTGCTTTGCCTGTTTCTGCAAAGTTTCTCCGCTTTAGCTAAGATAGTCTGATCAGTATGTTTTGTCTGTCCCTGACTAACACAATCTGATCAGTATGTTTCGCCTGACCCTGACTAACATATTCTGACCAGTATGTTTTGCCCGACCATGACTAAGATAATCTGACCATCATGTTTTGCCCGACCCTGACTAACATAGTCTAATCAGTATGTCCCCCCTCCCCAATTTCGACTATCAAGCCAAAAGGTCACACGCTGTTAACATCAATCATCTCTTTTCTCTGTACCTAAAACCCATGCCACTGAAGCTGTTATCTTCGGCACAACGCATTCCGTTCCCCTGATAACCTCATTCTACATACAAAGTCCTTTTAAGGACCTGGTGGCATGAGATTGAGAACGAACAAAGAAGAAAGAAAATCCATTGATTTCGCTATTTAATTTACTCACATGCTGTGTCCATTAACTATTATTGCTAGCATATCCATATCCAGAGTGGATCAAATATTGTAACTGCATATAGAGAAAACTCAGTCAATAGTATCCAGCCTTTCTCAATTCCCTGACGACATTCGTGTTTGCATACTGTGTACACTAACTAATATTGATCACATATCAATATCCATAATGGATCAAATATTGTCACTGTACTAATTCTCGTGCGGCATTAGTGGATAGCGGACACAAAGGCGTCATATCTTTATTGTCCTGATCATGTTGGGGGTCATGGCGACGGAAAAGTTGATAACCTGGTCTCGAATGCACACATACGGGGGCATCGGATAAGGGCTACATTCTGAGGTAATCATCGACCATCTCTTGAAAGCCCGGAAATCAATAAACTGACAAATCGCAGACTTCAGAGGAACTGAAGACACGGCAGTGAATGAGCTGACAGTACCCTGCTACTCACAGCCAGCATAAACACTCTACGACATTTGTTGAGGGCAACAAAGCGCCTGTGAGTTTGCTCGGAGTTTAGTGATATTCGATTCTTGACAGAATAGAGCTACCGAACTATCTGAAGTATTCACTAACATTATCCAAATTTAACTTAACTTAACGTAATGTTTTTATATTGGTTTAGAAGACTCTGCAGAGTCTGTATACAACCAGTTTCATTTACATCACCTTCCTCTAAAAGCTATGCACATCTAATGTATTCTTAAATGCATTAACTGTCCCTGCCTCCACTACCTCCCGTGGCAATGCATTCCAAGCATTCACCACTCTCTGACTAAACAAATATTTTCATAGTATCTAATCTGGACCTCTCTTTAGTTAATTTGTAGCTATGCCTTCTTGTTCTTGTGGATGGCAGTATTAAAAAAAACTTGTTATAGTCTATTTTTTCCATTCCTCTGATCATCTTATAAACCTGTATTAAGTCACCACGAATTCATCTCATAACTGTAGTGGCGACGCCCCTTTGACACCGGTGCTAAATAGTCTTAGTAGACCTGTAATTCTACAGTGGCGACGCCCCTGTTGACACCGGTGCTAAAGAATCCTATTCAACTTGTACTTTTCCAGTGGCGACGCCCCTCTGCAGTTCCTAGCTCTGGTGACAGCTGGATCTAGCCAGAAGAAGAATTTCCTGCTTCGCGGGCTAGGCTCGAGCAGTTTATTACTCCACTGAGATGGAAAAAGTGCCGCGGAGGGTGGTTAACTGATGTGCGAGTCCATTTTAATAGACTCAAACACTAGAGTAAAGTACACCCGCAGCCTGTTAGAGGCCATCTATTCTGCTCTTAACAAACCACCTAAGGCCGGTGTTACGCCATGTCATACAGTTATAAAGTGTTAAAGATGTGGTAGAAATACGCTTGAAACAGAAGAGAAGTTCGTTTTTACCTCATAATGTATGGCGGATACAACAAAGTTACCAGTAGCTTATACTAAACCGTACATGGACAAAGGTCAGTGTCAGGCAAATCTAGATTTTAAAAATACATCGAGCAGGCAAGCCGTGGACAGTCAATAGCCAAAGAGGGCACACCTATTCTAATCGAATATAATTAACATACAGCCCAAAGACCTGGACTCATGTATACACAGATGGGTCCGCAGAAAAAACAGTAAAGGCGGAAGTTGAGACACCTTTATTTTAAAAACAGCAATGAGAAAATTACCCATAAAACTGTCCATACTAGGAAGATTTCCTTCTACTTTAGGGCATACCATACTAGGAAGATTTCCTTCTACTTTAGGGCTGACCATACTAGGAAGATTTCCTTCTACTTTAGGGCAGACCATACTAGGAAGATTTCCTTCTAATTTAGGGCAGACCATACTAGGAAGATTTTCTTCTACTTTAGGGCAGACCATACTAGGAAGATTTCCTTCTACTTTAGGGCTGACCATACTAGGAAGATTTCCTTCTACTTTAGGGCAGACCATACTAGGAAGATTTCCTTCTACTTTAGGGCAGACCATACTAGGAAGATTTTCTTCTACTTTAGGGCAGACCATACTAGGAAGATTTCCTTCTACTTTAGGGCAGAGTCCATGACGCTGCTATACGTTCTAATCGTGTTCACCAGATCTGACAAACACCCACCAATTCAGATTATATTCGGACCAGATACATGGCCAAATGGGAAACAAAGCATACTGGCTACGCAAAAAATGATGATTATTACCAGTTGAACAGAAGAGAGCAGGACGTGGTCTTCAGACTCCGCACATGCCACAACAGACTGAGGTACCAGACTCCGCACAAGCCACAACAGACTGAGGTACCAGACTCCGCACAGGCCACAACAGACTGAGGTACCACCTATTAAAAAAACTGAAGATAGGTGCTACTGACGAATGCACCTGTGGTACCGGGAAAATGAGCCCTGAACATATGCTGCAAAATTGCCCGACATACGAGGACCAGAGAAAGCACATGTGGCCATCACCAGTGCCACCACTATACAAGCTGTCGACAGCCTCAGGATGACAGCTGCTTTCTTCAAACAAATTCAAGTTGACGTCTGGCAGCGTACGAAGAAGAAGAAGAAGATTATATTCTTTGCAGATTACAGATTAGAACTAGAATCGGTACAAAGCACCAGAAATGAGCACATGCTGCGAGAAATCATATCTAAGCTCAGCAAAATCTAAAGAGGATTAGTAGTTGCTTGTAAGTGGCTAGTTTCACAGTGTGGATTCACAGGGAACGAGAAAGCTGGTTGCCCTGTTCATGGCCGGTGGCAGGAGAGAACAGGGAGCATTTTGTCGACACAGTTTCAAACCGAGAGTAAAGAACTATCATCTGCAATCAATGCAACTCAAAATGGAAGAAAAATTTGGACGATGGCAATAAGCCTGACGCAATCAATCAGCTCCACATACAACCATCTTTTGATTTGAGAACAGGCCAATGCAGACTATTCGCCAACTTTAATACGGCTCAATATATCACACACAAGTGACTGTCCACGTGGAACCCGAGTCTAAACTCCCTAACATATCAAACAATACTGCCCAGTATACAGAGACCTGGGATTCCAGACCTAGCCAGAAACAGCAGAACTGACGCAGAAGCTGTGGCACTGCCACTTGGACCTCAAGATGAGTATTAACTCTATACAAGCGAAGGGACTACCGATCTAGCATGACCAAAAAAGCTTGATGGCAAGTGAAGATGGGCATACATAAATCGAATGTGTTGGTAAAGCAGCATAAAAGCTGACAATTTAAGCAGTACAATTTCTTGAGCATGGAAAAAAGGAACCTACGGACAATTCTCTATAAGCAATGTTCAAAAATTATCCGACTTAGGGACAAGAAAAATACAATTACTCTTCTGGCGGTTTGAAAGCGTAATCCCGTTCAAAATACTCCTCTTGGGACTTTTAACACTTCTCCCAACGGTCCATGCCAATGTTGGAAGCATTAAGGCCTCTTTTGATACACACTTCTCCCAATGGTCCTGCCAATGTTGGAAGTATTAAGTCCTCTCTAGATACACACTTCTCCAAACGGTACTGCCAATCTTCGAAGCATTAAGGCCTCTTTTGAGAATGGAGTTCAGTTGGATCGTCGTATTTCGCATGTCTTCTCGTTACTCAAATCGGGTTTCTTTCAGCGTAATTTTAAGCTTAGGGAACAGCAAAAAGTTGCAAGGGGCAATGTCGGGAGAATAGAGGGCCTGGCGAACCAGATGAATGTTGTGTTTGGCCAAAATAGTCTGAATCAGATTTGAAAATTGGGTGGGTGCGTTGTCATGATAGAGGTGCCAATGTCCCGTTGTCATGATGGAGGCGCCAATGTCCCGTTGTCATGATGGAGGCGCCAATGTCCCGTTGTCATGATAGAGGATAGAGGTGCCAATGTCCCGTTGTCATGATGGAGGCGCTGCCAATGTCCCGTTGTCATGATGGAGGTGCCAATGTCCCGTTGTCATGATGGAGGTGCTGCCAATTTCCCGCAGTCGTGATCGAGGTGCCAATGTTCCGTTGTCATGATGGAGGCGCTGCCAATGTCCTGTTGTTATGATAGAGGTGCCAATGTCCCGTTGTCATGATGGAGGCGCTGCCAATGTCCCGTTGTTATGATGGAGGTGCCAATGTCCCGTTGTCATGATGGAGGTGCCAATGTCCCGTTGTTATGAGGGAGGTGCTGCCAATTTCCCGTTGTCGTGATGGAGGTGGCAATGCCCCATTGTCATGATGGAGGTGCTGCCAATTTCCCGTTGTCATGATTGAGGTGCTGCAAATTTCCCGTTGTCATGATGGAGGTGCCAATGTCCCGTTGTCATGATGGAGGTGCCAATGTCCTGTTGTCATAGTGGAGGTGCCAATGTCCCAATGTCATGATGGAGGTCCCAATGTCAGGATTGAGGTGCCAATGTCCCGTTGTCATACTGGAGGCGCTACCAATGTCCCGTTATCAAGTTGGAGGTGCCAATGTCTCATTGTCATTATGGAAGTGCGGCCAATTTCCCGTTGTCATAATGGAGGTGCTACCAATGTCCTGTTGTCATGATGGAGGCGCTGCCAATGTCCCGTTGTTATGATAGAGGTGCCAATGTCCCGTTGTCATGATGGAGGCGCTGCCAATGTCCCGTTGTTATGATGGAGGTGCCAATGTCCCGTTGTCATGATGGAGGTGCCAATGTCCCGTTGTTATGATGGAGGTGCTGCCAATTTCCCGTTGTCGTGATGGAGGTGCCAATGTCCCGTTGTCACGATGGAGATGTTGCAAATTTTCCGTTGTCATGATGGAGGTGTCAATGTCCCCTTGTCATGATATAGGTGGCAATGTCCCGTTGTAATGATGGAGGTGCCAATGCCCCGTTGTCATGATGGAGATGCCAATGTCCCGTTGTCAGGATAGAGGTGCCAATGTCCCGTTGTCATGATGGAGCTGCCAATCTCCCGTTGTCATGATGGAGGTGCCAATGTCCCGTTGTCATGATGGAGGTGCCAATGTCCTGTTGTCATAGTGGAGGTGCCAATGTCCCAATGTCATGATGGAGGTCCCAATGTCAGGATTGAGGTGCCAATGTCCCGTTGTCATACTGGATGCGCTACCAATGTCCCGTTGTCATGATGGAGGTGCCAATGTCTCATTGTCATTATGGAAGTGCGGCCAATTTCCCGTTGTCATAATGGAGGTGCTACCAATGTCCTGTTGTCATGATGGAGGCGCTGCCAATGTCCCGTTGTTATGATAGAGGTGCCAATGTCCCGTTATCATGATGGAGGCGCTGCCAATGTCCCGTTGTTATGATGGAGGTGCCAATGTCCCGTTGTCATGATGGAGGTGCCAATGTCCCGTTGTTATGATGGAGGTGCTGCCAATTTCCCGTTGTCGTGATGGAGGTGCCAATGTCCCATTGTCATGATGGAGGTGCTGCCAATTTCCCGTTGTCATGATTGAGGTGCTGCAAATTTCCCGTTGTCATCATATAGGTGCCAATGTCCCTTTGTCACGATGGAGGTGTTGCAAATGTTCCGTTATCATGATGGAGGTGCCAATGTCCCGTTGTCATGATATAGGTGCCAATGTCCCGTTGTCATGATGGAGGTGCCAATGTCCCGTTGTCATGATGGAGCTACCAATGTCCCGTTGTCATGATAGAGCAACCAATTTCCCGTTGTCATGATGGAGCTGTCAATGTACCGTTGTTGTGATGAAGGAGCTGCAAATGTCCCGTTGTCAAAATAGAGCTGCCAATGTCCCGTTGTCATGATGGAGGCGCTGCCAATGTCCCGTTATCATGATGGATGTCTCAATGTCCCGTTGTCATGATGGAGGAGCCAATGTCCTGTTGTCATGATGGAGGTACCAATGTCCCGTTGCCATGATGGAGGTGCCAATGTCCCGTTGTCCCCATGTCCGGTCGGGTTTGCCGTACTCGTGATGCACAACCCCACAAGAGCCAAAGGAAGCGGTTAACATGACTTTGCTAGGCATCTTTGTTAATGAAAACGAGACGAGAGCTAACTACACTTCAACACTGAAAGACAGTCTGTAGGCGACTGGCGCAATTTGTGGGCGGGAAAAATTTCACACATGCGCATGACGGTCCTCTAAACCTCCCCGACGAAGGACAACACCCATGCTTTATTTGTTTCCGCGGGGGAAAAAAAATGAAGGTCGGATACTTTTTGAACACATCTCGTTTTTGTCCTTCTACCAGATCATGGATCAGCCTTTATATATATGTCTGTCTAACTGTCTGTACGCCATATATTTACTCAGGTTTGTGTCTGCGTATATTTTTTGCCTTTCGTATTTTGTGTGTATATCGATCTGTCTGTGCTTGTCTGGGATTCATAAGTTTAACTCAGGTTTCAACTGGCTATCTGTCGCCCATTACTTGTAATTATATATCAAGTACTCTGTCTGTCAACCCACATACCTTCTCCTCTTCTTTTCTGTCTATCATTCTCTCAATCAATCTGTCTTCTTACTGCAACCAATTACCTGTCATAATTCCAAAGCATCCGTAATTATGTTACCAATTTACTATAGCAAACAAATCCTCTTCCGCGCACATTTTCTTTAAAGAAACACCCGGAACAGTATTGAGCTTCACCTGGAGAGTTTTTTTAGCGTTGAGAAATATGCAGCTTCTAGAACAACGTTTGTGTACAGCTAAGAATGTGGACCACTAAAGTTAGGATGCAATCTCCTTCGTTAAGTCTCAAGTACATGCCCTGTTGGGGATACGAGCTGCTATTGCACATGATTATTATCGTGCTTTGTGTCTGGCAATTATCACATATCACATATAGAAACACATATTAATAGCCGGCGTCTATAGGGAATCAACAACAATATACAGAGGAGATATACATGTGTGCTGGAAGATAGAAGAGATAATTAAGGAGAAAGAGATTTCTGAGATTACATAAAACCCAAACAGGATCTTCCTTTTTATTTATTTCTCTGTTTCTTCCTGTTTTTTTTGTTCTTCATTTTTCATCTTTTTATTCTTCCTCTTATACTTCGTTCGATAAAAGCTAATCATAAACATTTTCCTCATATCATTGTTGGTTTGTTCCATTTTCCTCTCGTCACCATACAGTTTATCCTGCATTTAACCACATCAGTTTCTCCCATTAACTTTACGTCTTATCTCATACTTTCATCATCACTTCAGTTTATACATCAAATAACTTTAATTTGTCCCCCTTATAGACTTGGCGATGTAAAGTATCTATCGTCAAATACATTGTATCTTTCAAATAACTTCATTCATCCCCCCCCCCCCCCCCCGCATAAACTTGACGGTCTACTTCAAGCCCCTATCACAATACACACTTTACTCCTCAAATAAACTCATTCCCCTATATAAACTTGGCGGTCTACTTCAAGCTCCTATCACAATACACACTTTACTCCTCAAATAAACTTATTCCCCTTTATAAACTTTGCGGTCTATGAAAAATAAGTCATATCTCGTTACAATACATATTATCTCTTCTCCTGGCTGGGGACTGTGCGCTATCCGATCCTCGTTTGTTGTAGACAAACACGGAAGGACTTATTTTGCTGGTTGTCTGTCCTTCCGACATGAACACATGTTTGTGTGTCTTACATTATTAATTTATTGAATAGATGATCTATCTATCTATCTATCTATCTATCTATCTATATATCTATCTATCTATCTATCTATCTATCTATCTATCTGTCTGTCTGTCTGTCTGTCTGTCTGTCTGTTTGTCTATCTATCTATCTATCTATCTATCTATCTATCTATCTATATGTATGTCTATCTATATGTATGTCTATCTATCTATCTATCTATCTATCTATCTATCTATCCATCTATCTATATGTCTGTTTGTCTATTTATCTATCTAATCGAATCCTTTTCAATCGTAATTGTAATCACATCCAATCACTTCCAATTTTCTTTCTATCTGTCTATATATCTTTCCGTGTCTTTCTACCTATCTCTATGTTTTTCTTTTGTTCCTCCATTTATTTTCAGCTGCTAAATTTCCTTATTGGCCTTTCATGCATAAATTTTCTAGTAACTGACAAAGACTTATGTGTCGATACGTTCAGCAGTGTATTTCCCACACCGCCTCGAGCCAGGCTGGCTTGTATCGCGTTGTGCTGATTTAATAGTTCCCACGTGCACAGGAAATGCGAATACACGTAACATGTGCTAGTTCTAGTAGTCTGGGTAATGTCAAGTAACGTGCAAGTGAGGGCACGTAGGCAGGCGGAGCTCTGGAAGACGGTCCAAAATAGGAATTGGTGGCGTGTAGTTGTTGCAGTTAAATGTTTAGGTAAAGGTTGTTGATGTTGAAACGGATCCAGCAGCATCCGGGCTCTCACCCTTCGACCCAATGTCCTGTAATAGATCGTGTATGTTAGTTGTCTAGTGCGAAAAAAGTGTTCCATTTATCTGGTTTCAGAGGAAGAAGCGTTTTATTTTCATCGTTGAGCGCTGAGCACTCAAAGAGATGATGATGATGAAGGGTTTCGTATTAGCGGGTACACTGTTGACATTCTGGAGCGTGTTGTGGTTGGATTTTGTTCAAGTTTTTATGAAGTGGGATGTGTTTGGTTCTCAGATGGAAAATGGTAAAGATAAAGGTAGTCCCACAGCAGACATTGCTGTCGGGGATGAAGTTGTGGAGACTTCATTGTACGAGATCAGTGCAGCCTTGACGAAAATACTCTACGGTTTCCAGAAAAGGAATACTTCTTCTTCTTCGTTCGTTCTCAATCTCCCACTACCAAACATTGAAAGGGCTTAAGTAGCAGAATGAAGTCCAGAGAGCGGAATGCGTTGTGTCGTAGGTTACAGCTTGGCTGCGATATTTGCACCTTTCGGTCCAACACATCCGACTTCAGCAAGCATTTTTTGAGTACCGGGTTAGCATTCCCTCTTCGATCCTTCTCCTTAGCCAGTCTGCCCTGCTGCAGCCTGTTATCCAGGATCACCACGTGGAGGTGTAGAAGGGTCTTGACAGCTCTGGTTTGCTGGCCCTGACGCTAGCAGTCAGCTATGAGTCGCTGACCACTGCAGCTCATCCGCTGCTCAGCATCTTGATCCCAAACGGGGATACAACCGCATCACAGGAAACGAAGGGACATGCAGTCTAACCAAAAAGACAGCGAAACTGTTACAAAACGAATACCTGGTCAGCTATGAAGAAGCAAAATCCATTTTAAAAGAACGCAATGTAAAGTGGCAAGAAGAACATCTCAACAATCACGCAAGTGACGGATACTTCCAGCTGTCAAGAACAGTCCAAGTTATCACACTTCGTCTCTGAACTGGCCACAACGGAATGAAACATCACATGGACACCAAACTCAAGATAGTTACCACCAGCCTATGTTACTGCCGTCTGGCAGACATGGCAGCATCACATGTAATTTAAAACTGCGCCCTGCACACAGGATGATGTGGCTCACACTCGTCTCCGTCGAGGAGATACTGTATGGCGGTTTTTAGACGCTGAAAAAGACAGAAGAATTTATTGAAGAATCCAGAGACCTATTCTAAATGAGCAATGATCGCAGAAGAAGAAGAAGAAGAAAATGAAGAAGGAGTAGTAGTAGTAGTAGTAGTAGTAGTAGTAGTAGTAGTAGTAGTAGTAGTAGTAGTAGCAGTAGCAGTAGCAGTAGCAGCAGCAGCGAGCATGGTCACTTCCCAAGGCCAGACTGCCTCTCTTTGTTCTGTATAAGTAGAGCAGCTCTATAGAATATGTTCTGGTGTTTGCTTGGGTGCTACACAATCGCACTTGGCGGTGTCTCTGATGCCCAACCTATGGAGGTGGGCCTTGAGTCTGCACTGTCTCGTTCTTAGTCTGAAGATCTTTGTCTGCCTTTATCTGCCAAGTTTGTCTAAGCTGTCATGTTCTGGCTTGTATTCTTTGTGGAGGTGTTGAAGGGTCTTGGCAGCTCTAGTTAGCTGTCCCTCACGCTAGCAGTCAGCTATGGGTCGCTGACCACTGCAGCTCATGCGCTGCTCAGCATCTTGATCCCTTACATAATCCATTCTACGGCTGCTACTATTTGTTACACTCGCACCAGCTTGTTTCCCTACTTCATTTCATTTCTGTTTCTTCGTACCCCCCGCCGTCATGATCATTGCCCGTCGTTCCCTTTATGGTATAGACCATTGACAACCCTCCTCCAGCATGTTCAATTTTGAGCTGCCTTTTTTACTTGTCTCCAGTTCAGGTCCAGGGACCGAAAAGTCCTTTTCAGTCTTCTTTTGGTGTTTCTCGGTCTACCTCTCTTTCTCTGCCCTTATTGATTCCATATCAGGGCCTGTCTGACTATGTTTAATAGTGCTTTTCGTAGTGTGTGGTCTATCCAGCCCCATTTCAGTTCGATTTGTTGATCCACTGGCTGTCTCCTTGCCAATAGATCTTCTCTCCTCACCATGTCTTGCCACTCTGTACCAATTATCCTTCATAGATATTTTTTTTTATTTTTTTTTTATTTTATGTGTTTGCCTCACAAGTTTCTACTGGCGGAGGCGCGCCTATTCCACCCCAGACCGTAGTCAATTTGGGCGATATTAAGACGCATAAACCAGTGCTTGGATGCGTGTGTGTATCTGTTTGTACCTAACCTGGTGTTTCCGTGATGTTCCTCCCGTTGTTCCTCGCTTTTAATTATCCTTTCGTTATGTGTTTGCCTCACTAGTTTCTACTGACGGAGGCGCGCATATTCCGCCCCAGACCGCAGTCAATTTGGGCGCCAAACCAGTGCTTGGATGCGTGTGTGTATATGTTTGTACCTAGCCTGGTATTTCCTGGTATCTCCTCCAGTTGTTCCTCGCTTTTGACGATCCTCGTTGTCCGTCGTAGGTATTTGCACATATATGCACAATTGTTTTCCTGGGACCATTTTGGGAATGAGTATATTTATTTTCAAGTGCTTCCTTAATTAAATTATGTGCATAGTTCAAAAGTTCAAAATTGACCCGGTCCTCGAACAGGTAGCCAATCTTGAACGGGTCCTAAACCCGTCTCCAGTCGTTAAAATTTATCACAAATTAACCAGGGGACGATGGGATGTCCCATGCCCATTGAAGTCGCCCAGTTCGGTCTTACTGGCTCTGCCCCAGTTCGGTCTTACTGGCTCTGCCCCAGTTCGGTCTTACTGGCTCTGCCCCAGTTCGGTCTTACTGGCTCTGCCCCAGTTCGGTCCTACTGGCTCTGCCCCAGTTCGGTCTTACTGGCTCTGTCCCAGTTCGGTCTTACTGGCTCTGTCCCAGTTCGGTCTTACTGGCTCTGTCCCAGTTCGGTCTTACTGGCTCTGCCCCAGTTCGGTCCTACTGGCTCTGCCCCAGTTCGGTCTTACTGGCTCTGTCCCAGTTCGGTCTTACTGGCTCTGTCCCAGTTCGGTCTTACTGGCTCTGCCCCAGTTCAGTCTTACTGGTGCTGTAGGGGTCTGTGCTGATGGATCTGCGATTGACATTGGTTATATTTTTCCTGCTCAGATGGTCAGTCCTGATAAGGGTCGTTGGTTACACTACTTCTGTCCAGCTGCTCCATTGCTCCCTCCGCCTGCGCCACCCGTTGTTTACTTGTAAATTGGATGCCCCTTGAGAAGTGGACTAATAAGCATGCCAGAAATTGGTTTTCTGTGGGAAAATTTTTGACGAACGACTGGAGTTTCCTCGGTATTGCCTGTTGTCGGTCTCTGCTCAGTACAGGACATTGACACTGGAATGAAACAATCTTAATTCAGTATTAGTTTTTATTTCTCTACCATAGCTTGGCTAAAATGTATGGCTAACTTTATGTGTTCTTTACCTGTTATTTTCTTCAGACCTTTACCTCCCGATCTTGCCAGCATTGACACTAAATTCGCCCTTGTTACTTTCAAGATAACTAATTTCATCAGCCACTTCACCTTCATTCACAACTGCCTATGTCTGTTCCTTCACTTGGCTTTTGCTCCAAGTTTCATAGTTTAATCCAGTGGTTGGCCGTATTCATCGTACGGAACGACACCATCTTGAACGCATTGAAAAGAAGTGCAATTTTCTAATGATACTCCTACGCTGTCTCGAGTTTTACTTAGCTCCACTTGTGCCCAATCCGAATTCTCTGCAATTACAACATCTGTGTATTCTACCTTCCCGCGACTTCATCTTGTACTTAATCATTTGAAAAATTGTCTTCTTTTCTGTACGCTGTCAGACATTAACTTGAATTTGTCAAAAGAAAGCAGCGGTAATCCCAAGACTGTCGACACCTCTATAGTGCTTTTCTAGTGTTAGCACTGGTGATGGCCACATGTGCTTTCTCTGGTTCTTTGTATGTCACCCAATTTTGCAGCAGATGTTCAGTGGTCATTTTCCCAGTGCCACAGGTACATTCGTTAGTAGCACCTATCTTCAGTTTATTAAATAGTTGGTACCCCAGTCTGTTGTGGCAAGTACGAAATATGAAGACCAACACCTGATCTCTTCTGTTCAACTAATATTATCCATAGACTAAACTGCCAGATTTATGACGTCCTTTCGTCTCAAAGACAATATACACTTTCCGTAAATGCTACCTCAAACTTACCTAAGCCGATTCATCTGCTGATTCCTTTTCCTGTTATCTGTATTCCCTCTGACCTCTCTTTAGCTGAATTGTGCCCTAACAACGCTTGTCAATTAATTTGCCATTTCGAATACCTTTTTTTATCTCACTTTGCTCTTTTTTCGGATACTCTACACATATTTCGATGACTGGATCAGTATTTCTAACATGTCTGATGCTGACCTTTACCTGTATTGTCTTTGTTAACACCTTCAATCCAACAATCTGCTTCAGATATCCTATATCAGTCAACTTTCTTGACTCTGCTGTCTCTATCAGCACTCAGGACCTTTCGAACACCGTCAACTTTCTTGACTCTACCGTCTCTATCATCAATAATGACCTTTCGAACACGTCAACTATAAATTTAATGACACATATAGCTATCTCCCCCACACTTCCTCCCCCCTACCTTCAATCGTATCATGTCCCACTTCTCTTTCTTCAGCGACTACTACTTCGCTCCTATGCAAGGAAGACCAAGACTTTCTATAAAAATTCCAGGACATCCTCAAGCGTCTCTGTCCTGAAGCTATCCTTACTTTCTCCCTCCGGCGTGGCATCCCTATTTCGTACTGACGCCCTCATCTCTTCCCACCCGGCCACATTTCACATTGTGAAACTGGTTCTTAATTTTCATCCTTACACCTACAAGCCCGTGGGATTCTGTTCCACCATTTCCTTATCGTCAATTCCTATTCTTTTACAAATGGAATATTTCCTGATCCTTAAAAGCATGGAGTATTTCCAGACCTCTCATCATCAGGTATTTTCTGGCCCTTGTAAATCTGGGGTATTTCCTGGTCCTCCAAAACATACGGAATATTGTGATCTTACCAAACATCGGGTATTTCCTGACCTCTCAACATGAGGTATTTTCTAGCCCTTGTAAATCTGGGTTATTTCCTGGCCCTCCAATACATAAAACGTATTGTGATCTTACCAAACATCGGGTATTTCCTGGCCCTCCAATACATAAAACGTATTGTGATCTTACCAAACATCCGGTATTTCCTGGCCCTCCAATACATAAAACGTATTGTGATCTTACCAAACATCGGATATTTCCTGATCCTTCCACACGTGTGACATTTCCTTATCCTCCTTCGGTAACTAAGGATGTGACAGAAATGTACGTGCCCTATTCGCCAAAAGCCAGCTCAAAACTCACCTGATGTCCACCACAGGACTTTGCCCTTTAGTAACAAACATGGCTGCATAACATGTCGCTATATCATTTAATTACGTTCGGTGACCTTTCCAGATGTTAGTTCTAGTTCAAAGTGGGTTTCGCCTGCATGTCAAGCAATGTAATATACCCTGTTATGTGCCACCGCTGCATTAAGAAATATTAAGGGAAACTAACTTTGGACTGTGCACTAGTTTCCATCAACACCTGAATGATTGATATTCCCTAAACTTATGGTTCTCCGGTCGTCAACCACTTTAGCAGTGCATAAAACGGATTGAAAAATTATACAAGATTCACTGGCATTGTCTTCTGCTCTACAAATGATTTACATCAGATTGAGCTTAGGAATAATTTAAAATCCGTATGGTTTGAATACATCCAACCCCTGCCGTAACTATGCATTCATTTCTATTGCTCTCTCTCTCCCTCCACCCTTCTCTCGTCCCATTTTCTCTTCCACTGCGCGTTCTACATATATTTTTTTATTTTATTTGTAAAATAATTGCTGTATTTTTATATATGGGGGATTCCGGACTCCGCCGTCTTTTTTACGGGTACTTGATGCGGAGTCTCCTGCATCTCGTAGTCGCCCCCTAGTCGTCTTTTCCTCGGGTGGCACGAGACGAGACAGCGAGGATAAAAAGTAGAGTAGTTAATCCTTATTAAAAATAGCGCTAGCAAAATAAATTATGCCATCATCGTCTACGATGGACGGCGGCCTTTGCCTTATATATGTATGCGTACCTGTATGTGAATATGTTTGTTTAAACGACATATATATATATATATATATATATTCTTGTTTTTGTGCCCGTGCTGTCGCTATATGTATTTACATGTAAGGGTATGTGTAAGTGCGTTTCCTTGTAGTTTTGTGCATTTATACATTTTTTATATATATGCAAATGCATGAATATATGATTAGCCTAGTTATTAAAAGTTCAGACTTCGTAATATCAAGTCTCTTTGCACGCCAACCCCAAAGGCTATGTCTGCCACGAGACATGACCTTTACCAATTCAGAAACCACTACTACAAGAACGCGAAACTGGGTTTTTGGGTCTGGATTTTTTAAACAGCAGTTGTTGTTGTTTTGTTTTTGCTGTTGTTGTTGTTATCCCATAGCCGCTGAGCAAACCGGCTCTTGGTAGCCTAATGCCAGTCTTAAATAGATTCTTGTTCAGTTGTGTCACTGCTCCTAGAGTGTGATTGGCAATTGTCCGCAGTGTTTAAAGAGCAGTAATAGGCCTTTTATTTCTTTTCTGGCCAATCGTGACAAGCTATGATGATAGTGGCTACACACATTCCGAACGTCCGCTTAAACGTCGAGGCCTGTCGCGTCAAACGTCCACGTGCACGATGTGTATTTGAGTTCTAAGCTGCGTGCAACGAGGATGATATCTTTCCGATTGAGCATAACAAGGTAGTGGCGTGATGACAAGGAAGAGAGTCGTTTCCCATTTGATGTTCATAGCTTGCCTTAGGAGTATTTGGTCAGGAGCGTCTTCGTCAAGGTTGTTGTTGTTGTTGTTGTTGTTGCTGCTGCTGAATGCCCACAGTGAGTACGTTTACTCTTTTGTGCGCACTGAAAATTAGGTAAGTGGCTGGTATCAGTAGGTTCTCTCACTTTCCGAGCGTGATGAAAATGAAAGTGAACCAGGATCTTCCAGACGGTTGTGCTATGTTTGACTACATCTGCTTGTCGATAACTACTACGATGATCACGTCGATCCAACATTTGATTACACAGACTGCTATAAAACATCCTGTTCCTGGGAAGAACTGCGTGAATATATTTTGCCTGGCCCTGACTAACATTATCTGATCGGTATGTTTTACCTGACTAGACGTTAGTTTCCTGTCTCATGCTCGGTAGGTGGAACGCATATTCAAATAAATCTAAATAGTGACGGCTGAGCACGTTGCATGTGTCTTGAGTAGTGAAAACCTGCGCTGAATTCTGTGGAGCATACCAACGGAACGTTCAACGCCATCCTGGGCGGTTTTCTCACAGATTAAGTCAGGCCCAGCAGCAGCAAGATGCAGCATAACAACAGGATAACCGAACGAAAGCACATGAATTCTACAGAATTAAGTCCTTGATACCACTTTGTGAAGGAGTTGTGTGAATTATAATCCGAACAGAAACTAGCAAACAGCAGAAAACGACACAAACACCGGAGCGAGTCGAGAGCGCAGCCAGTAAGGTGAGGCCATTTTACTTTATTTTTAAACTGCTTCGACACTACTTTGCAGCCTTGATTTTCTTTAATGTAAATCAGGTACCCGTTTACAGCTATGTTGCATGAAACGTCCCTTTGCAACACGAGTAAGCGTTTTTAACCGCCCAGCCATGTGTGAACTAATTGTAGTCTGCTGGCATTGCGTCGCGAGATTTCATCACGAAAGCCGCGTTTTGCAATGAGATTCCCCAGATCCTTATCAGTGCTGCCGTCCGCCCTGATGTTATCTCTTCCTGTCTGTGTGGAGGGCGAGTAACAATGTCCTCTCGCTGTTTATGTAAAACCAGGAAGAAACAGTAGGGAGAGGGTGTGATCAAATATACCTGAGGGATTGTGTCTGGCGAAAGCACTTTTCGGATCCTCCACTCTGTCTCGACAGCTGATTAGATAGTGCAGACTCGTGTGTTTATGGTATTGTTTGGAATAGGCGAGTGTGTGTGTTTTTTTTCTCGTTATTTAGTGTAGGCGCGTGTCTGTTTATTGTGTTGATTAGTGTAGGTGTGTGTGTGTTTGTGTTGTTTATAGGTGTGTGTGTGTGTTTGTGTTGTTTAGTGTGCGTGTGTGTTTATTGTGTTGTTTAGTGTAGGTGTATGTGTGTTTGTGTTGTTTAGTGTAGGTGTGTGTGTGTGTGTGTTTATGTTGTTTAATGTAGGTGTGTGTGTATTTGTGTTGTTTAGTGTAGGTGTGTGTGTGTGTGTGTTTGTATTGTTTAGTGTAGGTGTGTGTGTGTGTGTTTATTGTGTTGTTTAGTATTGGTGTGTGTGTGTGTTTGTTTTGTTTAGTGTAGGTGTGTGTGTGTTTGTTTTGTTTAGTGTAGGTGTGTGTGTGTGTTTGTGCTGTTTAGTGTAGGTGTGTGTGTTTATTGTGTTATGTAGTGTAGCCTTGTATGTGTTTATTATGTTTTTAATGTAGGCGTGTGTGTGTTTATTGTGTTATGTAGTATATGTGTCTGTGTTATTTGTGTTGTTGAATGATTGCTTGCGTGTCTAATGTGTTGTTTAGTGTTTGTTCATTCGTGTTTAAATTGTTTTGCTTACCTTGCGCATCTGAATGCATTTTGTATTGTTTAGTTTATGCTTGTATGTGCTTATATTTGTTGTTTTATATGTGGACCTGTGTGTTTATTGTGATGTTTAGTGTAGGTGTGTGTGTGTTTATTGTGCTGTTTAGTGTAGGTGTGTGTGTATGTTTATTGTGCTGTTTAGTGTAGGTATGTGTGTGTGTGCTTATTTTGTTGTTTAGTGTAGGTGTGTGTGTGTGTTTATTGTGTTGTTAAGTGTGCTGTTTAGTGTGTGTGTGTTTATTGTGCTGTTTAGTATAGGTGTGTGTGTTTATTGTGTTGTTTAGTGTAGGTGTGTGTGTTTATTGTGCTGTTTAGTGTGTGTGTGTGTTTATTGTGCTGTTTAGTATGGCCGCCACACAAAGCTAGTTGTTATGCTTGAAATATTCTCCACCACAGCAATCTATCTCCAGAGAAATGTGTTCACGTGTTGGCATAAAAAACAGGGCGAACGAAAAGTAGAAGAATAAGAAGAAGAAAAGGAGGAGAAGAAAAAGGAAGAAAGGGACGAGGATGAGAACATGCAAGAGAAATAAGAAGAAGAGGATGAAGAGAAAGAGGAAGAAGAAGACGTAGAAGAAAATGAAGAAGAATAACAACAACAGGAGGAAGTAGAAGATTCAGACGTAGAAAAAGAAAAAGAGGAAGAAAAATGAAGAAGATATGTGGTAAGGAACTACGTTTTCTATCGCTGACAGCAGGTAACAGTGACTGGTGGCTCATAGAGATCAATACGCTGAGCTGTACATGAGCTGCAGTGGTCAGCGACCAAAGCTGACTACTAGCGTCAAGACCAGCGAACCAGAGCTGCCAAGAACCTTCTACATCTCCATGCGGTGATCCTGGATAACAGCCTGCAACAGAGCAGACTGGCTAAGGAGAAGGGGTCGAAGAAGGAAGGCTAACCCGCTACCAAAATATGCGTGCTAAAGTCGAATGTGTCGGACCGAAAGTGTTGGTAGCGGGAGATTGAGAACAGACGAAGAAGAAGAAGAAGAAGAAGAAGAAGAAGAAGAAGAAGAACTGCATCTCTGAAGTGTCTAGCCTAGACTCTGTAATGAATCTTCATCCTTTCTGCCTCTCAATCCTTGCGTGCAGAACAGCTACATGTAACATTAGCGGTTAGCGGACATAAAGGTCTCAAATCGTTCAGAGGTGAAGGTTTCGCGGAAATGAATGGGCTGGCATCCTGACATCAAAAGCACTTGTGGGGTCGAAGACTGCAGTCAGTAAATTTTATTTGACTGGTTGCTTCAAGATCAGCGAACCTGGGCTTCCTAAGACCTATTTTGCCACCAAGTGGCGGCTCTGGAAACTGGCTGCATCTGTACCGTCTGTCTGAGAGAATAGGGCTTGAAGATGGACAGCAAAGCTGATCCCCAAAAATGTACCGCGCTGAAAGCGGATGTGCGAATCGGAATGTGCAGAATCGCAGGATCGATGTGAACTTAATGCGATGTCACAAAATGTTTTTTGGGAGGAGCAATAAAGGAGAAAGAAGGCACCTACAATGAGCTGTGGATAAAGTGGATAAAGGTCATATTTAGAAGTTTATCGATGACCGACCCATGCAGGATGGATCTGCAATTGCAGAACCCTTATACACAGTTTCAAAGTTTTGAAAACTATGCACGAGTTCAGCAGAAAGGGCGCTCAACAAAACGGAACATGAGTATGTACGACCAGCGAGCCACAGGAATCATCTACACTCTTCACAATTGCTGAGAGGAACTTAACACCTGAAAGTCTGCCCGGAGTGCAGTAACGTTAATGTTTACAGAACAGATCAGAAAGTTCGAGGGGCGTTCAAGTCAAAACGTTACTTTTTTTTTATTGTAATGAAAGAAATTGCTATTTCCAAGTAGTCAAAATGTCGATTTTTTTTCGATATAATTTCCTGCAGAATGTATGCACTTATTCCAGGATTGAAGAAATGCTTGAAAAGCTTCAGCGTAGAGAGATTTATTTGTGAGTCTGAACCAATCCATAACAGAATGTTTCACTTTGTCATCAGTGCTGAAACGCTGACCCAACGTGCACTAACCGTTCTTAAATACAGATGTTCATGAACAATAGTATTCCCCGTACCGAGAGAAAGACTTGCGTCTTGTGCAATTTGGCAACAGGCTATGCGTCGATTTTTCAGGATAAGGTGTTCTACAATATGGATATTCACAAGAATCGCTGTGGTGGGTTGAGAGCCGGGATCATCACTCACGGATGTTAAACCTTCTCTAAAACTTTTACACCATTTAAATGTCTTATAATCGTTTTGTGGATGCAGTCTTCTGTAAATTTCAGCAGGTTTCACGCCTTCTTTCACAAGAAACTTCATCACAACACGCTGTCCCATGCAAGCCCTAACAGTGTTGTCCGCCATCTTCATTTATCTGTCACGTGACAAGTTGGTCACCTAGCAGTAATAGGACATAAACTCTCCTAACTAATTATAGTAATTCCAGCACGTTATAACCAAGGCCATCTTCAGAAAGATATCTAAATAATGCCATGTTAAAACCCTTTCAGGTAGAACTAGAACAAAAAGTCTCGAGTTGGATTGAACGCATCTCACAGTAATCATATTATGTTTCTCCGATGATAGAATCCCATCTACCCACACGTTTCGTCCGCCCTGGAAACTACAAAAATATCCAGGAAATGTCAGGAGATATTTCTTTGTCTGTAAATACCTGCTTTCAATAATACTCACAACATCATCATTTTCCAAGCAGGTCTAACGACATAGCAATGCAACATTGGCATAACCATCAACTGCGCTTCAAAGAGCCAGCATAATTACTTCAGCATCAGACATCAATTCTTGTGAATTGTTGTAACCTGTCGGCAAAGGCGGATCTGTTGTAATAATGAGGGGCTGCAGTAATCTGTTAATGGCACGAGACAAAAGTGTGTTGATGAATGCTTAAGAGAGTACGGCTTGAGTTCTGTAACATTTGGAGCTCATTTAGAGCTGCTTTCTTCTTTCTTGAACAGTATACACCTCTTCTTGTGCGTGTATATACGAGAATAAATATATATATATAATTAAATGTAAGTCAGTAAGTAGGTCGCAATCTTACATTGGGGATCTGAAAAAATGTAGTTGATAGATCATATAGGTGTCTCCTGGAAGCAGCATATCATTCCAGAGGTGGTAGAAAATATACCAGGTATTGGAAACATGAACAGCCAGACTGAAAAAGAAAGAAAAGACATAACCCTGAGGTACATTGCGGAAAACTACCCAAGCATGGACTTGACCCATGCATACACCGACGGTTCTGTAACAAACACAACACAGAACGGAGGGGGAGGGGTATTCATCAGCCTAACAACTGGCAGAAAAATAACACTGTCAGTGGCAACTGGAAAATTCTCAAGCAATTTCAGAGCGGAGGCAGAGGCACTGAAGGCTGCAGTAGAAGCAATGCTGACAGGCGAAAGCAATGAAAGCCAGATAGTCCTGTTTACAGATGCCATGTCCGTGGTTATAGCACTAAAAAGCCAGAAAAATACAGAACTTAATGATTTAAGAGCAGTACTCTCTAAACTATGCCAGCAGTCCGCACCAAAAAGAGTAGTGGTACAGTGGGTTCCATCCCACTGAAACATTTTAGGCAACGAGGAGGCAGACAGACTGGCAAAAGAAGGTGCAATATTACCACAACCAGATTCTAGTGTGATCTACGAAGAGTCCAAACGATTTATTAGGGTCAGATACATGGCCAAATTGGAAACTGGCTACACAAAAAATGATGCCCATTACCAGTTGAACAGAAGAGAGCAGGTTGTGGTCTTCAGACTCCACACAGGCCACAACCGCTGAACATCTGCTGCAAAACTGCCTGACATACGAGGACCAGAGAAAGCACATGTGGCCATCACCAGTGGCAACACTAGACAAACTCTATGGCAGTGTCGACAGCCTCAGGATGACCGCCGCTTTCTTCGAACAAATTCAAGTTGACGTCTGACAGCCGAAGAAGAAGAAGAAGAAGATATAGGTGTCTTTAGAAGGCATCTGCATCCAACTTTGTGATTAATTTAGGTAGCGGACGCTTTGAGTCGCATGCACGTACGCAGCAGAACTACAGAATTGTGCCCAGCTAACAGATTGTACAATCAAGGGACAGGGTGCTGTTGTTTATTTGATTGTCGTTTTATTTGTGGGGGAGAGAGGGGTGGGCGGGGAGGGGTGGGGGTGGGTTGACGGGTGAATGTTTGTAGGCGGTTACCCAAAATTTCTTTCTGCAACGAATATTCGTTAGGAAATGGTTCCTGTGAAGTTCAGTCGTTGCATCGTGATGCAATTCTAAGGAAAGTCCAAGAAGTACTGCTCCATCACGACAATACCAGATCGCATACGGTCCGATTAAACCAATACGAAAATGTCCCCATGTACAGTGGCAATTTCTTAGCCAAAAGCGATTATCACCTGTTTGGTGTCCCCAAAACACCACCTTGCCAGGAGACCTTTCGAGAAAGACGTAGAAGTTGCAAGAGAAGTACAAGTGAGAGACAGCAGACCAAGTACGTAAATGCTGCGTGCTGTAATGCAGGAATAAAGCCATGAGATAAGTATCAATGGTTATGGAAATTATGTTGAGAAATAAGGGACAATGAAAGTGAGATTCTAAATGGTTTTAAATTTTGTGTCTAATAATTTGTTCAAATTTGTAACCTACTTATTGACTTGTTGTATTTGTTCGACTTACTACTGGTATTGGTTTGTCTTGTCTTTCTTGTATTCATGATTTTGTTCTTGTCCTCGTATTCTCGACTAACTTCTCTATTTTTTCGCTCTCCTCTTAACAAATTTTTGTCTTTTTCAAATTCCTCATTATCAACTTTCAGTTCTTGTCTTTCATTTTATGTGTTAGTTTTTTTTTTAAATTTCTCTTTCACTTTTACCCTTTATTCCTGATGCCATTTTTCGTTTTCTCCTTATCTCCTTATCTTCCTTTTCCTAATTGTTTTACCAATCTTTATTATCTCTATTCTGTCTTGTGTTCTTTGGGCTGGTCTCTCCATTCTGTTCTCATGGATCGTTCGATGAGTTGCTTTGTTTCTGTATAGATCTTTAGTAGGGGTTTCTGTGTGCCGTCACTTCCGGCTTTTGCGAGCTGATCTGCTTTTTTGGGCCTGAATTCATTGTAGGGCTAAATCTGTTTTTTTTAGACAGCAATCCTATGTTGTATTTTCTTTCATGTGAGAGTATATTTTGTTTGGTGCTTGATATGGCTTGGAGTACACTCCTGGAGTCTGTTAGAATGACCGTTGTCCGTGTAGTTATGTTTTGGGGTTTCTTACTAATCTTCATTACATCCCTGTCTACGTTTTTCTTGTTTATCTCATATTCGGCATTGTCTTTTTTACATCTCCGTTTTCCTTGTTTATCTCATATTAAGCATTGTCTAATTACATCTCCGTTTTACTTGCTTTCCTAACATTCTTATTTGTCTGTTTAACTTTATTATCAACTTTCACCTTTTATTAACATTATGTTCTACATCTTCGTTTTATTAACAGCACCCTTATCATTTTTTTTCTCTCTTATCGACGTTTTCATCATATGTTTCCTATTTTTCAAGTTCGACTTTTTGCTTATTCTAACGATTTTGAACAAAATTTCCATTATTCTTCGAGATGTTTCTTTTATATTAAATGAAAATGTCAGCACGGTGGTTATCAAGCTTTTTTCGTAACGTGGGCCCAGACAATTCTTTGAAAAGTTTATGAGGCCTTCTACTGCCATATAACACACGAAGTGAAATTAGACACGTGCGTAAAAAAAGATCAGATGAATATCTAGATTTATTTCGCGGAGACTTCACAGGTTCTGATCCTCAACTGTGCCGTACATTTGAATATCTTTTTTTCTCCTTTTCTGACGTTCTATAGGCTTCAAAAGAGAACCTAACGCCTTCACCAGAAACGACTTACTTTGGAGCCCAAAGTTTAGACGAACAAAAGGCCACCAAGCGGAAGCAATGCAAAGAATCAAAGACGCAGGACATAATTTAAAGAACTTGAGTCCGCGATCTAAGCTTGGCCGTGGACGTTGTGAAGTGGAGGGAGTTTGTTACTACCCTTACAGTTATGCCACCAGGCGTTGATTTGTCACTGATAACGTTGTCACTCGGTGACCAAGATTCGAGCAAAAAGAATTATATGTGCTAGCATGCTCCTGGCGGTACATCTGCAGAACTGTCAAAGTGTACAACACGATAGATACGGCAGTAGCTATCAGTTAAAGGTTCTCTCTTTCCCGCACCCTTTCCCTGCCTCACATCCACATCGCACCGTTTCTTCTCCCTCAATCTGCCCATCATTTCAGCCCTCGCCACACCTACACATCGCTTGCCCCAAGCCTGCTTGCTTATCTCCCCTCTCCCCCGCAACCCACCTATCTCCTCCCCCTCTCCTCTCTTCCCCAAGAAGAATCCACTATGTGGTTTGTATTGAGGTTATTGGGAAAAAAAGCACACAATAAAATGTAATATATTTATAAAAGCTTAAATCAATTTCTTTTTTAAACAGAACATGATAGGGAATAAAAACATTTGGCTCGTACGGGATATGAACACGGGACCCCTCTCACTGTAGACGAGATTTATACTCCTTAATCTGCTGATTGGTTTTTAAACTTTCACAAAGGAAGTTTTCATTTGCTTTGACTACACAGAAAGAGGCGCATTTCGTTTCGTACAAAAATAATCTCATTTTATTGATTGCATAAAAAATTTGCTTGCTTTATGGTTTTTCACTATGAAAATTCGCACGGCCGGGAGATTGCAAACCACAGCTGTTTACCGATGTCAACGGTTTTTTTTTTTACTTACTTCCTTACTTCTGTAGCGTGTTGAACAATTTAACTAATTCTGTTGGTTTGTTTTGACTTCACGTAATCCACTGATGATGACGTAGTAGACACGTGATTCGATCAGCCAATCAAATCATACAAGCAAACGAAGGAAATACATTCTCAATTGAAAAATAATTAGATAGATTGAGTACATATGTGGTGACCTTCATAGTCGAAGAATGATTATTCACACACTCCAGCCGACCCATCTATAAATGATACACGGCTTGCTGTTAGAGAAGGAAATGCGGCGAGGAAGGCAGCTGGCTGCACAATAAAAAACGAAAATACAAGCACAATAAAATATCTTACACTTTATCCATCTTTAGTAACTGCTATATGGACTATACTGGGTCCCATACGGACTATCATAGCCGGAAGTCGTTGCGGGGATAAGATCCAACAGTGACTTCTTCTTTGCGTTCGGGATCTTTTGGTCATGCTATATCTGCAGGCCAGTCACCATGATGAAGTCTGTAGTCTTCACCAGGTCGGAGCGGCTGCCCCACAGCTTTTGTCTCAGCTCCGGACTATCTGCCCAGGTCTGGTATCTCATTTCCCTATAGATTGGGCATTCCTGTAGAGTGTGTTCAGGATTCTGGTCCCCTGTTTCACATGTGCACTCATCGGTGTGTGAGATCTTCAGTCGGTATAGATGTTCTAGTAGTCTGCAGTGTCCAGTTCTCAAGTGAAATAAAGTAGTTTATTGATTTCTTTTGAGTTGGTAAATTTGGTCTGGCCTACTGCTTATGTTTCTGTCTTCTCTCCATTGATGTATATACTGATTTCTGATGATGTTCTTGATCTCTCTGTACAGTACTCAATGATTAAATTGTGCCTTTTTGCTGCCATCTTTTGCTACCACAGTGACTAAATGCTCCTACGGTCTGCGCCATACATAGCTTCCGACAGCCGAGTTCGAACCCCGACCACTCGCGTGGCTACATAGAGGTCGGCGGAACTGTTTAAACCAACAGGGGGAGAACCAAGGACAAGTCATTAGCGCCTTGAAACAAGTTTTGGGGGGTAAAGCAGAGATCATTAACCTTGAATTGTAGTCTATCTAAGAGAATGAAAACTCCACTGCCTTGTGGGAATACCCAACCATGGGAGAGGATTCGGGAGTAGACTCAGAGGAAGAATCCTGAGTCGGAGTCCCTAAGGCAGTCAAGTCCCAACCAGCATTATCCTAGCAGCTCCTGCGACCTGGCTGGTAGTAAACTGTACCAGGTATTGTCGATCCTTTTGATGTACCAGCTAAATGGAGAGGTGGAGACATGCTGCGTGGGCAGCAGCTTGGTCTCCATATATTTATGCCGAAACTTGCACCTTGTAGATATATGCTCTTGCTTCACCTCAAAGGCACATCATCCCATAATCAATAATGAAGGAAGGAGGCTATTCATGTGGACTATCATTATTTTGTATGTGTGTTGTGTATGTTGTGAGCGATGTAAAACATGATTTTATCATATGTGTGTGGTTTATGTTTTAGGACGATGTAAAACATGATTTTATTGTATGTGTGCGGTTTATGTTTTAGGACGATGTAAAACATGATTTTATCGTATGTGTGTGGTTTGTTTTAGAACGATGTAAAACATGATTTTATTGTATGTGTGTTGTGTATGTTGTGAGCGATGTAAAACATGATTTTATCATATGTGTGTGGTTTATGTTTTAGGACGATGTAAAACATGATTTTATTGTATGTGTGCGGTTTATGTTTTAGGACGATGTAAAACGTGATTTTATCGTATGTGTGTGGTTTGTTTTAGAACGATGTAAAACATGATTTTATTGTATGTGTGTGGTTTATGTTTTAGAACGATGTAAAACATGATTTTATTGTATGTGTGTGGTTTATGTTTTAGAACGATGTAAAACATGATTTTATTGTATGTGTGTGGTTTATGTTTTAGGACGATGTAAAACATGATTTTATTGTATGTGTGTGGTGTATGTTTTAGGACGATATAAAACATGATTTTATCGTATATGTGTGGTTTATGTATTAGGACGATGTAGAACATCATTTTATGTTATGTGTGTGGTTTATATTTTAGGACGATGTAAAACATCATTTTATGGTATGTGTGTGGTTTATGTTTTAGGACGATGTAACTTGATTTATTGTATCTGTGTGGTGTATGTTGTGGACGATGTAACTTAATTTTTAAAAATCTGTTTATCACCAGCTACACAAGCATAACTACGACACATCCAAGTCACTGCAGGCTTTAGTCAAGGTACCTTCTGTCATGTACAGAGAGAAGAAATGGAGTGAAGAAGATACTGTAAGTACTATTCTTTTCACTTTTCTGAATTTTTGTAATTTTTTTTTTATTTGTCTTTCTTTCGAAAAAAGGAGATATTAACTAAATATACATTGAAGAGTTGAAATATTTACAGCACAAATATAGAAATAACACTGTGCTTGAAATCTAGCTGCACTTATTTACTTCCCGTGTTCTGAGCGCCACGCTAGACATCATGTTTCCAATGTTAGTCACGTGGATTGCTTTGTCCTTGTCTCTCAACGGGTCTCTATAATGCATGTTTCCAGACGGTTTGTGCAAATCATCAGATGGTCTGGGTCTGGTTTGAAAGCCTATCGACGGTGATTCAAATCAACAGGATGACTGGTTTGTGATACTTCGGAAGTGAAATGATTGGCTTACTGAAAAGTAGTTTCCAGGGGACGCCTGATTGCTGTGTTAATTTCAATTTACTTTGAGACTACTTTCGTGTCCTTTTGCTATACAGAAAATTGGATATAAATCGCGCAAAATGCAAATACAGTTATTAGTAGGAGTGTAAAGTCAAATTTTATTCTAGTAAAATATTTATTGATAATTTATTTGGATAAAAACACGCATTTGACTAACCCCCATGAGAAGTCCCTAAATGAACTGTTGTTTGCCCATGATCCGGTCATCTTTTATAAACATGTAAAGGAACTACAACATCACCTAGCCATTCTAAATGTTGCGTGTAATGAATATGAGAAGAAGAACAACACAGACAAGACAGCGAATATGATGATATCGCGTGAACATATACAGAGAAGTTGTCACGTCAGTGCCATAAGTATCAACCAGGTACGAGAGTTTAAATACCTAGGTATTATGTACATTGAGGACCGCAGAGTGAATAGAGAGATTGCACATAGAATTCATAATGCGAATAGTTTCCACCGTCAAATTCATTGACTTTTAAACACGCTAGAGTGCTACTTTAAACTAAGAGGAGGCTGATAAATATATTATTTATTCCTACATTGTGTTACCAATGTCAATCTTGGTCCTTACTAGAAACACATAAGAGTACGATAGAGAGCTGTGAGATGCGTCGCTGTGTGAGAAGTGCAGCCGGAAAGACAATCGATGCCCGAATCCGCAACACCAGCCTGAGGCAGATAGTAGGGACAAACCCAGGTCGTGCCTACATTGACGTCCAAAAAGATCAAGTGGTTTGATCATTCTTCCTCTTTTTCTTCATTCTCTTCCCCCCGCTACCACACCCTGAAAATGGTTTTGCAAGTAGCAGGATGCTGTCCGGAGAACGGAATGGTTTGTGTCGAAGTTTACAGCTTGACTGCGATATTTGCGCTTTTCAGTCCGACACATCCTACTTCCGCAGTTATTTTTGAGTACCGGGTTAGCATTCCCTCTTCCATCCCTTCTCCTTAGCCAGTCTGCCCTGCTGCAGCCTGTTATCCAGGATCACCGCGTGGAGTTGTAGAAGGGTCTTGGCAGCTCTGGTTCGCTGGCCCTGACGCTAGCAGTCAGCTATAGGTCACTGACCGCTGCAGCTCTTGCACTGCCCAGCAACTTAATCCCTCTTAGTCATTCAGTCAGAATGCATTAAGACCAGCCTACAGCGAGAGCATTTCTTATGCAGGTATAAATATATATTGAGAGATGGGTAGGTGGAAGAAGACGAATTGTCGCGCAGAAGTGGAGACACTGAAAGCTGCTGTTGAGATGACAATCCAAGATGCAACCCCCCTTCCTCCCCGCCCCCTCCCTAAAAAACCCCAAAAATACAACCGAGTAATATCAGCCCTAAAACAACATGGTGATCTGTAGCAGTGAACGTGCTACTTGCCAGAGCTCTCCACCCAATATTAGTGATTCACTCGGAGTTCTTAACAAACGACTATTTCGCTCTAAACATTTCTATGAAGTCAGAGGGCATGAGGCTGATACGGTCGACCTTTGCTAACGCCCTGTATCTGAGAGCTGACAAATAAAGAACCCCTGTAGACTGCCCCTCAAAGAAATCTACACATCTATACGAAAACTGCTGTCTGATATCTCTTCGCTTGACGCACACATCTCCCAGTATGTATTCAGAGCGACACACTAAATGTGTAATGCGTCCTGTTTTGAGTTTCTTCTTCTATCTGAAAAATGAAAACAACTGTTCACCTCATAAACCTAGCAGTCTGTCTGTGGCTTCTCTCGTTGTCATACACTTTATTCCCCATGAGCCTCATATATTTCGGTAATAAACTTGATCTGTCTAATAATTGCGCTCATAATAACAGTAGGCCATACTCATAACCATTCACTTTATTCCTCAATCAATCACACGAGTTTCCCTGCACATTTCACTATGCAGTCCATTACTCAAATAGCCATGTTAATTTCTCCCATATACTTGGTAGTCTGTATCTGGATCTCCTCTCGCAAACTTGGTAATCTGTCGCTGTCTCTCCTCTCGCAAACTTGGTAGACTGTCGGAGACTCTTTCCTCTCATAAACTTGGTAGTCTGTCTCTAACTCTTCTCAAACAAACTTGGCAGTCTGTGTATGACTCTCCCCTCACGTAACACTTGATAGCCTTCTATGACTCTCCTATCATAAACTTGGTAATCTGTCTCTGACTCTCTTCCTGCAAACTTGTTAGTCTGTCTGTGCTCCTCCTTTCATAAACTTGGTAGTATGTCTCTGACTCTCCTCTCATAAACTTGTAGTCTGTCTCTCTATCCTCTCACAAACTTGGTAGTCCGTCTCTGACTCTCCTCTCACAAACTTGGTAGTCTGTCTTTGACTCTCCTCTCACAAACTTGGTAGTCTGTCTCTGCCTCTCCTCTCACAAACCTGCTAGCCTGTAACTGACTCCTCATAAATCTGGTAGTCTGTCTCTGACTCTCCTCTCGCAAACTTGGTAGACTGTCGGAGACTCTTTCCTCTCATAAACTTGGTAGTCTGTCTCTAACTCTTCTCAAACAAACTTGGCAGTCTGTGTATGACTCTCCCCTCACGTAACACTTAATAGCCTTCTCTGACTCTCTTCCTGCAAACTTGTTAGTCTGTCTGTGCTCCTCCTTTCATAAACTTGGTAGTATGTCTCTGACTCTCCTCTCATAAACTTAGTAGTCTGTCTCTCTATCCTCTCACAAACTTGGTAGTCCGTCTCTGACTCTCCTCTCACAAACTTGGTAGTCTGTCTTTGACTCTCCTCTCACAAACTTGGTAGTCTGTCTCTGCCTCTCCTCTCACAAACCTGCTAGCCTGTAACTGACTCCTCATAAATCTGGTAGTCTGTCTCTGACTCTCCTCTCACAAACTTGGCAGTGTGTCTGACTCGCCTCTCATAAACTTGGTAGTCTGTCTCTCTCTCCTCTCACAAACCTGGTAGTCTGTCTCTGACTCTCCTCTCACAAACCTAGTAATATGTCTCTGACTCTCCTCTCATAAACCTGGTAGTCTGTCTCTGATTCCTCATAAATCTGTTAGTCTGTCTCTCTCTCTCTCCCTCTCACAAACCTGGTTGTCTCTGACTCTCCTATCACAAACCTGGTAGTCTGTCCCTGACTGTCCTCTCACAAACATGGTAGTCTGTCTCTGACTCCTCATAAACCTGGTAGTCTGTCTCTCACTCTCCTCTCACAAACCTGGTTATCTTTGACTCTCCTCTCACAAAACTGGTAGTCTTTTACTCTCCTCTCACAAACCTGGTTGTCTTTGACTCTCACTCTCCTCTCACAAACCTGGTAGTCTGTCTCTGACTCCTCAAAAACCTGGTAGTCTGTCTCTGACTCTCCTCTGACAAACCTGGTTGTCTTTAACTCTCACTCTCTCACAAACCTGGTAGTCTGTCTCTGACTCTCCTCTGACAAACCTGGTTGTCTTTTACTCTCACTCTCCTCTCACAAACCTGGTAGTCTGTATCTGACTCCTCACAACCACACATCGTATCCCCACATCTCTGATTTTCACGGCAATGTTCTGTAACTGCACTGGATATCACAAAATATATAAATGTCATATTCCGCGCCATATTTTATTTGACCTCTTTTGTTGTGAACTCTGACCCCATTTTTCATATCTAAATATAGCTTTACGCCTGATTGCCTCGTTCGTTCTAAATTTTCACGTTGCTCTAGGAGCTAAAGGAATGCTACGGAAATAAGGATATTGTTCTCCTATTAGTCATGTCTTTCTTCTTCTTCTTCTTCTTCTTCTTCGAACGCTGTCAGACGTCAACCTGTATTTTTTTTCGAAAAAAGCAGCGGTCATCCTGAGGCTGTCGACACTGCCATAGAGCTTGTCTAGTGTTGCCACTGGTGATGGCCACATCGGCTTTCTCTTATCCTCGTATGTCGGGCAGTTTTGCAGCAGATGTTCAGCGGTCATTTTCCCGGTAGCGCACATGCATTCGTCAGTGCCACCTATCTTCAATTTATTGAATAGGGGGTACCTCAGTTTATTGTGGCCAGTGCGAAGTCTGAAGACCACGACCTGCTCTCTTCTGTTCAACTGGAAATAGGCATCGTGTTTTGTGTAGCCAGTATGTTCGGTTTCCCATTTGGTCATGTAACTAGCTCTAATAAGCCTTTTGGACTCTTCGTATGTCACACTAGTATCTGGTTGTGGTAGTCTTGCACCTTCTTTTGCCAGTCTGTCTGCCTACTCGTTGCCTTGGATATTACATTGGGATGGAACCCACTGTACCACTACTCTTTTTGGTGCGGACTGCTGGCATAGTTGACAGAGTACTGCTCTTAAATCATTAGTCATGTCTTTCAAGAAGTAAGTAGCATGTCCTTTACAGAACGTCGCTTCTTACAACTGCCACCTATTTGGCTGTTATAAGTTTCCTGGCAAGTGTGCAGTGCGGTAGGTTGCCATTACTTTCCGTACGTTGAGGAGCATTCACCCGAGAAAAAAAAACGAAGGTAAAAGAAAGTCTGATGCCAGACTCCTCAGTTAAGAAGCAAATGTTAGAGAATTTATATTTGTTTGTAATAGCTTTCACATTTTAATTAAATGGAGTTGCCAGTTTCATACAAATTACATATACAAGGATACGGGAGAAGGTTGCAATAATTTCCTGCCTAGACTATATCGAGTAACAGAAAGAAAGGGTTTGGGTATATTGTGTTAATGCAACCAGACCACATTGTTTATGAAACCTTCTACAGGAGAACATCAGTAAAAGGGCTAGAGGTAGACCGAGGAAAAGATGGATAGAGAGTGTAAGCGATGCCTACCGTAAAACAGGGAAACCCGTCACTCAGACCATGAGAGGGGCGAAAGACAAATACATACCTCACCATGACGCTGGGCTACAACCCCGTAGAGAGTGAGAAGAAGAAGAAAAGGATGAAGAAGACGAAGAAGAAGAAGAAGAAGAAGAAGTTCCCTTCCACGCTGACTTGCCTGGTCCAGAGCAGGTATCTCACTACCGTTGAATATTTTGAAACTTGTCCAGATCTTATAATTCAAACATTTGTTAAGTTTGTTTGTTGATTTTTTTTTTTTTGGGGGGGGGGGGTTTCTTGTTTGTTGTTGCTTCGTTAACTTATTCACTCTGTAATATTTTGGTCTCCAGACACGCTTATTTTTTGCAATTAAAAACTACTAAGTAAAAGCACATGCATAAACCGAGGGAACATTTCTATTGCGAAATGTGTATGTATATATATATATATATCTTTGTTCATAGACTGACAGACTGCAGATCTTTGTTCATAGACTGATAGACTGTAGATCTTTGTTCATAGACTGACAGACTGTAGATCATTGTTCATAGACTGTTAGATTGTAGATCTTTGTTTATAGACTGATAGACTGTAGATCTTTGTTCATAGACTGATAGACTGTAGATCCTTGTTGAGAGACCGATACTGCAGATCTTATCTTTGTTCATAGACTGATAGACTGCATATATTTTTTCATATACTGATAGACTATATGTTTGTTCATATACTAATAGACTACATATATTTTTCATTGACTGATAGACTGCATATCTTTGTTCATATACTGATAGACTGCATATCTTTGTTCATATACTGATAGACTGTAGATCTTTGTTCATAGACTGATAGACTGCATATCTGTGTTCCTATACTGATAGGGAGCCGCGTAGTGCAGTGTTTAGTTAGTCCGCTGGCCTCGCATCTGAGTGGTCCTGGGTTCATTCTCCAGTTGAGGCGGAAATGTTTTTTTCAGACCGCAACGGCCCCCGGGTTGACCCAGCCTTAAATGGGTACCGGTTCAGGCCGGAAAGTAAAAGCGTCGAGGAAGAGGAGATGGCTACCGCCCTCATATAGCCGATCCTTTGAAATGTGAGATCGCTAACACCTCACACCCCTACGGCAGTAATGCTATGGTATAATTTATACTGATAGACTGCATTTCTGTGTTCATAGACTGCTGATCTTTGTTCCTAGACTGATAGACTGTATATCTTTGTTCCTAGACTGATAGACTGTATATCTTTATTCATAGACTGATAGACTGTATATCTTTGTTCCTAGACTGATAGACTGTATATCTTTGTTCCTAGACTGATAGACTGTATATCTTTGTTCCTAGACTGATAGACTGTATATCTTTGTTCCTAGACTGATAGACTGTATATCTTTGTTCCTAGACTGATAGACTGTATATCTTTGTTCCTAGACTGATAGACTGTATATCTTTGTTCCTAGACTGATAGACTGTATATCTTTGTTCCTAGACTGATAGACTGTATATCTTTGTTCCTAGACTGATAGACTGTATATCTTTGTTCCTAGACTGATAGACTGTATATCTTTGTTCCTAGACTGATAGACTGTATATCTTTGTTCCTAGACTGATAGACTGTATATCTTTGTTCCTAGACTGATAGCCTGTATATCTTTGTTCCTAGACTGATAGACTGTATATCTTTGTTCCTAGACTGATAGAATGTATATCTTTGTTCCTAGATTGATAGACTGTATATCTTTGTTCCTAGACTGATAGACTGTATATCTTTGTTCCTAGACTGATAGACTGTATATCTTTGTTCCTAGACTGATAGACTGTATATCTTTGTTCCTAGACTGATAGACTGTATATCTTTGTTCCTAGACTGATAGACTGTATATCTTTGTTCCTAGACTGATAGACTGCATATCTTTGTTCCTAGACTGATAGACTGTATATCTTTGTTCCTAGACTGATAGACTGTATATCTTTGTTCCTAGACTGATAGACTGTATATCTTTGTTCCTAGACTGATAGACTGTATATCTTTGTTCCTAGACTGATAGACTGTATATCTTTGTTCCTAGACTGATAGACTGTATATCTTTGTTCCTAGACTGATAGACTGTATATCTTTGTTCCTAGACTGATAGACTGTATATCTTTGTTCCTAGACTGATAGACTGTATATCTTTGTTCCTAGACTGATAGACTGTATATCTTTGTTCCTAGACTGATAGACTGTATATCTTTGTTCCTAGACTGATAGACTGTATATCTTTGTTCCTAGACTGATAGACTGTATATCTTTGTTCCTAGACTGATAGACTGTATATCTTTGTTCCTAGACTGATAGACTGTATATCTTTGTTCCTAGACTGATAGACTGTATATCTTTGTTCCTAGACTGATAGACTGTATATCTTTGTTCCTAGACTGATAGACTGTATATCTTTGTTCCTAGACTGATAGACTGTATATCTTTGTTCCTAGACTGATAGACTGTATATCTTTGTTCCTAGACTGATAGACTGTATATCTTTGTTCCTAGACTGATAGACTGTATATCTTTGTTCCTAGACTGATAGACTGTATATCTTTGTTCTTATACTGATAGACTACATGTCTGTGTTCATAGACTGATAGACTGCATATCTGTCTGTGTTCATAGACTGGACACTACTACACAACTTATTCCATTCTCCGGGCAACATTGTGTTACGTGTATAACCTTTGTAAAAGAAGTTTGAGAACGAAGAACAAGAAGGAGAAAAGGAAGGAGGAGGATGAAGAAGAAAAGAAAGAAGAAAAGGAGAAGAATGAAGAAGACGAAGGAAGAAGAAGCAGAAGAAGAAGAAGAAAGAAAGAAAGAATAAGAAGAAATAAGGAGAAAAAGGAAGAAGGAGAAAGAAGGAGACCGAAGAAGAAGAAGAAAGAAGACGAAGAATGAAGATGAAGGAGACGTTTGACTAAAACTTACACCAGCGATAGCCTACACTCGGAACCATATTCTCTCTAGAAGAAACTGGACACTTGGATACATACATTAAAATGATGAGATATTGTTGTTATGCATTGTGAATGTTGTCATAGATACATCGAAAACTATCAGGAAACATTGACCATAGCCTGCAGAGGCTGCAACCAGACAGCGGCACAGCCCACATGTACAGACGAAAAAACGGGAGTAAACGGATTGAAACTTATATTAGAGATGGCCAACAATGGGGTTCATATTCTTCTTCTTCTTCTTCTTCTTCTTCTTCTTCTTCTTCTTCTTCTTCTTCTTCTTCTTCTTCTTCGTTCGTTTGTTCTCAATCTCCCGCTACCAAACCCTGAAAGGGCTTAAGTAGCAGAATGTAGTCCAGAGAACAGAATGCGTCGTGTCGTAGTTTACAGCTTGACTGCGATATTTGCACATTTCGGTCCAACACATCCGACTTCAGCAAGCATTTTTTTTGTACTGGGTTAGCATTCCCTCTTCGATCCCTTCTCCTTAGCCAGTCTGCCCTGCTGCAGCCTGTTATCCAGGATCACCGCGTGGAGGTGTAGAAGGGTCTTGGCAGCTCTGGTTCGCTGGCCCTGACACTAGCAGTCAGCTATGAGTCGCTGACCACTGCAGCTCATGCGCTGCTCAGCATCTTGATCCCGGGTCCATATTCAATGGTAGCATCATTACATTTTGATAGCTGTTCAATAACTGTGGAGTGTTTTGGTGGTGGGCGTGGTGAAAACTGGGGCAGGGGCATTAAACAAACGCGTGACAAGTTGTCGCCCAACATAGTCGAGTCAGCATGACATGCAGGTCAGAAAACGAGGTCAAAATTGGGGTCCTAACCAAACCAATGGCTGTGTCTACACTATACAGATGGTTTGATGTTGTATTGTGTTTGTTTATTTGTTGTTGTGTGTTGTTGTTCTTGTGTGATGATGTTGTGCTATGTTGTTGTTGTGTGCTGATGTTGTGCTATGTTGTTGTTGTGTGCTAATGTTGTGATATGTTGTTGTTGTGTGATGTTGTTGTGTGGTTGTTTGTTGCTGCAGTGTGGTTGTTTGTTCTTCTTGTTGTTGTTGCGTAATGTTGTTGCTTATTGTTTGTTGTTATGTGTTGTGTGTGTGCGTTGTTGTTGTTGTGTGCTGTTATTTTTTAATGTTTGTTGCAGTGTGCTTTTATTGTTCATTGTCTGTTATGTGTTATTCTTGTTGTGTGCTTTGTTGTTGTTCGATGTTATAATTGTTGTTTTTTGTCATGTGTTGTTTTCGTTGTGTGCTGTTATTGCGTTCTGTTATGTGTTATTGTGTGTTGTGATTGTTTTTTGTTCTGTGTTTTTTTTTCTTGTGTGCTAATGTTTGTTGTTATGGGTTGTTGTATGGTGTTTTTGTTGTTTATTGTTGTATTTTCTGTTGTTGTGTTGCTGCTGTTATTTTTGTTGGTGTTTGTTCGAAGCGTCTCGTGCTTAATGGGAATCAGAGGATAAACTTTAACAAGTTGCTTACTTTTAATACAGCCACTCACTAGAACAACAGGGCATAGCTACAAATTAACTAAAGAGAGATCCAGATTAGATATTAGGAAATATTATTTTAGTCAGAGAGTGGTGAATCCTTGGAATGCATTGCCACGAGAGGTAATGGAGGTAGGGACAGTTAATGCATTTACGAATATATTGGATGCGCATAGCTTTTAAAGCAAGGTGATGTAAATGAAACTGGTTGAATACAGACTCTGCAGAGTCTTCTAAACCAGTATAAAGACGTTAAATTAAGTTAAGTTAATTTAATTAACTACCGATTACATTTCTGATATAGCCGGTTACAGTGGCTCTTCTTACACGCAGATGAATACCTGAGAAGTAATACCAGGGTCATCCTGCCTGTAATGCAATCTGAGGCTTTTTATCAAACTCACTACTATGGGGATTGCAGTGCTGATCCCCATCTCGATCACCAAATCATTGTGACATGGCTAGTTTCCAGGGAGACCGCGATGGGGACATAAGGTTGCGTTGGAATTTGGGCTTCATCTCTTTGCATCATGTGACCCTGATTACTCGTCACTCCCATTTGTAGGGTAAATCAAATACAGAAACATCTTGAATAAAATAGATGGGAAATGGATCAAAGGACCTACATAATCGCACCTTGGGCGCTCCCATTTATCCTCGGCCCCTTTCATTGCGCAAAGCCCGACAACAGAGCATAAAATCAGTACCTCCAGTGGGGTCTTTGAAATTTGCTCTTGACTTCATCAGGTACCCATTTACAGCAGGGTGGACTGGGAAGAGGGGTTGTACATTAAAAAATAACCTGACAACATTCCCGGTCCGTCAAACTGACCACGGCAAGATTTGAACATGGCACATTGGAATTCTAAACCAAGCTTACATGTTTCTCAAATGAAAGCCTTTCATCATTATCACAATCATCACCATCATCATCACCATCATCATCATCATCACCATCACCATCATCATCACCATCACCATCACCATCACCATCACCATCACCATCATCACCATCATCATCATCATCACCATCATCATCATCATCATCATCATCATCATCATCACGATCAACATCACCATCATCACTATCATCATCATTATCACCATCACCATCATCACCATCATCATCACCATCACCATCATCATCACCATCACCATCACCATCACCATCATCACCATCATCATCATCATCATCATCACCATCATCATCATCATCATCATCATCATCATCATCATCATCACGATCAACATCACCATCATCACTATCATCATCATTATCACCATCATCACCATCATCATCATCATCATCATCACCATCATCATCATCACCATCATCACGATCAACATCACCATCACCATCATTATCACCATCATCACCATCATCATCATCATCATCATCATCATCACCATCACCATCACCACCATCATCATCATCACCATCATCACGATCAACATCACCATCACCATCATTATCACCATCATCACCATCATCATCATCATCATCATCACCATCATCATCATCACCATCATCACGATCAACATCACCATCACCATCATTATCACCATCATCCCAATCATCATCACCATCACCATCATCATCATCATCACCACCATCATCACCACCATCATCACCATCATCATCATCACCATCACCATCACCATCATCACGATCAACATCATCATCACCATCATCACCATCACCATCATCACCATCACCATGTCGTTTTCTGTTGTGTACCAGTTCTGTCGCCGATGTAATTGTCATTCGGTGTTTTATCCAGTGTCTCAACTGGCACCTTCTATTCATCTTTTTCGTGGTCTACCTCTTGCTCTACGAGAGGAAGATTAACCTCTGGTCAGGCACAACATACTGATCAGACAAGTTAGTTAGTCAGGCAAAATATACTGGCCAAGACCCTCACCTCGGCTTCCTGGTAGCCCTCCCTGGAAAGGGGCTGTTTTCAAGGCAGCCTAGTTAACAAGGGGAGGGATCGACGTGATCCCCATAGTAATGAGCGAAACGCAGAAAACCCAAGGATAGCACAACCGCCTGGAGGAGCCCGGTCCAGCTTCATCAGCACGCTCTGGATTTGAGAAAAGATTTAAGCGCGTTAGCTCGGCTCACAGCGTGCCTGGTTTCGAATCGCGTCCGGAGACTAAACAAATCCGGGTCGTGATTCTAATCGAGGACTGCTTCTCCTGTCAACCCAGCTGTAGATGGGTACCGGATGCATGAGTTAGGGACAGTAAAAACAGCAAGGAAGGGCACTGGCCGACCCACCTCTCACAGGCTGCAGTTTAGTACAATGGAGTCTTCAAAATCTCTATTTCCAACCAGCGGTTAATTCTACAGAATTTCCACTTGACTTTACTTTACTGCAACCCGCCACTTAACGTCCATTTTAGTTCGCTCAAAAGATTAAACCTACTCATTGTAGGCATTTGCAAAACAACACCAAAACAACAACCTGTTGCTCTGAAACCCTGATGTCTGGTATTATAGGTACGAGCAGCTGGTAACTTTGGTTGGATTTTTGTCATTTTATTCTCTGCCTTTCTATGTATTCCATGCAGGGTGTTGCACCCACCTTTAAAAAAAAAAAAATTGGAAGCGGGGGCTCGACTTCATTGCCTCGGGTTTTTATCCCATTTTAGCTCGGTCTCTCTCGGCAGATGTCGAGAGCATCGTGCAAAGCACGAACTCCGTCGCTTCAGCGATGAACCCAGGGATCTCCGGAAAAAATTTACATCATGGACCGACCGTCGCAGCTCGAAATCGAACCCCGACCGTCTGAACACGAGGCAAACGGCTTGGCCACTGTCTGATTACTTCGTTTCGTACTCTGTGACCCCGGCAGCCTTTCTCAAACACCTCATTTCGCTTACCATGATTTTTCTTTCTTGTGCTTTGACGAAAGTCCATGTCTGACAGTTGTAGCAGAGAGTTGGTATAACGTCTTTGAAGAACTCTTATGGAAGTCCCCATAATTTCGCGATCGCCTGGGAAAAAAAAGCAAATAATGTCACATGTGCTTAAACTATTTCCCATAATTTCAGCTGCTCCTAAAGGGAAAAAAGTAGGCTCTTAGTGAATACTGCCGTCAGGGATGGATTTATAATGATTACAATGTGTAAGGTCAACGTTTTTTAATCTAAATGGTAGTGACCAATTTCTTTCTTTGCGGGAATCAGAGTAAAGTAGGTATGCAATTACATTTCAATTTACGAGGTACTTGTCCCTTAATTCACCCCAAACAGGGTTCCCTGAGTTCCCATCATACGTATTTGACAGCTGACTGTGACGGGTTATGGGGTGGACAGGTCGATATAATTTTATTTTAAATAAATGGATGCTTGTCAGATTTGAGACCAGCAGTACACAAAGGGAATAAGCTGCATGAAGGCCGTGCATGAGTCTTGTAGCCAAGTGCCTCTCCTCACAAGGATGTCCTGCCGACATTGTGACTATTGACATCTCCATCTATCCTGTCGTTTCAGTTAAGGACAACACCATCGTCTGACAGCACGGAAAGTGTCCTGCTGCTGTAAAAACTGGATGCGACTCTCCGTATCACGGACCAACGTTGATAGATTCAAGAAATGAATTGCTGATTTTAAATTAAATGATTGGAACAAGCGGAAGCAGGAGTAGAATGTCATGGAAGCCAATGTTTGACACCCCCAAACAGCTAAAAAGTGGACTATTCTGTGACGTCACTACTCCCAAATCCGGTGCTAAAAATTTAAAAAATTGGGGAGGGAAATTAAGCTAGGATCGAACCCAATACCTTTGTTGTTAGAAGCGAGCGCTCTTCCACTGCTGATCCGTCGCTCGCACCAACCAGAAGGGCAATAAAGTCTACTAGTTGACCTTGACCCGACGCACGACCTGCTGCATTGTTACTATGGCCCCCTTACATGATTATCTTCCCTGCCTCGTGCGTTTCCCTTGGACTACCAGACAACACCAGCGTGGCGAGGGGGGGGGGGAGAGGGGGAGTATTGTGTGCTGAAACGAGGAGATTAAGACGCTGGTCCCAGCAAGTTAGTAGTCCGGGTTGATCAATAACCCAGGCAGCTGGAGTGAGCCTGCCCTCGCGAGGGTTCAGAGCAGACATAAGATTCTCCTGCGTCATTTATCTGACTGATGGCACATTTTCGTCTGCACCAAACTTGGCTTTATGGCGTTGTCGCCAAACGCTCCTGGGACAATTACTCAGGACAGAACTAATCTATTGAATGGGGAAAGGAATCTAAGACGCGACACTTTTGCCGTAAAATATTTGCCAATGCGGCTGAGAGCTACTTCCTGTTGTGCCAATAGCCGTTTCTAAATGGATTGCAATCACTTGAACTGAAGATTCCATTCTACACCACTGTGCCAGATTGCAATGTTAGCCGTTGTCTGGAATAATGGGGAGTAATTTAGAAGCTGATTAGATTCCGTTTTAAACGGAACTTCTTAAAAAATATGGCAGTTATAACAGAAAAGCGTTGTGATTGGATGGGGAAGTTTGTATCCCATTCAACACAACAAAGATTGGCGGATTCTGATAATGTTAATCTCTTGGGAATTGGGCAATGATAGATCATCGACAAAGCAAAGAAATGTATGTTTATGTTGTTCGAAACTACGCGTGATGAATTTAGTTAACTCTCCCCGTTGTTTCTATGGTAACGAATTATAGGGGCCACTGAGGCGTGCTTCAGAAGGTAGACATGAGTCATAATAACTCAACTTAACTTAATTTAACATCCTTATACTGGTTTAGAAGACTCTGCAGAGTCTGTATGCAACCAGTTTCATTTACATGTCCTTGCTTCAAGAGCTATGAGCATCAAATCTATTCTTAAATGCATTAATTGTTCTTGCCTCTACTACTTTATGTGGCAATACATTCCAAGCATTCACCACTTTTTGCGTTAAAAAAATATTACTAATGTCTAATCTGGACCGTTCTTTAGTTAATTTGTAGCTAAGTCCTCTTGTTCTTGTAGGCGGTTGTATTTTGGGAAAAAAAGTGGTATAGTCTAAAGTATTCTTTCCTTTGATTATCTTATACACTTGAATTAAGTCACCTCGAATTTTTATCTTTTCTAGACACTGTAGGTCGGTTTTTCTGAGTCTTTCCTCATAACTGTAATTTGGAATCCCACTATCAGATTTGTCACTCTTCTTTATATCATTTCCAACATGTGTATATCTTCTCTACGATAAGGACTTTATATCTGTACACGGTACTCCAATCTAGACCCAACGAATGCGTTTTACAGTTTGACAATCACTTCGTTTTTCATATGTTTAATATTTCTTTTTATCATACCTAACATTGCATTTGCCTTTTTCACTGCTACCTGGACTTGCTGGTTCACTCACTTTACCTGTATGCTCTATTGTCACCCCTAGGTCCCTTTTCTTTTGTAATGGCTGTAGGGAAATATGGGCTCCCAGTAAGTTCACCACTATTGGGATTACAGTACAATCCCCGTCTCACTGGACATACTGCTGTGACACGACCTTTCGCCATGAGTACGAACAAAGAAGGGAGGTGGGGGTCTTGATCAGTATATTTGACCTGGCCGGATTACTCTTCTCTCCCACCTTGATCAATATATTTGACCTGACCGGATTACTCGTCTCTCCCACCTTGATCAGTATATTTGACCTGACCGGATTACTCGTCTCTCCCACCTTGATCAGTATATTTGACCTGGCCCGTATTTCTCGTCTCTCCCACCTTGATCAGTATATTTGACCTGACCCGAGATTACTCGTCTCTCCCACCTTGATCAGTATATTTTACCTGGCCCGGATTATTCTTCTCTCCCACCTTGATCAATATATTTGACCTGACCGATTTACTCGTCTCTCCCACCTTGATCAGTATATTTGACCTGACCGGATTACTCTCTGCGTCCATGCAACTAACTAGATACATAAAAAATACAGTAACTTGACAGCAATGTTGACATACCCCCGAGTGGTGCCAATGTGAAATAAAAAATGGCCCATAATACCGATTTCTTGCACTAAAGTGCCCCAAATGTGTTCAGTATAATTCATTGCTAAAAGTACCGACGACAGACGAAGGAGTGCGCAGTTCTCAGACGCGGCTCGAGCAGAGAGAGGTGCCTTGGAGGAAGTGATATGAGAATATATAATCAGTGACCTAAAAGCACCATTAATATCCAAAAACTGTCGCTATTTGTCGAGAGAGGCTAAGACCGTTGGATCAGCCAGTAGATAATTGATGTGCATTCTGAAGGGCATACCATAACGTGTGGGCGTCCGTGTGTTTTTGCGTGAGTATTTATTTGCGTGTGTGTTTGTTTGTGTGTGAATTTATTTATTTGTTTGTTTGTGTGTAAATTTGTTTGTTTGTATGTGTCTGTTTGTGTGTGTTATTGTGCGTGAATGTGTTTATTTGTTTGTGTGTGTCTTTGCGTGTGAATTTGTTTTATTCGTTTGTGTGTGTTTGCATGTGTGAATTTGTTTGTTTTCTTTGTGTGTGTTTTCTGTATGTTTTTGTGTGTGCGAATCTGTTTGTTTTGTGTGTGTTTGTGTGTGTGTCTATGTGTGTGATTTTGTTTGTTTGTTTGAGTGTGTGTGTTTGTTTGTAAATGTTTTTGTGAATTAATTTGTTTGTGTATGTGTGTGTGGGCTTATTTGTCTGTGTGTGTGTGTGTGCTTGTTTTTCTGTGTGTGTGTTTGCTTGTGTGTGTTTATTTGTGTGTGTTTGTTGTGTATGTGTGTTTGCTTGTGTTTGTTTGTGTATGTTTATTTGTGTGTGTTTATTTGTTTGCTTGCTTGTGTGTGTTAATATTTGTGTATGTTTGTTTCTTTGCGTTTGTTTGTGTGTGTGTGTATTTGTTTGCTTGTATGTATGCTTATTTGTGTGTGTCTGTTTGTGTGTCTGTATATTTGTGTGCGTGTGTGTGTGTGTGTTTGTTCGCTTTTGTGTATGTTTATTTGTGTGTTTTAGTTTGTGTGTGTGTTTGTTTTGGAGTGTGTGTGTGTGTGTGCATGTTTACGTGTCTGTATGTTTTTTGTGTGTGTTTGTATGTGTTTATATATGTGTTTGTTTGCTTGTGTGTATGTTTGTTTGCTTGTGTGTTTGTTTGCTTTTGGGTAACTTTATTTGTGTGTGTGTGTTTTATGGCTGTGTGTTCCTTTTCTTGCTTGTGTGTATGTTTATTTGTGTGTGTTTTTGTTTGTGTGTGTGTGTTTGTTTGCTTGTGTGTATGTTTATTTATTGTGTTTATTTGTGTGTATATTTGTTTGCGTGTGTATTTTTATTTGTGTGTGTTTGTTTGTGATTGTGTGTTTGTTTGCTTTTCTGAATGTTTATTTGTGTGTGCTTGTTTGTGTGTTTATTTGCTTGTGTGTTTGTTTGCTTGTGTGTGTTTGTTTGCTTGTGTGTTTTTATTTGCTTGCGTGTATGTTTATTTGTGTGTATTTGTTTGTCTGTGTGTGTTTGTTTGCTTGCTTGTGTGTATGTTTGCTTGCGTGTGTGTTTATTTGTGTGTGTTTGTTTGTGTGTGTATGTTTGTGTGTGTATGTTTATTTGTGTGTGTTTGTTTATGGGGCCGAAAGAAATGGCTGCGCCCATGTGCAATGACAGAGGCTCAGAAGAAATGGGGGCGCCCAGGTGCAATACAAAGGCTGAGCACATATAGTGGGATGGGGGTACAGTTGCAATGAAAGGGACTGAGAACAAAAGGAGGCGCCCATGTGCATTGAAAGGGGCTGATACAAATGGGAGCGCCCTATTGCAATGGGGTAATGGGCGTAAGTTGATTAGTAAATGTGTTTGTGAGGTATTTAGTGCACTCATGTCCGTCTATCTATTTTGTTATTTCCTCTCCATATGTTTAATAGAGCTTAGGTGGCTCAGATGTTTGAATTCGTTTCTTGCCCACTGGAATGGCTTCTTTTTTTAATGACACGCCTTGATCTATGTGTTAAGTGCCGGTTTCCTTTTGACTTAATGGGGTTCATGCGAAGTAAAGAGAAGAAAGTCACAACAGGAATGTTGCCTTAGCTGGCATTTCCATCTGAAATTACTCAGATTCTACTGATCGTGGTACGATACGTCCTGATCTTGGTAAATTAACATGAAAAGCGGCGAGGGGCAAGTAACTGACATAATAAAACCAAAATTGCCCGGACAGAGCAGGCACGGACGCCAGGGGTTGGTAACCTTCTCCTGAACAGAGGTCATGTCACTCACTTTACGGTTGTTGAAATGCTTCAGCAGTTGTAAGAAAAGATGGTTTAAACAAATAAGTGATGTGTGTACACACACGGTTATGTTAAGACAATCTTCTTCTTTTCTTCTTCTTCTTCTTCTTCTTCTTCTTCTTCTTCTTCTTCGTACGCAGTCAGACAGTAATCATTATTTTTTCTAAAAAAGCGGCGGTCATCCTGAGGCTGTCGCCACTGCCATAGAGCTTGTCTTGCAGTTCCACTGGTGATGGCCACATCTGCTCTCTCTGATCCTCGTATGTCGGGCAGTTCTGCAGCAGATGTTCAGCGGTCATTTTACCAGTATCGCACGGGCATTCGTCGGTACCACCTATCTTCAATTTGTTGAATAGGTGGTACCTCAGTCTATTGTGGCCAGTGCGAAGTCTGAAGACAACGACCTGCTCTCTTCGGTTCAACTGGTAATAGGCCTCGTTTTTGGTGTAACCAGTATGTTCGGTTTCCCATTTGGTCATGTATCTGGCTGTTAAGACAATCGATAATTATGACTTTGGCAGATGTGGACCAATTTGCTTACCCCGGGTCATTCATTAACGAAAAACTCTTCCTAGATCTCCAAGTATCCCGAGTGGTCTGTCGGGGTCTTCGTGTGTGATAAGAACAAGAATAGCACCACTGCCCCACAGAGAGAAAATCCTAATGGGCGACTATCTGTGGGACATGGCATAACACCGGCCATGGTTAGGTGGTTTGATAAGAGTAGTATATGTGGCGCCTAACAAGCTGCGGATCTACTTTGCTATAGTGTGTGAGTGTATTAAGATGGACTTACACATCGGTTGACCGCCCTCTGCGGCACTTGTCCGAACTCAGTATGTTTCACCTGACCCTGATTACTCTTCTCTCCCACCTTGATCAGTATGTTTCACCTGACCCATGTTGTTCCCTGGAAAGCATATGTCCTCAACAAACACTCGCCAAGTCTTTATATCATGAGCCATCTTAGCCAATTCTATCAACGCTGCATTTACATTTACATTCAGTTCCCTCTTCCAGGAGTGTCTTGGTCTTCCTCTACTTCTCTTGCCCTGTGGATTCCAGAAGGGAGCTTGTCTGGTAATATTATCCACTCGTTTCCGTAATGTGTGGCCTATTCATCCGTCTCCCATGCTCCACTGGTATTTGTCCCGTTTCTCGCATCATTTCCACGTTGGTGATCTTGTCGTACCTTCCCATCCTTGCATTGTGCGCAGGCAGCCATTTACGAAAGTCTGTACCTTTTTCGTGAGTTGTCCTCCATGTTTCAGAGCCATATAATAGAATGGGTTTTACATTGTAGTTAGAGATTTATATTTTGGTTTTGGTTTTAATTTCTCTTGACTTCCATAAATTCCTTAATGCAATGAAAGCTCTTCTCGCCTCCTGTATTTTTAATTGATTACAGTTTTCTATACCTCCTACCATGTCTATTTTGCTGCCAAGGTATGTGAACAGACGACTCCACCTCCTGAAGGTGGCTGGCTCCAAATCCAGTTCTATCATTGTTAATTGCATTTATTTTAAAAACCTGTGTTTTGTTCTGTCTTGAATAGTGGATGCGTTTATTCTCAGTTCTGACGCATAGACAGTGACACTCAGCCCTCAACCTGGTTGGCTTGGCGCGCGTGTGTGCTCGCTCGTGTGCGCAGTTTCGACTTATCTGTGTGAGGAGTTTCCTCTACAGAATAAGTTATTTATTCGTGCCGTAGATAACTGGGAACAGCACAATTTGTGTCAGAGATATGGGGTGTATTAGACGTGTGCTGTTAGATGAAAAGTTAGAGATAGAGAGAAGGGGTAGATTGACAACGAAGAGAGAGACAAACACGGGAGAGAGAAAGAGTCAGAGGAGAAAGAGAGAGAGAGGAGAGAGACATGAGAGAGATAAAGAGAAGAGAGAGAGAGAGACACGAGAGAGAGATAGACGTAGGAGAGATGGAGAGAGAGAGACAGAGAGTGAGAAGAGACATAAATGGGACAGAGATAGCAAATGAGAAGAGAGAGAGAGATACAAGTGAGAGAGAGACACTTGAGAGAGAGACAGAGGGTTAGATGAAAGAGAGACATAAGAGATAAAGACAGAGAGTTAGAAGAGAGAGACACAGGAGAGAGAGAAATCGAGAGTTAGAATAGAGAGAGAGAGATTTAGAAGAGACAAATACACTGAGAGAGTGACATGAGAGAAAGACAGATAGAAGAGAGAGAGAGGCATAGGAGAGAGAGGTAGAGAGTTAGAAGAGAGAGAGAGAGAGACACACACACACATTAAAAGAGATAAAGGAGTGAGAAAGACAAATGAGTGAGAGACAGACAGACATGCACAAATTGGAAGCTGGGGAGAATGTCAAACACAACGGACACAGATACAGCCAGATGAAACAGAAAGAGAGACAAACACTGAGAGAGACATGCAAAAGAGAGAGCGGCAGACAGACACATGAGTGAGAGAGGATAGATAGAGAATCATACTAACACAATCGAGAGAAACCAAGAGCAAAGTGAGAAAGACAGTATGGCAACGGTGAAATATAGAAACAAATGTATACACACACACAGACACACTCAGACACTGACATGCATATACACACATATACACACCTATATATACACACACATACACACATACACACACATACATACATACGTACACATACACATACACTCACACATACATATATACATACATACATACACACACATAAATACACACATATACACACACACATTTATATACACACACACATACACATACACACACATATATATACACACATGCACACACACACACAAACATATACATACACACACATGCACACATACACACATACACACACACATATACACGGACACATACATACATACATACACACACCTATATACACATACACACACACATACATACTCACATACATACTCACATACATACATATGCATACATCAAGCACATACACATATACATACATACACATACTCACGTACACATTCACATACACACACATACATACACACATACTTACACACATACATACATACATACACACACGCATACACACACATACATATACACATACATACACACATACATACACACACATATACAGACACACACATACATACACACACACATGCACACACACACTTATAGTCATGGCAATTGTGACAGATCTGACAAGGCCATGTGAGAAAACCATCGCCTACAAATCCATATCGCAGACAAATGGTTCCATTGATATCAAACCTATCAATCATAGTCAGTTACCTCCCTTTCGAGCATAAGGCATTTACAAATATTCGTGGAATCTTTTTGTCATGCTCCATCAAGTCCAGCTCTCCAGCGTTGTTTTGTTATTATTATGTTTGTCTCCACGTGCTTTCTCCGTGAGTGTTTAGGTCTACCCGTACGTCTGTTGCCCTGATGACTTCAGAACAGTTCCTGTCTTGTAATGATATTTGCAAGTGTCTGTATTATATGTATGTACACGTGTTGAGTCCTTATCGTAGAGGAGATATAAACATGCTGGAAAGGAAACAAAGAAGAGCGACAAAGCTGAACGTGGGAGTCATGAATAATAGTTATGAGGCAAGACTCAGAAAAACCGGCCTGCAGCGTCTTGAAAAGAAGAGAATTCGAAGCGACTTAATACCGGTTTATAAAATAATCAAAGGAAAAGATAAATTATACACTTTTTTTTCAAAATACAACCGCCTACAAGAATAAGATGGCACAGCCACAGGTTTATTAAAGAAGGGTCTAGATTAGATACCGAGAAATATTGTTTTAGTCATAGAGTGATGAATGCTTGGAATGCACATGAAATAGTGTAGGCAGAGTCAATTAATGCATTAACGAATAGATTGGATGCGCAAAACTATGCTATTTTTAGATCAAGTGAATGTAAAAGAAACTGGTATCCAGACTCTGCAGTCTTCTAAACCAGTATAAAGACGTTAAGTGCCCTGTCCATCTCCAACTTTTTCTCTTTACGTCTAGACACACTGGCATCTATCAGGTTCTTTCTCTCGGTTCTATATTAGTGACTTTATCCTACCATTTTATTCCCTCAATTCGGCGCAAGCAACGAGCGATGAAAGCTTGGACCTTTATATTTGTTCTTTTCTTTTTTCCGTAAGTCACAGATCCATTCAATAGAACGCACTTGATACTGGTGTTGGTTTTCTATTTTTATGTTGTACTTCATTTCTTTCGATTTCCACAAATTATCTAAAGAAATAAAAAGCCCTCTCACCTTTTAAATTCTTATTTTCATTTCTCTCTCAATTCCTTCGATCTTGTCTATATTACTACAAAGCTATTTGAATGAATACCGGGATCAAGATGCTGAGCAGCGCTTGAGCTGCAGTAGTCAGTGACCCATCGCTGACTGCTAGCGTCAGGGCCAGCGAACCAGAGCTGCAAAGACCCTTCTACACCTCCACGCGGTGATTCTGGATAACAGGCTGCAGCAGGCAGACTGGCTAAGGAGAAGGGATCGAAGAGGGAATGCTAACCCGGTACTCAAAAAATGCTTGCCGAAGTCGGATGTGTTGGACCGAAAGGTGCAAATATCGCAGCCAAGCTGTAAACTACGACACAACGGATTCCTTTCTCTGGACTTCATTCTGCTACTTAAGCCCTTTCAGGGTTTGGTAGCGGGAGATTGAGAACGAACGAACAAAGAAGAAGAAGTAGAAGAAGAAGAAGAAGAAGAAGAATATGGACCCCATTGTTGGCCATCTCTAGTATAAGTTTCAATCCGACGAAGAAGAAGAAGAAGAATGAATACCGTGTGCTAAACATACATTACATATATATTTAGAATCAACAGTCGGGGAAAAGGTGTCGTGGTGGGGCCATTACTCCAGTATAAGGGTGTGTGCAAGCGGGATATGAATGATGCATGCATCGATTTGGAATCATGGGTAAAGCCATGGATCGTGTTGCAAAGAGGGGCAGGATTAAGAATGGAATACAGAATAAGAAGATACTGATGTGTAGATGGGCTATAGGACTCAGAGTTTGTGAAGAGACACCACACCCTGCAATCCAGCAAACGGTCCTGATTTTCCTTGCACATACTGTGGAAGACGTTTCTCTGCTCGGATTGATCTTACGCATCACATTCGTTATCGTCGTGAACTGTAGTTGCATTCCTCTTTTACAAAGTACAATTACTATCGTCCGACAAGATGGAAAGGCCAATGAATAACAAAGATGAAATATATATATATATATATATATATATATATATATATATATATATATATAGAAACGCACAAACGCGCACACGCATAGACTCACACAAACACATACACGAAGTCGATATATTCAAGAGCTTTAAATATTCTTAATCACTTTCATCAAGTGCCCTATCGTTGCCGTTGGCGATCAAGGGTTCCATTTACTCTTATCATGGGTGTCAGAAATAAGTTATGTCGCTGATCGCCTGCCTTGTCATACTTTCAATCTGTCCAAAAATATTATCTCTTTGCCTTCCTCTGTTCATCTCGCCTGCGATTATGCCTCTTGTCATCGTTTATTCCAACCCGTCTCTTCTCATGACATGCCCGAAAAAGGGTGACTGACGTGTCCTGATTTTTCCCATAAGCTGTCTTTGTGCCTGTGCTCTCTTAAGAACTACGTTATTAGTTATCTTTGCAGTCCATGGAACTTTCAGCATTCTTGTGCTAAATCAAATTTCTGTTGCATCCAATGATCTCTGTATGGGCCTGATAATTGTCTATGACAGGCTGCCTTAAGCCAGCAGTATTGGTTCCACGTAGCGTCTAAGAACTCTCGTTCTTAAATCCAGTGATTTGCTTTTGCTGCACAAAATTCCCCACATACTCTGGAAGATTGACTTTTCCTTGGCTATTCTGTTCTTTATTTCATTAGTTTATCTTCCATCAGAACTGATGTGGGCGTTAAAGTATTTTTTTTTGTTTTTGCGTTCGCTCTATTTCTCTAATCCCCAAGGCGGTGCGTGTTGCACTGTGGTTGTTATTTTGCGTCTGTCGGCCCAGTGCATCCGACTTCAGCATGCATTATATGTAAGGATCTGCTTTCTCCTGCATTTTCTAAGGGTTTGCTTCCCCGGGGTAACGGCCGGTGCTGTGGTGGGGATCGAACCCAGCACCTTCGGGTTGTAAGCCGTGCCACTTAACCCCTAGGCCACGCCGTCCCCGCCAAAGCATTGAAATGGGTCCATCTCCCATCAGAACTGATGTGGGCGCCAAAGTATTGAAATGGGTCCATCTCTCATCAGAACAGATGAGGGCGCCAATGTATTGAAATGGGTCCATCTCCCATCAGAACAGATGAGGGCGCCAAAGTATTGAAATGGGTCCATCTCCCATCAGAACAGATGAGGGCGCCAAAGTATTGAAATGGGTCCATCTCCCATCAGAACAGATGAGGGCGCCAAAGTATTGAAATGGGTCCATCTCCCATCAGAACAGATGAGGGCGCCAAAGTATTGAAATGGGTCCATCTCCCATCAAAACTGATGAGGGCGCCAAAGTATTGAAATGGGTCCATCTCCCATCAGAACTGATGAGGGCGCCAAAGTATTGAAATGAATGAATTTGTTTTAGTTCCCTTTCGTTCACCTTTATACAACATTTTGGAGATTTGTGCTTCTCAGTTACCACCATTAATTCTGATTTCTTTTGATTTGGTTTGGCTTGGCTTGGCTTGGCTTGGCGTCGTTCGTTCTCAATCTCCCGCTACCAAACCCTGACATGAGCCTAAGTAGCAGAATGTAGTCCATAGAAAGGAATGCGTTGTGTCGTAGTTTACAGATTGACTGCGATATTTGCACCTTTCGGTCCAACACATACGACTTCAGCAAGTAATTTTTTAGTACCGGGTTAGCATTACCTCTTCGATCCCTTCTCCTTAGCCAGTCTGCTCTGTTGCAGCCTGTTATCCAGGATCACCGCGTGCAGGTGTAGAAGGGTCTTTGCAGCTCTGGTTCGCTGGCCCTGACGCTAGCAGCAGCTATGGGTAGCTGACCACTACAACTCATGCGCTCATTTAAAAAAATTTAAGCTGAGGCCTTAATTTTCGCTTTTAATAACTACCATGTTGACCAGTTCTTGTAAATCTTGACTCATTCTGTTCTGTTAACATCGTGGCATCAGTGTAGCACAAGTTGTATATATTCTGGCCACCAATTCATATTCAAGACATTGCACTGAAAGATTGCAATATAAATTTGTTGTACAAAGCAAACAGATCCTGGGACAGCACACATCACTGTCTACCTACCTTTCTTTTCTGCCCTATCGAATGCCTCACTCATAATACTAATAGTGCGGTGGTCTTCGTATTCAATGTCTCCAGGTCTCTTTGGTAGTGTTACGAATATAGACTCCATCAAGTCAGTCGGAATGAATCCACAGTCATATATATCATTATGTAATTTTGTTATCACTTTAAATCCAAAATCTCTGTGTCCACAATTTCCTCTATTGTTATGTTATCTGGCCCTGATGCTTTTCCTGTCTTCACGTGTTGTATAGCATCTTTTACCTCTGGCGCCAACTTTGACGGCCCTTCACAATCGTCTGTTCCTTTAAGTCTGGTCTGTTGTCCCCATATAACTCGCTGATGTATTCTGCCCACCTGTCGATTATCGTATCCTTCCCTATAAGTATCTCTTTGACTTTTGATTTCAGACATCCAGTGATTGTGCGTGGTCGTCCACCTGTTACTTCATCCATTCGTTTGTACGTGGAGTTTTCATCTGTTTTGTGATGCGCTTCGCATTATTTGAATATTGCAATATATTTTGAATATACTCCTCCGAAATGTACCAGATTATTATACCATTTTGGCGACAATTTGAAGGACAATATCTATTTTCGAACTTCCGGTCTTAAATGTAGTTTCTAGCACCAATAATTTTACGGAGTGCAACTGGCGCGGTATACAGTCGTAATTCGTCTGTTGTAAAATCTTCTGTCTATTTCTGCTTGTCCTCTGTCTATTTCTACTCGTCCTCTGTCTATTTCTGCTCGTCTATTTTTACTTGTCCTCTGTCTATTTCTGCTCGTCCTATGTCTATTTTTGCTCGTCCTCTGTCCATTTCTGCTCGTCCTCTGTCTATTTTTTCTCGTCGTCTGTCTATTTCTGCTCGTCTTCTGTCTATCTTTGCTAAACCTCTGTCTATTTCTACTTGTCTTCTATCTACTTCTGCTCGTCCTCTGTCTATTTATGGTCGTCTATTTGTGCTCGTCCTCTGTCTATTTCTGCTCGTCCTCTATTTCTGCTCGTCCTCTATTTCTGCTCGTCCTCTGTCTATTTCTGCTCGTCCTCTATTTTTGCTCGACCTCTATTTCTACTTGTCCTCTATCCATTTCTGCTCGTCCTCTGTCTATTTCTGCTCCTCCTCTATTTCTGCTCGTTCTCTATTTCTGCTCGTCCTCTGTCTATTTCTGCTCGTCCTCTATTTTTGCTCGACCTCTATTTCTACTTGTCCTCTATCCATTTCTGCTCGTCCTCTGTCTATTTCTGCTCGTCCTCTATTTTTGCTCGACCTCTATTTCTACTTGTCCTCTATCCACTTCTGCTCGTCCTCTGTCTATTTATGGTCGTCTATATTTGCTCGTCCTCTTTCTATTTCTACTCGTCCACTATTTCTGCTCGTCTATTTATTCTTGTCCTTTGTCTATTTTTACTCGTCTTCTATCTATTTCTGCTCGTCCTCTGTCTATTTCTACTCGTCTTCTGTCTATTTCTGCTCGTCCTTTGTCTATTTCTGCTCGTCCTTTGTCTATTTCTCCTCGTCCTCTATTTGTACTCGTCCTTTGTCTATTTTTACTCGTCCTCTATTTCTGCTCGTCCTCTATTTCTGCTCGTCCTTTGTCTATTTCTGCTCGTCCTCTATTTCTGCTCGTCCTCTATTTCTACTCGTCCTCTATTTCTGCTCGTCCTCTATTTCTGCTCGTCCTTTGTCTATTTCTGCTCGTCCTCTATTTCTGCTCGTCCTCTATTTCTGCTCGTCCTCTATTTCTGCTCGTCCTCTATTTCTGATCGTCCTCTATTTCTGCTCGTCCTCTATTTCTGCTCGTCCTCTATTTCTGCTCGTCCTCTATTTCTACTCGTCCTCTATTTCTACTCGTCCTCTATTTCTACTCGTCCTCTATTTCTGCTCGTCCTCTATTTCTGCTCGTCCTCTATTTCTGGTCGTCCTTTGTCTATTTCTACTCGTCCTCTGTCTAATTCTGGTCGTCCTCTGTCTATTTTTTCCCGTCTCTATTTCTGCTCGTCTCTAATTTTTATCGTCTCAATTTTTGCTCGTCTATTTCTGTTCTTCTTCTCTCTTCTACTCTCCTTTTATGTATCATCGTCATCCCTCTATTTCTGCTCCCCTCTTTTTCTTTTACTCTTTATCTGTCTATTTCTGCTCCCCTCTATTTCTTTTACTCTTTATCTGTCTATTTCTGCTCCCCTCTGTTTCTTTTACTCTTTATCTGTCTATTTCTGCTCCCCTCTATTTCTTTTACTCTTTATCTGTCTATTTCTGCTCCCCTCTATTTCTTTTAATCTTCCTCTGACTATTTCTGCTCCCCTCTGTTTCTTTTACTCTTTATCTGTCTATTTCTGCTCTCCTCTATTTTTTACTCTTCCTCTGTCTATTTCTGCTCCCCTCTATTTCTTTTACTCTTTATCTGTCTATTTCTGCTCCCCTCTGTTTTTTACTCTTCCTCTGTCTATTTCTGCTCCCCTGTTTTTTACTCTTCCTCTGTCTATTTCTGCTCCCCTCTGTTTTTTACTCTTCCTCTGTCTATTTCTGCTCCCCTCTGTTTTTTACTCTTCCTCTGTCTATTTCTGCTCCACTCTGTTTCTTTTACTCTTTATCTGTCTATTTCTGCTCCACTCTGTTTTTTACTCTTCCTCTGTCTATTTCTGCTCCCCTCTGTTTTTTACTCTTCCTCTGTCTATTTCTGCTCCCCTCTGTTTTTTACTCTTCCTCTGTCTATTTCTGCTCCACTCTGTTTCTTTTACTCTTTATCTGTCTATTTCTGCTCCCCTCTGTTTTTTACTCTTCCTCTGTCTATTTCTGCTCCTCTCTGTTTTTACTCGCGCGCTCTCCTTGTCAGACAAGTATCGATCCGGTCCTTGCAGATATCGATGCTAATTTGCCTCCTGTCTCTCCCCAACCAACACCCCCTTTGTTTGGTGAGCCCTGATTATTTCCCCCTTATTAACATCCGTTTGCTCCGGCGGGCTGAAGATTGTTGAAGTGTTCCTTCTGTGGACGCCAAGACCCCCATAGCTGACCCGATGAGTTGGTTTAGGTGTTAGAGTTGCGAGCCTTGACATCCAGACTGTTTGTGTTGATTTCAACAACGACAAGGGGCGATAATTAGAATCATCAATGGGAGTGTCGTGCAGTTTACATGGGAATGGTTTGAGGAAGTTTCAATGGGAGAGATTTCATTCCCTTCTTAATTATTATTCTTATTTGTTGTTCTTCTTTGCTGTCTTTTACTTCAATTGTGAACTTGAATATACGAGTTGTGTTCAAAATGTATCCGACCTACGGAAAAATACAATTACTCACCTGGTGGTTTGAAGCCCTAATCCCCTTCAAAGTGCTCTCCTTGGGGCTACATACACTTCTCTCAGTGGTCCTTGGGGCTCCATACACTTCTCTCAGTGGTCCTTGGGGCTTCATACACTTCTCTCAGTGATCCTTGGGACTCCATACACTTCTCTCAGTGATCCTTAGGACTCGATACACTTCTCCCAGCGGTTATGGGGACTCCATACACTTCTCCCATCGATCATTTGGACTACATACACTTCTCCCAGTGGTCCTGTCATTGTTGGAAGTATTTGAAGAAGGCTTCTTTTGGATTGGAGAACACCTTTGTCGTCGCATCCCGCATAATGTCTTGTGGTGACTCAGATCGGGTCCCTTTCAGCTGTTATTCAGCTTGGGGGGGGGGCTGTCAGAAATAGCAATGAACCATGTTGGGAAAAGATGCACCCTGGTGAGCCAGCGGGATGTTATGTTTGACCTGGATCTGATGCGAAGAACGATTGAGTGCGTTGTCGGCATGGAGCTGCAAGATCCCGTTGTTTACAGGTCCGGTTGTTTGCATCGAACATCATCCCGAAGACGATGGGTTACCTCCAGGTAGTACTCTTGGGTACCTTGTAGTGCATGCGCACTCGTGATTGCCAACCTCGCAGGATTTATGGCTGTTCCCCAAGCTGAAAATTCTGCTGAAAGGAACCAGATTTGAGTCACTATAAGACATTTAGCTGAGAAGTTAGCCAAAGGGGAAGAATGGGTCCACACTGGTGATAGAATGATAGAGTACCAGAGAGTCATCATAACCTTAGGCAAGGAATGCAAAGAACGGAACAGCGGGAGAGTAGAGGACGAGGTGAATCAGCTGATAACTGAGAACACGAAGGAGAGTGACGCTGTCATATACAACGACGGATCAGTCGTGTGCAGTGGGCCATCAGGCTGGGGGTTTCTCGGCTACAATGAGAGGAGAGGTCGTTGCTGAGCGCAGTAGGGCATTCATGTCAACAACCTCCAGTATGAGAATGGAGACGGAAGCAGTGACCTCAGCACTGAAATGGATATCTTAGACTTCTATAACAAGGGCAGTCATCGTGACAGACGTGCAAGCCGTACTTCAGAAAGTATAGAAGGGATGGCTTAGGTACTTGTGGATTGCAGCTGTTGAGGCCTCAAACATCCAGGCGTTGACATGGATCTACTGTCCTACTCATCCCGGGGTCCAGAGCAATGAAAGAGTTGACATCTTGGCTTCACGAGATCCCATCATGGGCACATTAATGATGGAAAAAAGTGACATTTTGAAATCAATCAATGACTGCCTGCTGGATGAGGACACCTCAATAGATGAAGCAGCAATCCACAGACTGCAAAGTTTCGACATTAAACGAGGTTCGAGCGGAGTGGGGTGAGTGAGAGGACGGCGCAGGAGCGTGTACAACCAGCGAGCTACAGGGACCATCAGCATCCATACATTACGCCATTTCATGATAGATACTGGGTACCTATGTGTATGCCCGAGTGCAGTCACGTCGATTCTTAGAAACAGAAACATAAATTTTACGGAATGCCACGACCCAGCTGAACTCCATTCCCAAGGAGGCCTTCCTGAAATGATTTCAGCAATTGCGGGACCTTAGAGAGAAGTGTGAGGAGTCTCAAGGACCTCAGAGAGAAGTGTGAGGAGTCTCAAGGACCTCAGAGAGAAGTGTGAGGAGTCTCAAGGACCTCAGAGAGAAGTGTGTGGAGTCTCAAGGACCTCAGAGAGAAGTGTGTGGAGTCCAAAGGACCACTGGGAGAAGTATGTAGAATCACGAGGACCACTGGGAGAAGTGTATCGAGTCCCAAGGACCAATGGGAGATGTGTATCGAGTCCCATGGAGAGTACCTTGAAAAGAATTAGAGTTTCAAACCTTCAGATGAGTAATTGTATATTTCCGGCCCAAAGGACCGGTGCTTTTTGAACACACCTCCGCGGCAGTGGAAGAAATGGTAACACACAGTGAAAATGAGAGCCATATAGTCCTGCTGACAGATGCTCTCGAAGTAGTCACAGCGCTAAAAAGCCAGAAAAACACTGAGCTTAATGACTTAAGAGCAGCACTCTGCAAACTGTGCGAACAGTCCGCACCAAAAAGGGTAGTGGTACAGTGGGTTCCGTCCCACTGCAACATCCAAGGCAACGAGGAGGCAGACAGACTGGCAAAAGAAGGTGCAAGGCTACCACAAATAGATACCAGTATGACGTACGAAGAGTCAAAACGGCTTATCAAAGCCAGGTACATGTCCAAATGGGAAACCGAACATACTGGTTACACCAAAAACGATGCCTATTACCAGTTGAACCGAAGAGAGCAGGTCGTTGTCTTCAGACTTCGCACTGGCCACAACAGACTGAGGTACCACCTCTTCAACAAATTGAAGATAGGGTGTACCGACGAATGCCCGTGCGGTACTGGTAAAATGACCACTGAACATCTGCTGCAGAACTGCCCGACATACGAGGATCAGAGAGAGCAGATGTGGCCATTGCCAGTGGAACTGCAAGACAAGCTCTATGGTAGTGGCGAGAGTCTCAGGATGACCGCCGCTTTTTTCGAGAAAATAATGGTTACTGTCTGACTGTGTACGCAGAAGAAGAAGAAGAACACACCTCCAAAGCCAGATACATGACCAAATGGGAAACCGAACATACTGGTTACACCCAAAACGATGCCTATTACCAGTTGAACCGAAGAGAGCAGGTCGTTGTCTTCAGACTTCGCACTGGCCACAATAGACTGAGGTACCACCTATTCAACAAATTGAAGATAGGGTGCACCGACGAATGCCCGTGCGGTACTGGGAAAATGACCGCTGAACATCTGCTACAGAACTGCCCGACCTACGAGGATCAGAGAGAGCAGATGTGGCCATCACCAGTGGAACTGCAAGACAAGCTCTATGGCAGTGGCGACAGCCTCGGGATGACCGCCGCTTTTTTCGAAAAAATAATGGTTACTGTCTGACTGCGTACGAAGAAGAAGAAGAAGAAGAACACACCTCGAATCTAAACAAATCCGATGTCCGGCAGAGATTGATGTCACCACCATGGAGGTTGTCCAGGAGAGGAATAAGAGATGGACACATCCTTGTATGTTGTACGTTTTTGGGCCATATGTTTAGCTATCATGCCATCTGTGCCGGAGACACACTGATCGGTATTGCCGGAAAACGTCGCATCGAGAAATGGCTCAACAAACAACAGACTCCGTGGATAAAGCGGCATGAAGAAGTTGTACCCAGATCGCATTATCCAATATGGGAAACTTTAGACTTCGGTCTCTGATGATACGTGCAGACAAAAAACATGTTGAGATGTGGATACTTCTTCTTCTTCGTACACTGTCAAACGTCGACTTTAATTTGTTCAAAGGAAGCAGCGGTCACCATAAAGCTGTGGACAATGCCATAGGGCCTGTCTACTCTTGGCACTGGTGATGGCCACATGTGCTTTCTCTGGTCATCGAATGTCAAATAATTTTGCAGCAGGTGTTAGTGGTAATTTTCGCAGTACCACACGTTTACTCGTTAGTAACGCCTTTCTTCAGTTTATTGAATAGATAGTACCTCATTCTGTTGTGACCAATGTAGAGTCTGAAGACTATCACATGCTCGCTTCAGCTTAACTATTAATACTCTTCATTTCTTGTGTAGCCAGTATGATCTGATTCCCATTTGTCCATGTATCTGGCCCTAATGAAGATTTGGACTTTTCACACTTGTCGTGTAGCGCAGTGGTTAGCGCTCTCGATTCGCATCTGAGTGGTCCTGGGTTCATTCCCCAGTTGAGGCGGTAGTGTTTTTTTCTGACCGCAATGGCTCCCGGGTCGACCCAGCCTTAAATGGGTACCGATTCAGTCCGAGAAGTAAAAGCGGCGAGGGAGAGGAGATGGCTACCGCCCTCATATAGCCGAGCCTTTGAAATGTGAGATCGCTAACACTTCACACCCCTACGGCAGTAATGCTATGGGTTACTTTACTTTACTTTACTTTTTACACTTGAATTTGCTCCACCTTATTTCGCCAGTCTGTTTGCCTCCTCGTCGTCTTGAATGTTACAGTGGGCGGGACCAACTATACTACCACTCTTCTGTTTGTGTACTGCTGGTATAGTTGAGTAGAGATGGGATACAGAAATGTCGATACACGTGAATACGGGGCTGTCCAGGGCAAAGAACACATCCTGACCTACGACACGATGGAAGACCAACTCCAGGGAAACGACACGGCAGTCAGGGAGTGGCTGGACACTTGTCTTCTGTCGTATGACGTGGTGCAATGGTGGACATCTGTGTATGGCGTGGTGCAATGGTGGACATCTGTGTATGGCGTGGTGCAATGGTGGACATCTGTGTATGGCGTGGTGCAATGGTGGACATCTGTGTATGACGTGGTGCAATGGTGGACATCTGTGTATGGCGGGGTGCAATGGTGGACCTCTGTCGTATGACGTAATGTAAGGAGCAAGGAAAGTAAGGACGTATTGGAATTTGCCATCTTTAGTTTGCTGAATATATGGTATTTCATTTCGACGTGAGCTGTAGAAGTCTGGAAGACCCTGTCCACCTTCATCTCCACGCTAAGGAAGTCAGGGAAACTACTTCAACGCATTTTTTCGTCTACATCTTAGTATAAAAAGTAAAGTAAAGTAACCCATAGCATTACTGCCGAAGGGGTGTGAGGTGTTAGCCATCTCACATTTCAAAGGCTCGGCTATATGAGGGCGGTAGCCATCTTCTCTCCCTCGCCGCTTTTACTTCGCGGACATTTAAGACTGGGTCAACCCGGGGCCAGTTGCGGTCTGAAAAAATATTTTCGCCTCAACTGGGGAATGAACCCAGGACCACTCAGGTGCGAAGCCTGGGCGCTAACCACTGCGCTACGCAGCTCCGTATAATTACGATAATTGATCATTTAGATAGAGTCTCCAGATTCTTCAATAAACTCTGCTTTTTCAGGGTCCTGACATATCGAAAATACAAAATATATGATTTTTATAAATGTTTAATGGTGAACGGCTCAGATATTCAATACATTGTCCACTTCACTGTACTTTTCGGTCACAACTTTTCAAACTCACAAGTTCCAATGTGCTATTTCTTCTACGAAATTGGCTGCTCAATGCCCTTGTATTGACGGTACATCTGTCTGACTAACATTAGTCCATCTCTCGATGTTGTAATCCCACTCAAATCACTGCCCGCTTCATGTCCACCTACATTCAACCTTCCCCTCCAGTATCGTTTTCAATAAAGTATAGTGTCTATTTATATGATTAAAATATTTGACTTGCCTAATTGTAATGTCTGTCAAAAGCTCTCTACCCATGCCAACTCTCGTCAGAACATCGCTATTTGTTTGTTTCCCTTTCTACGAAATGCGACACATTCTTCTATATAACCAAATTTCGAGAGCCTCTATTTTGTTTTCCAACTGTTTGTTCATAGTCCATGATTCTGCACCGTATAATAATGTTGAATATATGTATAACACCCGATGAGTCTTATTTTTAATGTATTTGTTATTTGCCTGGATGCCAATACATTGCTCATCATATTGAATTCGATTTTCGCCATTCCTATTATCTTCTTCACTTCTATTTCATATCTACCATCATTATAACCCTTTTGCTGATTTTTAAGCACAATTAATTCACTAAAAAATTTGCAATTTTTGGGGGTCGACGTAAAAACATTCTTCACATATAATTGAATTGCATTTTTCTATGGCTATCTAACCTTTGTATTTGTAATGCTATCAAGTTAATTAGAGAATTATGGTATAGACCGCTTCTCCTATCAACCCAGCTGTAAATGGGTACCTGACGCGTGAGTAAAAACTGCAAGGATGTGGCTTAGTATAATGGAGTCTTCAAAAACTCAATTTCGAACCAGCGGTTAATTATTCTGAATTTCCTCTGTTTCTTTTACTTGCAATAGGACATTTTCATCCGTCGATCAATCAATCTACTCTGTAATACTTGGCTTTATTTTAGTTTAGTTTGTGGAGTGTGTAGCTTCGTCGATAGTGCGCTGTCTTGCTAAGAATGGGATTACAACGCGCCAGGGTTCGAAATTACGGACAGACAGTAAATAAATCCGGGCGTGGTTCGTTCCTGGTACGACCGCTCCTCCAGTCGACCCAGCTGTAAATGGGTACCTGACGTATGAGTTGGGAAAGGTATAAAAAGGAAGGGAACTGGCTACCCCATTTCACATAGGCTATGGCAGATCCCCAACGGCATTTTTTCCCATGAGACCAATCTTTACTTTACCTTTAGTTTAGTTTAGTCGAAGAATCAACGTCTTAGCTCTGTTCTTGTCTATATTTTGGGAGAATTTCAGCACAATGCACGGACTCGGTAACACTGGCGAGGATCCCGTAATGGATTGGGGAGTTTTTTTTTACATAATTTTGAATTTTCCCTGAGCAACGACCGTTTAGCGTGTTTTTTTTTACAATTTTGAATTGCCGAAAGATTTTTAACGTGCGCAACACTGAACACGGGCGTCCAATCTCTACTACTCAGAGATCCGGTGAAATACCAGAAAACTCAAGTGAAAAATTCCAGTTTCCACCGTGATTTGAACTCGCGATCTCTAGCACCCGAGGCCAACGTCTTACCTCGAGACCACTCAGTCTGCCTTCTTTTACCAGCATGTATATACACTCTTTCAACCGTCCGTCTGTCTTATACATTACCAGATTTTCAGTCCATCCATTCGTTAACGTATCTATCTTTATCAGCCTGTATGCTCATTCCTGTAATCCTCCATTTATCGATTCATTCGTCTCCTTCTCTTATCTTTCATCCGATGCTCTGACACATAAATGATACGCTTATCGAGTTACCCCTATCCCTCTATCCCCCGCCCGTTTTGTAAAGCGTAATCGCATTTAAGATAAATTGTGATTCTCTTGACCATGTCTACTGAGAAACTGACTTATTTAGTCCTGCTTCTACCACCCTGACAGAGAAGGCCAGACTATTCTTACCGCTGCCTTACTCGTGGCTCGGTTCCAGTCTAGCTCTCCGGCACTCGGAGACTGTTTTATGTTGTCACTCAAGGAATTGAAGTGCCAGGATTCCTGGCTATGGCTTCCAATGATAGCTGTGTAAGCCGATCTCATTACATTCTGCGATGTGAGCAAGGTGATGCTGGGTAGACCACACACTGTTAAATCGCTTAAAACAGTATAGTCATGTAATCTCTGTCACGGAACTCCCAAAGAAAAAGAGACAAAGAAAGGCCAAATAAGACACGGCGGTGAGACCAAGATTTGGATACAAGAAAAATTGAGAGAAGCTATAAAAAACTGGAGAAATAGCACAAGACAGGTCTGATTGACGAGGAGTGGTTTATGGGATGTGCACCCCAGTGTGAAAAGGGAGAAGAAAAAAGTAAGGAAAAGAACGAAGAAGAAGAGAAGGAGGGAAGTAGGAGGGAAGAAGAAGGGAAGAAGAAGAAGCGAATAATAAAAAGGGAAGAATGTGAAGAGGGAAAAGAGACGAAGAAGGGAAAAAGAAGACGAAGAAGAAGAAGAACAAGGAGAAGAAGAAGAAGGAAGAGGAGAGAAGAATAGAAGAAAGAGTGAAGGAAAAGGGAAGAAGAAGAAGGCAAGAATGTCAAGAAGGAAAAAAGACGAAGGAGGGAAACAGAAGAAGAAGAAGATAAAAGAAGAAGAAGAAGAAGAATTGAAGAATGTGAAGAAGGAAAAACGACGAAGGAGGGAAAAGAAGAAGAAGAAGGAGGATGGAAGAAGAAGAAGGAGAAGAAGAAGTAGGGAAGAAAAACGGAAGAAGAAGAACAAGAACAAGAATAAGATGACGAGGAAGGAAAATTAGAAGAAGAAGAAGGGAAAAAGGAAAAAAGACGAAGGAGGGGAAAAGAAGAAGAAGGAGGAGGGAAGAAGATGAAGAGAAGAAGGAGGAGGGAAGAAAAGGGAAGAAGGAACACAGACGACGTAGGGAAAAAAGAAGAAGAAAAAGATAAAAAAGAAGAACGGAAGAATGTGAAGAAGGAAACAAGACAAAAGGAGAGAAAAAGATGAAGAAAGAGATAAAAGAAGAAGAAGAAGAAGATAAAAGAAGAAGAAGAAAGAATACCATCATAATTGAGATGTTTCGACTCGCGGAACATCGTCTGGTTGTGAACCTTTCCCTTCTTAAATCTTTGATCGTACTTCTGAAATCTGCCATTTCTAAGCTGTGATGAGTTATGAACATTGCCCATGACTTACAAACCATATGTTACGACAGGTGCGTATTTGGACTTGACAGCCATCGTTATGTTCCATGCTGATTTCTCATTAAATAAGGAATACTATTCTTAGATCCTGAAACAGCCTACAGATTGGTACCGTTCTGGTGACTATATTTTCTGCGATGCTTACCCTCGTGTACACTTGTATTACGAATGTTTGGGAAAGGGTTCTCGTGTTCCGGGAACTACTTTCCCAATATAATCCAGTGTTTCTTCTCTCCTTTGGCGACTAGCACGGGTTTGTTTTGTTTTTTTTGTTGTTGTTTTTTTTGTATGTGGTTCTGTGGATAATAGGAACATAACTGCCATCTCTAGGGAGATAATAGGAACATAACTGCCATCTCTAGGGAGATGCTAGGAACATAACTGCCATCTCAAGAGAGATGCTAGGAACATAACTGCCATCTCTAGGGAGATAATAGGAACATAACTCCCATCTCAAGGGAGATGCTAGGAACATAACTCCCATCTCCGGGGAGATCATAGGGACATAACTCCCATCTCTAAAGAGATCATAGGGACATAACTCCCATCTCTAGGGAGATCAAAGGGACCTAACTTCCATCTCCAGGGAGATAATAGAAACATAACTCCCATCTCTAGGGAGATAATACGGACATCACTCCCATCTCCAGGGAGATAATAGACGTAACTCCCAACTTCAGGGAGATAATAGGGACATAACTCCCATCCCCAGGGAGATAATAGGAACATAACTCCCATCTCCAGGGAGATAATAGACGTAACTCCCAAATCCAGGGAGATCATAGAGACACAACTCCCATCTCCAGCGAGATAATAAGGGCATAACTCCCATCTCCAGGGAGATCCTTAACGGATTTGATTTATCCTCTCCGACAGGATTTGATGATGCCTCTCATTACAGGCCTTGATGACTTTCTTAAGTAAATATTTGTTGCAAAATCGGGGTGAAAACAGAACTAATGGCCGAAATCAGGGTTAGACGGTTACGTTATTTTGGTCATATAACAAGACATTCCTCCTTGTTGAAGACCATACTGAGAGGAGGGTAGGGGGGGGGGGTAGGCAGGGTGAAAGGCAGTCGTTCAAGAGACAGACAACGTTTAAAGTGGGTGGTTAACATCGTGAGATGGACTGAAAAAAATCGTTACGGCAAGAGACAGAGTACACTGGAGATCAATTGCAGCCAACCTTTGATGTGGAGATGGTACTTCAACTGAACTGAATTGTACACATTCATCATCATCATCATCATCTGGTTGATTAGTTCTTAGACTGGTCGTAACGTTGCCTGAGCGTATCTCTCCATAGGACCCTACACTTTACAGCTCGCTTTATTTCAGCATATGTTTGCACTTTAATGTCTCTGCCTACCTGAGATGTAAAGGTGGGTCTTGGTCGCCCCATTTCACTGGATCTTCCACTCTAGTGTCTTCTGTAGAAGACTTTCATGCCGCATACTATGTCTCATTCAACTCAATTTTCATTTCTTATCATTTTCAATATTTGTGTTTGTCTTGATACTTCAGAACATTGTCATTGAACCTTCTTCCTGCTTTACTCGCTCTTTCTATTCTGTGTTCATCCTTCTTTGCTAGAGTCGATCCTTCTTTGCTAGTTCATCCTTCTTTGCTAGAGTCGATCCTTCTTTGCTAGTTCATCCTTCTTTGCTAGAGTCGATCCTTCTTTGCTAGTTCATCCTTCTTTGCTAGAGTCGATCCTTCTTTGCTAGAGTCGATCCTTCTTTGCTAGTTCATCCTTCTTTGCTAGAGTCGATCCTTCTTTGCTAGAGTCGATCCATCTTTGCTAGTTCATCCTTCTTTGCTAGAGTCGATCCTTCTTTGCTAGAGTCGATCCTTCTTTGCTAGTCCACCCTTCTTTACTTGAGTCCACCCTTATTTGCTAAAGTCCACCCTTCTTTGCTAGAGTCTACCCTTCTTTGCTAGTCCACCCTTCTTTACTAGAGTCCACCCTTCTTTGCTAGAGTCCTTCTTTGCTAGAGTCCACCCTTCTTTGCTAGTCCACCCTTCTTTGCTAGAGTCCACCCTTCTTTGCTAGTCCATCCTTCTTTGCTAGAGTCCACCCTTCTTTGCTAGTCCATCCTTCTTTGCTAGTCCATCCTTCTTTGCTAGTCCAACCTTCTTTGCTAGAGTCCACCCTTCTTTGCTAGTCCACCCTTCTTTGCTAGTCCACCCTTCTTTGCTAGAGTCGATCCTTCTTTGCTAGAGTCCATCCTTCTTTGCTAGTCCACCCTTCTTTGCTAGAGTCCACCCTTCTTTGCTAGTCCACCCTTCTTTGCTAGTCCACCCTTCTTTGCTAGTCCATTCTTTTTTGCTAGAGTCCTTCTTTTCTAGTCCACCCTTCTTTGCTAGAGTCGATCCTTCTTTGCTAGAGTCCTTCTTTGCTAGTCCACCCTTCTTTGCTAGAGTCCACCCTTCTTTGCTAGAGTCCTTCTTTGCTAGTCCACCCTTCTTTGCTATAGTCGATCCTTCTTTGCTAGAGTCCACCCTTCTTTGCTAGTCCACCCTTCTTTGCTAGTCCACCCTTCTTTGCTAGAGTCCTTCTTTTCTAGTCCACCCTTCTTTGCTAGAGTCGATCCTTCTTTGCTATAGTCCACCCTTCTTTGCTAGTTCACCCTTCTTTGCTAGAGTCCACCCTTCTTTGCTAGTTCACCCTTCTTTGCTAGTCCACCCTTCTTTGCTAGAGTCCTTCTTTTCTAGTCCACCCTTCTTTGCTAGAGTCGATCCTTCTTTGCTAGTCCACCCTTCTTTGCTAGAGTCCTTCTTTTCTAGTCCACCCTTCTTTGCTAGAGTCCACCCTTCTTTGCTAGTCCACCCTTCTTTGCTAGTCCACCCTTCTTTGCTAGAGTCCACCCTTCTTTGCTAGTCCACCCTTCTTTGCTAGTCCACTCTTTTTTGCTAGAGTCCTTCTTTTCTAGTCCACCCTTCTTTGCTAGAGTCGATCCTTCTTTGCTAGAGTCCACCCTTCTTTGCTAGTCCACCCTTCTTTGCTAGAGTCCACTCTTATTTGCTAGTCCACCCTTCTGTGCTAGTCCACCCTTCTTTGCTAGAGTCCTTCTTTTCTAGCCCACCCTTTTTTGCTAGTCCACCCTTCTTTACTAGTCCACCCTTCTTTGCTAGAGTCCTTTTTTTCTAGTCCACCCTTCTTTGCTAGTCCACCCTTCTTTGCTAGTCCAGCCTTCTTTGCTAGAGTCCACCCTTCTTTGTTAGCCCATCCTTCTTTGTTGTGATTGGGGAGCAAACCCAGCACTTTCGGATTGTAAGCCGCGGCACTTAACCACTAGCCCACGTCATCCCCTGCTACACTACTTGCCTGTGCTGTTAATTGTTTCCAGCATTACGCATTGGTTATGGCAAATAGTCCCAATATGAGATCCCGATAGTTTTTTTATCGATGTCAGTCTGCAAAACAAATAGTTCTCTCTTGAAATACTTCAAATCCTGGTATTCAAACAGGCACATTAATGTCTGTTGTCAGGTAGCCGAAGGCTATTCTTAGCAGGTACTTTTTTTTAACACTTGGAAGGCGTTTGGGAAGGTACACATATTTTTAACTAGAATTTTGAATTTCGACCAGACAGTAGCCATTAAGCCTGCTCTTTTCGATTTCTAACTGCCAAGGGATTTTTTAACGTGTCTGACACTGCACACGGGAGTCCGATCTCACTGCCCAGATAGCAGAGGAATTTTAACCAGAAGATTCAGGTGAAAAAATCCCGGTCTACACCATGATTCGAACCCGCGACCTCCGGCACCCGAGGCGAACACCTTATCTCGCGACCACTGAACCCCCACCCCCCTCGCCCTTAAATCTCCCCCGCCCGTCAATCTAAACACCCCCCCCCCCCCATAGTTCTATCATTGAGCGTTTTCTGCCATTTCTAGCTTGATCTGTTCTTGATTCAGTATGTGCATTCAATCAACCAGCTATACTTCGCCTCTTTCGTCGGTCCATTATCAGTACCTCCTTATTCCATTCTATCAACCATCCATCTTTTCTTCCCATCCTGCGCTGCTCCTTGCTGAACCTCTTTATTCCAATTATATCACTCGTCCGTCTATCCATTCGTTACCTCCCTCTTTCGGTACACCTCTCAAAACCTCTGTAATCTATCCTATCAACCATCAAGCCATTCCTCCTAACCTCCTCCATCATAGCACACCATATCTAACACATAGACCACACACTTGCCCAAACACAAAAACTGGACTGACGAAAATCAATGTTTCTTTTATAACGCTATCGAAATTCATTAGAAGACGCTGGCAGCACCTTCCTGATCTCCGTCTCATTCCCTCTTCCTCTCATTCTTTCTCGCATTCTCACTTTCCTCTTTCTTTTTCCAACATTGTTCACGCGTTTCCGGTTGTCTTTCACTCTTCAACTGCAAGATGTTTACTGTTGGTTCTGCATTATTTACCTTGGAAACAATCTAGGCGTTCTTGAGCACGCGCCATAGCTATCACGTGATGTTATGTTACGTCAATTTGAACTGATGTCACTGCATTCCGGATAAACGAATAGGTGCTTAGCTCTTTTCAACAGATTTATACTGGCGGGGAAACTGACGGTTCTTGCAAGTCGCTGTTACTACCCATTTATTACTCGTCCTCTGAGTTTCCGCTAACATTCACGAATAACCTTTAATTCCATGTATGTGGATTGTAAAATATTGTTCGTCCATTCGCCATGTTTCGTACGCCGAGAACGTCATACTGTTTTACGTCTTACGACCCAGTGCATCCGACTTCAGATTGCATTTTAACACGTGTTACACCCTTACATGCACCAAGAGAGGCGGCTAAACAGCTATCACACGAGGTGCCTGCGCAGAATCCTGGGCGTTGGGTGGCAAGACAAGATCACCAACGCTGAGGTGTTGGAGAGAACAGGCACTGTCACAATCTTGTCCATGCTTGGTCATCGAAGGCTCCGCTGGCTGGGGCACATTCGGAGGATGGATGATGGCAGAATACCATATCATCTCTATGGGGAATTACAGTTGGGGAAAAGGTCTCGGGGCCGGCCACTACTTCGGTACAAGGTTGTATGCAAGCGGGATATGAATGATGCGGGCATCGATTTGGAATCATGGGAACAGGACGCCATGGATCGTGTTAAATGGAGGGGCATGATTAAGCATGGAATACAGACAAAAGAGGGTTCCGTGGCGAAGTGGTTAAGCTGTCGGCCTCGTGATCAGGTGGTGTGGGTTCGACTTAGGACTCCGCCGTCTTTTTCACGGGTGCTTGATGTTGAGTTCCCAGCATCTCGTAGTCGCCCCCTAGTTTTCTTGTCCTGGACTTGCCACCAGGGTCGGGTGGCACGTGACGAGAGAGTCAGGATAAAAAGTAGCGCAGGTAATCCTTACTAAAAATAGCGCTAGTAAATAAATTATGCCATCATCGTCTGCGATGGACGGCGACCTTTGACAGAAAGAGCTAAGGATCACACCCAACTACTATCGTCTGACAAGACGGAAAGAGCTAATGATCACATCCAACTACAATCGTCTGACACGACAGAAAATGCTAATGATCACATCCCGTAGGGGCACTACGTTACTGAATCCCTACATTTTGCATGTCACTTCTTCGTCATCTACTTCTTGTTCTTCTCCTTCTTCCATTAGTCCTGAAAAGTGCCTTGCGACGTTGTGTCTTTCGGCCAGCCACATCCCCTTTCAGTTGGTTTGTTTTGCGCACCAGGATTACCTCCCCACTGCGATTCCTATTCTCTTAGCCAGACTATACTAGTGCAGCCTGTTTCCAGGGCCGCCGCTTGGAGATAGAATAGGGTTTTGGCCAGCTATGAGTCGCTGACCAAGATACAGCCAGCTATGGGTCGCTGACCAAGATACAGCCAGCTATGGGTCGCTGACCAAGATACAGCCAGCTATGGGTCGCTGGATGCTGTCAGGTTATTCATTGGGCTGCATCCTCAGCCCCGTTCGTGCCCCCAACTACTTTGCTCCGCAGCCTCCTTGCCCCATTTACACCCTCCCTCTCCCCCACGCCTCCCCTGTGGATCGTTAACTACCATCTGTCTCTTCGCTATTCACTCTCAAATAATCAAATACATCTACCCCCATGGACTTGACTCGTCCGTCTTCACACTCTCCTCATCGCTGTACAGTTTATCTCGCAATTGAGTTTGAAACAGCCATGGTGTCATATTACTCTTCTTGTGGAGCCGGCAAACTTGGAGAACATATTCCCCCATTTGTTAATTATCCCCACCTGAGCACATGTGGCCTACTTTTATATTAATTAGTTGAACACATGGTTTTTAGTCTGCCGTGACCTTGTCGTAGCCTGAATATTGTAACCCGACCTCTACTTGACACAGTCTAATACTATAACATAGTACTATAGCTTGTGCTATAACGGCATCTGTGCTCTCTAATTTTCATCCATTGCAGTGTCGTTTTCTGTCACGTAGTCATTGATTTCACAGCACTCCGGGAAGACGCATAGATTCTGAGTTGCTCTATATATTCCTCTTCCACGCTCTCTCTCTCTCTCTTACTCTCTCTCTCTTACTCTCTCTCTTACTCTCTCTCTCTTACTCTCTCTCTCTTACTCTCTCTCTCTTACTCTCTCTCTCTTACTCTCTCTCTCTTACTCTCTCTCTTACTCTCTCTCTCTCTTACTCTCTCTCTCTTACTCTCTTTCTCTCTCTCTCTTACTCTCTCTCTTACTCTCTCTCTCTCTCTTACTCTCTCTCTTACTCTCTCTCTCTTACTCTCTCTCTGTCTGTCTCTCTTACTCTCTCTCTTACTCTCTCTCTCTTACTCTCTCTCTCTCTTACTCTCTCTCTTACTCTCTCTCTTACTCTCTCTCTCTTACTCTCTATCTCTCTCTTACTCTCTCTCACTCTCTCTCTCTCTTACTCTCTCTCTCTCTCTTACTCTCTCTCTCTCTTACTCTCTCTCTTACTCTCTCTCTCTTACTCTATCTCTCTTACTCTCTCTCTCTCTTACTCTCTCTTACTCTCTCTCTTACTCTCTCTCTTACTCTCTCTCTCTTACTCTCTCTCTCTCTTACTCTCTCTCTCTTACTCTCTCTCTCTCTTACTCTCTCTCTCTTACTCTCTCTCTCTCTTACTCTCTCTCTTACTCTCTCTCTCTCTTACTCTCTCTCTTACTCTCTCTCTCTTACTCTCTCTCTCTTACTCTCTCTCTTACTCTCTCTCTTACTCTCTCTCTCTCTTACTCTCTCTCTTACTCTCTCTCTCTCTTACTCTCTCTCTCTTACTCTCTCTCTTACTCTCTCTCTCTTACTCTCTCTTACTCTCTCTCACTCTCTCTCTTACTCTCTCTCTTATTCTCTCTCTCTCTTACTCTCTCTCTCTTACTCTCTCTCTCTTACTCTCTTTTACTCTCACTCTCTCTTACTCTCTCTCTCTCTTACTCTCTCTATCTCTTACTCTCTCTCTCTTACTCTCTCTCTTACTCTCTCTCTCTCTTACTCTCTCTCTCTCTTTCTCTCTCTCTCACTCTCTATCTCTCTTAATCTCTCTCTCTTACTCTCTCTCTCTTATTCTCTCTCTCTTACTCCCTCTCTTACTCTCTCTCTCTTACTCTCTCTCTATCTTACTCTCTCTCTCTTACTCTCTCTCTCTCTTACTCTCTCTCTCTCACTCTCTCTCTTACTCTCTCTCTCTTACTCTCTCTCTCTTACTCTCTCTCTTACTCTCTCTCTTACTCTCTCTTACTCTCTCTCTCACTCTCTCTCTTACTCTCTCTCTCTCTTACTCTCTCTCTCTCTCTATCCCTCTTCCACTCACTCTTATCACTTCCCGACTCTCTGTTTATCACTCTCGTTCACTCTCCCTGAGATTCTACTACTACCTTACTCAAAGTATTACAAAGATATCGTTACATTGGTCTTTCCTGAAGTTCACTGTATGTGCACACTACCGTTTTGTTGTTCAGGCGCCCCTCCCTACCGTTTTGTTATTCAGGCGCCCCTCCCTACCGTTTTGTTATTCAGGCGCCCCTCCCTACCGTTTTGTTATTCAGGCGCCCCTCCCTACCGTTTTGTTATTCAGGCGCCCCTCCCTACCGTTTTTTTATTCAGGCGCCCCTCCCTACCGTTTTGTTATTCAGGCGCCCCTCCCTACCGTTTTGTTATTCAGGCGCCCCTCCCTACCGTTTTGTTCTTCAGGCGCCCCTCCCTACCGTTTTGTTATTCAGGCGCCCCTCCCTACCGTTTTGTTCTTCAGGCGCCCCTCCCTTCCGTTTTGTTCTTCAGGCGCCCCTCCCTACCGTTTTGTTATTCAGTCGCCATTCCCTGCTGTTTTGTTCTCCCATGCACCCCTCTTCACAGCCTTTTCAGACACCTCTTCACATCTTTTCAGGCGCCTTTTGTCAGTCCTCACATGCGCCTATTCACAGTTCTCTCATAAGCCTCTTCACATCTCTCTTATACGCCTCTTCACAACTCTCTCGTACGCCTCTTCCCAGTCCTCTCAGGTGCCCGTACATAATCCTTTATGTTGCCCCTCCTGAGTCCTCTCAATCGCGCTCTGTAATTCTGTCACGACGCCTTCCGTACGCTTTTCAGACGCCTTTATTCTTCCACAAAGAAAGATATCCTTAGTTATCACAGACGCCACTCCATAATCCTCTCAGGTGCCCTACCATAGTCCTTACTCACAGATATCCCTCCATAGCCATTTCAGGCGCCACTCCTTAGTCCTTTCAGGCGCCCCTCTTTAGCCATTTCAAGCGCCACTCCCTAATCTTCACAGACGCCACTCTAGTCTTCACTTCTTGCAGGTACTCATCCTTTGTCATTTTAGGCGCCCCTTCATAGTCTTGTCAGGTTCCTCTCCGTAGTCCACTCGTGCGCATCTCTATGCTCGTCTGTCTGATCTCAAACTCCTTCAGTCCGTTGATCATTGCGTCAGTGATCACATCGCCATTGTCTAACAAGTTGTAATGGATCGATTACTCTACACTTTATGGAGACCCATATCTTTTCAGACACCCTTCCTCATTCCTCAAAGGAACCACTTCTTAGTCCTTACAGACGGCCATTCTTAGGCATTTCAGGGACCCTTCCTCATTCCTCAAAGGAACCACTTCTTAGTCCTTACAGACGGCCATTCTTAGGCATTTCAGGGACCCTTCCTCATTCCTCAAAGGAACCACTTCTTAGTCCTTACAGACGGCCATTCTTAGGCATTTCAGGGACCCTTTCTCATTCCTCAAAGGAACCACTTCATAGTCCTTACAGACGGCCATTCTTAGGCATTTCAGGGACCCTTTCTCATTCCTCAAAGGAACCACTTCTTAGTCCTTACAGACGGCCATTCTTAGGCATTTCAGGGACCCTTCCTCATTCCTCAAAGGAACTTCTTAGTCCTTACAGACGGCCATCTTTAGGCATTTCAGTCGTCCCTCCTTATTCAATTTAGACGACCCTCCATAATCCTCACAGGCGCTCGTCCATAATCCTCCAAGGCGCCCCTCAATGCTCGTCTGACGTCTGATCCCAAACTATCTTTGATCATTGGTTTATCGATCACAGAGTTATTTTCTAACAAGTTGTCGTTGATCCATTACTCTGCACTTCATGGAGACCAAAAGATTATCTCTTTTTCTCGCTCTCTCTCTCACTCTCTCTCTCTCTCTCTGTCTCTCTCGCTCACTATCTCTCTTTCTCTCTCTCTCTCTCTCTCTCTCTCTCTCTCTCTCTTTCTCTCAACAGATGACGAACTCAGCCAATCAAAACCCTCTCAGCTCGCAGTGGAGCATGTCTTCAACAAATACGCAGCGAGCTCTTCTGTCTTTGAACAATTGTTCTAGATCGGACTACGTCATTTCCGATTTCTTCACTTTGGATTCAAGCTCTCTGCGCCATGTGTGCTTTGGTTTTTCCCGACACCGCCTGCCCTTGGGAGCCCGTGGTATATCCTGTCTGGTAATATTACCCACCTGTCACCTCAACTGATGACCTCACCAGAGACAGCCCCTAGCCTGCGTGTCTCCGATCATTACTAATTGGCCGGCTCTATATAACGGTTCCACATTTGAAATCACATCATATCGCCTATGTGCACTTATATTTACTCGCTACTGCTTTATGACACAGAAACATGGACATTAAATAGCAAACTGGAAAAGATAATCGAAGCCTTCGAAATGTGGTTACATAACGAGAGGAGTTCATCGTTTATCTGAGAAGCCGTTTATTCAAAAGACATGATATTTCTACACAATATACATGGATATTTCATGTAAACATTTGAATTATTCAACAGAATCCCCATAAACTTGTACAGCTTTATGCCAGCGCGAAACAGGTGCATGTATTCCTAGCCCGTACGAGATTTTGTCTTGATCATGTACCCATTTCTTGGCTGCATGAATCACTTCTTCATCATCTTCAAACCTTGTCCTACGGAGTGCATCTTTGAGTCGACCAAACAGATGAAAATCAGAGGGTTCCAAATCAGGACTATTTTGGGGTAGTACAGTCCAACCTAATTTGGTGGTTGCTTCCCTTGTTGCCAGACTTGGGTGAGGGCGCGCATTGTCGTGAAGGAGAAGCAGCTCTGCTGGATCCTTGTGTTGCCAGACTTGGGTGAGGGCGCGCATTGTCGTGAAGGAGAAGCAGCTCTGCTGGATTCTTGACCGACCGAGCTTTGCGGAAATGTCGATTTAGTTTTTTTCAATATCTTAATTTAAGTTGCTAATTAATTGTCTCCCATCTAGGCATCACATCTACAAGAATCACACTTTCAATGCCCCAAGAGACAGTGATCATGACTTTTCCAGCGGAATGAGTTGTCTTGAATTTTTTTCTTCGTGGTGATTGCGGATGATGTCACTCCATGGACTGTCTTTTTTGTCTCAGGTTCTTTTTTTTTGTTTTTTTTTTTGGTTTTTTTTTTGCGTTCGCCTTATTTATCTAATTCCCAAGACGTGTGCGTTGCACTGTGGTTTTTTTATTTTGCGCCTGTCGGTCCAGTGCACCTGACTTCAGCATGCATTTTATGTAAGTGTCTGCTTCCTCCTGCATTTTCTAGAGTTTGCTTCCCCTGGGTAACGGCCGGTGCTGTGATGGGGATCGAACCCAGCACCTTCGGGTTGTGAGCCGTGCTAGGCCACACCGTCCTCTTGTCTCAGGTTCAAAATAATGTACCCAGGTTTCGTCACCTGTAACGATATTAGCCCAAAAGTTATCTTCATCATCATTGAGACGCTCCAAAAATTCAGAATAAATTGTTTTTCTTTGCAATCGGTGGCCACTTGTGAGATTTCAAGGAACCCATCTTGAGCAAACCTTATAAAATCCTAGAGTTTTTATAACTGCATTTGCATTAGCAATGCTGATTGACAGCTGTAAGGCCAGTTGTTGAGAAGTGAATTGCCTATCAGTAAGAATAATGCCCTCAGTACATTTCAACATTCCTGCATTGGTGGCTGTGACAGGACGTCCACTGCGCGGCCGATCAAGCAGCTCCGTATCTACACTTTCTGATTCTTTGATTCTCTGAACCCAGCGACTAACTGTACTCCTGTCGACTACAAAGCTTCCGTGCACATCATATAGAAGCTTGTAAATGTTCACAGCCGTTTCCTTCTCTGCAACTCTAAATTATCTCACAATTCGCTGCTTATAACGCAAGTTGCTAATATGCTCCATGTCAACAGTTTATTGCAGTCGTATTATTTGGCTGATTGCGGTGCAATTTGGTACACGCAATCGACACATGTCATATTTAATGTGTGAAAAATTTCATGCTTCTATATTCATTATCAGATGAGGAAAAAAATAAGGTGCATTAATTTCTGAACGCCCCTCGTAGTTGATTGGGTCGTATTTCATGGACAGAGAAGAAAACAAATGCGAAAGTATTGAAAACTGTGGGGGGGAAAAGAGAATGAATGACCGAAATCAAGTTTAGACAGTTAAGATATTTTGGTAATATAACCAAATGTTGAAGACCATACTAGAGGGTAGTGTGGAAGGCAGCGGTCCAAGAGGCAGACAACGTTATAAGTAGATGGATAACATAGAAGATTGATTAGATAAAGACCTGTCAGATTGCACCATTACAGTAAGAGATTGAGTTCACTGGAGATCCATTGGAGTCGACCTTCGATGCGTAGATGGTATATGAACTGAACATATCGCTTCGATCTCTCAATCCTCCACAAGCAGCCATTTATGTACGTTTGAAGTTGTTCGTTTTCGCCGCCATCATGTAAGACTTTGAACCATTTTGAAGAATGGACTTCACATTGGAGTTGAAGATTGTTAGTTTCGTCCAGAACCTAATGTTTTTGGGCTGTAGTTCCTCAACGCAAATGAAAGCAACTCTGACCTCTTTTATTACGCATTCGTCATCATCAGGTGCCCTGCCGGTTGCCGTAGGCGATCATGGATCTCCACCCACGTCTATCACGTGTGTTGTTCACCAACTCTGTTGCTGATTGTCGTCCACGCCATTCTCTCAGTGTGTCCAACAACTTCTCTCGCTTTGCCTTCCTCTGTCTCTCTTTCCTGCTATCCTTCCCGTTGTCACAACGTGCTCCAAACCGCCTCTTCTCATAACATGCCCGTAAAAGGACGAATTTCCCACTACAAAGCAATAATTATGGTTCCTGTAGTTTTCTCTAACAAAGAGAAAATGATGGTTCCTGTTGCCCTCTGTTTGTACACACTCCAACCTCATCATCTCGGTTCGAACTGCACTTTTGTAGCTCAAAAATTATACATGCAATCATTGACTGCGCTGACATCATCTAACGAGCAGTTATTGGTTGAATGCAATGTGTCCAACTGTATTGTATGGGTTGTGACGCAGGGAACAAAGAAAAGTACAACTTAAAAATACAAGCGATGAGTGCGCCGATTTGAAGAAATAAAATGGTATGATAAAATCATTAATATAGAACTGGCAGAACGAACCGGACAGATGTCAGTGGGACCAAACGTAAAGAGAAAGCTCTGGTGATCGATGGACACACATAACGGAAACCAGTTGCTAGCATTAAAAGACAGTCACCGTTCAGCTATCCTCGGGGAAAGAGAAGTTGGGGCAGGGCTAAATACACAAGGAGGAGGTAAGTCGAGACAAACTTAAGACGTGGGCGGGGGATGTAAATAATACCGTATGCCAGGAAGACATGAAGATACATCTGTTGATGACCTATGCTCCTCTGTGAGATATAGGATTTTATTGATTTTGATTGAATGTTCAAAATATAACGGGTGTTCTCAAAGTCAGTATGTCCTATCTTACAATATTATTTATCCGATGCTATTTTCTGATAACTAGTATACCTCGCAGACGGGCGAGTGGTTTAGAGGTAAGGTGTCCGCCTTGGTTGCTGGAGGACCCGTATTCGAATCACTGTGGAGACGGCGATTTTTTTCACGTAGATCTTCTGGTAAAAATTACCCTGATCTCTGGGTAGTGAGATAGGGCCTTTGATCTCTGGGTAGTGAGATAGGGCCTTTGATCTCTGGGTGGTGAGATCGGGCCCCTGATCTCTGGGTAGTGAGATCGGGCCCCTGATCTCTGGGTAGTGAGATAGGGCCTTTGATCTCTGGGTAGTGAGATCGGGCCTCTGATCTCTGGGTAGTGAGACCGGGCGCCTGATCTTTGGGTAGTGAGATCGGGCGCCTGATCTCTGGGTAGTGAGATCGGGCGCCTGATCTCTGGGTAGTGAGATCGGACTCCCGTGTTCAGTGTCGAGCAGGTTAACAATTCATTGGCAGCAGGAAATCGAAAAGAGTAGGCTTAACGGTTAATGCCTGGGCAAATTCTAATTAAAAATCTACCTAAGTTATTTGTACTTTTCCCCAAGTGGTTTCGTGTTGTTGTTTTGAATGTTCACAATTAGTTTACTCTTTTGTGCGCCCTGAAAAAGATATTCAGTGGCGGGCTGTAGTAGCTTTCCTCACGTCCCAAGCGTGCTAATGAGGGTGGACCGGGGTCCTCCAATCGGGTGTGCTATGCTTGGCTTCATCTGCGTGTCACTCACTACTACGGGGATCGCGTCGATCCCTCATGTGGTTATCTAGACTGCCATGAAAACAGCCCGTTTTCAGGGAGGGCTGCGAGGAAGCCGAGGTGAAGGTCTTGGTCAGTATATTTAACCTGACACTGACTAACATTTCTGATCAGTATGTTGTGCCTGACCAGACTTTAGTCTTCCTCCCCGAGTGGTTTGTTAAGAGCAGCTATAGATGGTCCCTAACTGGCTGGGGGTCTACAAAGCTCTAATGTTTCAATTTATCAAGATGGACTCGCACATCGGTAAAAAAAAACACCCTCCAAGAAACTGGTTGTATACAGACTCTGTGGAGTCTTCTAAACCAGTATAAAGACGTTAAGCTAAGTAATAACACAGGTTTTGAGAATCAATCCAGCTGATCATATCGTGTTCGGTGAAACTCTCCTACAAGATGTGAGTCTTTTCCTATATCTTGGTAGCAATATAGAAAAAAGGTCACATATGTCAGAAAACGAATAAAAAAAAGCGAGGGGTGCTTTCATTACGTTGGAGAGTTTATGGAAATCAAAAGATTTCAAATCTTTTACGAAAATAAAAACCTTCATCTCCAATGTAAAGTTGGATCTTTTGTACGACTCTAAAATATGGAGGCCACAAGAAATATAACATCAAAGGTGCAGGCTTTCTTAAATGGGTACCTTCGTAGAATAGAGGAATAGAAGTGGATTGGTAAGATCAGTAATGTGGATCCGTTGGATAGATTCAAACAGAAGTGGATTGGTAAGATCAGTAATGTGGATCCGTGGGATAGATTCAAACAAAAGTGGATTGGTAAGATCAGTAGTGTGGATCCGTGGGATAGATTCAAACAGATACGGAGGGAACATGTCATGAAGACGAGGTGTTGTCGTTAGACAGGTCATACGTCAGAGACACGACTTGTAAGCATTACAAAGCATTCTCTATTATGGGGCATCAAAGGCAAGGCAGGTAGGGACAGGAGCATACCTTCATGGATGAGAGAGCTTGGGAGAAAATATCAAAGAGACGCGCAGATGAGCAATGACAGGAAGACTTTGCCTGTGTTTGTTGAAGATATATGCTCCCCTGAGGACCTCTAACCATTTCTATTGATTGATTGATTGATTGATTGATTGGTTGATTTGTTATTTTTAACTATTGTTCCACAGAAAAGGTTCACTAAGGGACTGCGACATCTTGGCAAGAATTTCTTTAAGATTCGGAAAGAGCATTTACCTCATAAAGATACTGTAAGTACTGTTTTTTAAATGTTGATTATTTTGTTGTACTTATTTACTTTTCGTGTCCTGAATACCACGTCAGACATCATGTCTCTAATGTTCAGCCATGTGAATTGCCTTGTGGTTATCCCTCAATGGCACCCATAGTGCATGTTTCCAAAAGGTTTAGGTAGATCATCGGTTGGTCTTAGCTTAGAGCTGCCCTACAGTCACATGTCTCATCATCCCTGTATCCTCCATCTATTTAAGTTATTCTTGTATCACGTATGGAGTCTATTTAGTGTCTTCCATGTTGCAGTCTTCCATGTTGCAGATGATGTCCAGGCACATGTTCTTCCTGCAGTTCTTCATCTTCTTCTTCTTCTTCTTCTTCTTCTTCTTCTTCTTTTCGTTCGCCTTATTTCTCGATTCCTCGAGGCGGTGATCGTTACAATTTGGTTTTTATGTTGCGCTTGTCGACCCAGTGCATCCGACTTCAGCATGCATTTTATGTAAGGGTCTGCTTCCTCCTGCATTTTCTAAGGGTTTGCTTCCCCAGGGTAACGACCGGTGCTGTGACTGAGGATCAAACCCAGCACCTTCGGTTTGTGAGCCGTGTCACTAAACCCTATCCCACGCCGTCCCCCTCCCGCAGTTCGATCCAGAAGATCTGCGTCTGTTCTTTCAATTTTTCGATGTGCGTTTTCCGGTATATCCAATCATTGTTTTCTTATTGTTATTATTATTATTATTATTATTATTATTCTTTTTCTTCTTCTTCTTCTTCTTCATCTTGTTCTTCATCTTCTACTTCTTTTTCATCTTCTTGTTCTTATTCTTCTACTTTTTCTTCTTCATCTTCTTCTTCTTCTTTATCTTCTACTTCTTTTTCATCTTCTATTTTGCGTTCATGTTCATTGGTTATGCTAGATCTGCTGACAAGTTGTTATGTCGACGTCCCAAATTGTATCCATTCTGAAGTGGATGTACAATAGTCACTGCCTCAGCTCTGCGTGAATGGTCAGGTCTCATAAAGTACTTCATTACAAGCTGAACATTTCTGAATAACATAAACGTGGGTCAGTCCTTCGCGGACACTTTCTTGTGTAAGATATCTGGAGATGATTGAAGGCGATTCTTCTTCTTTCTTTTTATTCTTCTTATTATGCGTACGTCCTGAACATGATGTTGTGACGTGTCGTAGTTTATCCTCTTCTTCTTCTTCTTTTTCATCATCTTCTTCATCATCATCTTCTTCTTCATCATTTTCTCATCATCACCTTCTTGTTGTTGTTGTTCTTCTTCTTCTTATGCATTTTCTTCTGTGTTCGTCCTGAAAATGATTCTCTGGAGTAACGTAGTTTACAGCGATGCTGGGAAATCTGCTTTTTTCAGTTCGGCACATCCGGTTTGAAAACATTATTTTTTTTTTTTTGGTACTGGGTATGATATTCCTTTTCGGTATCTATTCTCTTAACCAGGCTGCAGAAACTATTCCGCCTCCTATCTCCCAGGATAGAAGGAAACCAATCTCAATCAAGGGATATACCCAGCAATGCGAGCCCATTACATATTTTTTTAAGCAAGACTGCTGTTTGTTTGTTTGTTTGTTTTTGTTTTTTTGTTGGGGGAGGGAGAGGGCGCAGTAAACAGAACGGTTTATACTTTGTGTCGTTGAGTGGACAACGGGGCAGACAACGACGATGAAGAAAAAGAAGAGTGGAAGTAGATGAAGAGGAACAAGAACAAGAAGAACACAAGAGAAAAAGAAGAAGAACAAAAGGAAAGAGGAGTGGACGAAGAAGAAGAAGTAGAAGAAGAAGAAGAAGAAGAAAAAGAAAGAGTAGAAGAAAAGGAAGAAGAAAGGCAAAGAGGATTTGACGAGGAAGAAGAGAAGTAGGAAGAAGAAAAAGAAGAAGAAGAAAACAGAAAAGTAGAAGAAGAGGAAGAAGAAAGACAAAGAGGATTTGGCGAAGAAGAGGAGGAGGAAGAAGAAGAAGAAGAAGAAGAAGAACAGGATCAGGAAGAAGAATAAGAAGAAGAAGAAGAAGAAGAAGAAGAAGAAGAAGAAGAAGAAGAAGAAGAAGAAGAAGAAGAAGAAATCTTCTAAAATTCAAGATTGAATGAGTTAAACATGTGTAGCTTCACGCATCAGCTCGTTTGTTTACATAACACTTCCTCATTTCGGTTAAGGGTTGTTGTCTCCATGTGAACGATAAAATAAACACTTACCATGTCAGGGAGTGGGAGGTGGATAGAGGCAGGAAGTTGTTGGTGGGCCATGTCAGTGAGGGGATGGTGGGCCATGTCAGTGAGGGGATGGTGGGCCATGTCAGTGAGGGGATGGTGGGCCATGTCAGTGAGTGAGTTGTGGGTCATTTCAGTGAGGGGATGGTGGGCCATGTCAGTGAGGGGATGGTGGGCCATGTCAGTGAGGGGATGGTGGGCCATGTCAGTGAGGGGATGGTGGGCCATGTCAGTGAGGGGATGGTGGGCCATGTCCGTGAGTGAGTTGTAGGTCATTTCAGCGATTAGTCAAGAAGAAAAAGTTGGAGAAGAAAATGAAAATGGAATAGAAAATTTAAAAGGAAAAGAAAAGATAGAAAAAAAGAAAAAGAAAATAAAGGGAAAAAAGAAGAAGAAACAAAGAAGAACAAACCACAAATGAAAAAGAAAAAGAAACCGAAAAAAAGTAGATGAGGATCTATAAAAACAAGAAGAAGAAAATGAAACAGGAAAAGAAAAACAGCGAAGAACAAAAAAGCTAAAGAAGAAGAACAAACAAAGGAGAAGAAGAAACAGAAGAAGAAGAAGAAGGAGAACAAGAAGAAACCAAATAAAGACGACGAAGAAGAAGAAGAAGAGGAAGATTAAGAGGAAAAGGAAACAAAGAAAAAAGAAAAAGGAAGAAGAAGATGATGTTGATGAACAAGATAAAGAAGAAGAAGAAGAAGAAGAAGAAGAAGAAGAAGAAGGAGAAGAAGAAGAAGAAGAAGAAGAAGAAGAAGAAGAAAAAATAAACAGTAACAGAAACAGAAGAAATATAAAAAAATAAAAAAAAATACTGATACTTACACCAGAAGGACGAGGAACAGTAAAAGGAAAGAAGAACACGAGCAAAAAGAAAACGAAGCAAATGCAAAATAAATAAAGGAAGATGAGGCTCTTAAAGAAACAAAAACAGAACAAGAAAAGTTTCCATAAATTCAAGTGGGAATGTGTTAATCTGGCCAGTTTAACACAGCAGTCCTGCAATTTAACACTTCCTCTTTTCAATTTCTTTTACTCTTCTATTGAAACGTAAAAAAGAATACAAAATTCATTTCATGTCAGCAACTGTTTTACACAGTGCCCCCAGAGAGGGAAATAATTTCCCAGAAGACGCAATCTCCAGCAATGCCTTTGAAAGATACTAAGCTAGAGCAACATCGTGATGGTGGGCCAAACCAGGAAGTCTGTGAACCAATGGCTGTGTACTGTATTGTTGTTAAATGCTGACCAGCTTATATATATATATATATATATATATATATATATATATATATATACACACACACACACGAGGCGTGTTCAAATGAAACCGGACCAAACTGCAACAAGTTCTTTTTTTCCTTATGTCTCGACACACAATAAAATCATATCTATAGAGCGACTAATATACAGGTTACAGGTTCTCAAAGTCAACAACTATAGTAAAATGTGACATGCTGAAAAATAGTGCCGCTGCAGGGAAAAGTGCATCAATTGTTGATATGGTCTTGTAAAGGTTGTCAGGTAATGGTTCCCAGCTGAGTAGACTGGAGTATGGCATTACCTGAGAATGAAGCCCTTACCTTACTTCAACAAGGAAACTTCAACAACTCTGCAAACAGATGAGAAAGTGTATAACAAATAACACATATAATGAACTGACAGTGTTTCTACCTAAGTGTGGTACGAGGCGTGTTCAAATGAGACCGGACCGAACTGCAGCAAATGAACATATGTACGATGCGCATGATAGCGTCACTTCTGATGTAAACAGCACATACTAACCGTCAAGTTTGCAAAATGTCATTAACCTCCGACTCAGTTTCCTTAGCAGATCGTTGATAGCAGGGCAGGTGTGATACGGAATCCGTCTAGAATTGATCAGCGAGCGGTGATTCGGTTTATAACAGCTGAAGGATGTCGACCAGTTGACAGTCATCGCAGAATGAAGGAAGTGTATGGTGACAAAAGTGTGTCGAAGACAACAGTGAAGAACTGGCCAATGATGTTTAAAGATGGACGTGAGTTAACGAAAGATCTTCCAAGACCAGGTCAGGCGCATGTTGTTGCGTTAACTCACGTCCGAGACCAGGTCAGGCGCACATTGTTGCGTTAACTCACGTCCGAGACCAGGTCAGGCGCATATTGTTGCGTTAACTCACGTCTGAGACCAGGTCAGGCGCATATTGTTGCGTTAACTCACGTCCGAGACCAGATCAGGCGCATATTGTTGCGTTAACTTACGTCCGAGACCAGGTCAGGCGCATATTGTTGTGTTAACTCACGTCCGAGACCAGATCAGGCGCATATTGTTGCGTTAACTCACGTCCGAGACCAGGTCAGGCGCATATTGTTGTGTTAACTCACGTCCGAGACCAGATCAGGCGCATATTGTTGCGTTAACTCACGTCCGAGACCAGGTCAGGCGCACATTGTTGCGTTAACTCACGTCCGAGACCAGGTCAGGCGCATATTGTTGCGTTAACTCACGTCCGAGACCAGATCAGGCGCATATTGTTGCGTTAACTCACGTCCGAGACCAGGTCAGGCGCATATTGTTGTGTTAACTCACGTCCGAGACCAGATCAGGCGCATATTGTTGCGTTAACTCACGTCCGAGACCAGGTCAGGCGCATATTGTTGCGTTAACTCACGTCCGAGACCAGGTCAGGCGCATATTGTTGCGTTAACTCACGTCCGAGACCAGGTCAGGCGCATATTGTTGCGTTAACTCACGTCCGAGACCAGGTCAGGCGCATATTGTTGTGTTAACTCACGTCCTTCTTTAAACATCGTTGTCCAGTTCTTCACTGTTGTCTCCGACACACTTTTGTCACCCATACACTGCCTGCATTCTACAATGAATATCGACTGGTCGACATCCTTCGGCTGTTAGAAACCGAATCACCGCTTGCGGATCAACTCTGGACGGATCCCGTGTCACACCCGCCATGTTTTAAACGGTCTGCTGAGGAAACTATGAGTCGGAGGGTAATGAAATTTTCCAAACTTGACGGTTGCTTCGTCCTGTTTACACCAGAAGTGACGTCATCATGCGCATCGTACGTATGTTTCACTTATTGCAGTTTCCTCCGGTTTCATTTGATCACGCCTCGTACTTACCATTCTATCTACCTACATACACATCTCTACAACCTTACCTACACATCTACTTACTTATCTTCCATTCTACCAACCTGATCCTCCCTACTTATCTATCTACCTTTCACACCCTCTTCCCCCATTAAGAAAATAGTTCCTAAAACATCCTCCTTCCCCACAATCCCTCCATTCCCTGATGTGTTCACTTCAATTCAACTCTCGTCCACACAGGCCAGTAAACCTTTCCTTGTGTTGTATAAAGCAGAAATGCAGTAACGAGACATAACGGATTCCACTGTTTGTATCACCAGGCGTTAATGTCTTCCCTTGACCAGGCATATTGTATTTATTTGTGTTTCGAGCCCCATTTGCTGGTTCTGTTGCCAGAGTGCTTTCACAGGCTTAGAAAATATAACACGGTTAAGACTCGGCTATTCCATGCTAGTCTCGTCGTCATCACTTCCTCCTGATCTATTTACTCTGTGTTCCTTAACGGCCCTGCCTATAGAGACACACAGCGAGAGAGCGAGAGAGAGAGAGAGTGGAGGCATCAACCGCTGCTCTTCATTGCGAGGACGTGTCTGTATACCTCCCTTGATTAATCTTGGCATCCACCCAACACCATTTGTTGTAACCTCACACACATTAACATAGAGATCGCTTAATTAAGTGGTGGAGGAGGTGGATGTGGATGTGTTTGGATGAAAAAAGTGTGGGGGGGGGGGGGGAAGGATGTGTTGTTGGGAATATGTTTGAATGGAAAAAGAGGGGGAGGAGTGTGTTGTTGGGAATATGTTTGAATGGAAAACGAGGGGGGGGGGGGGGGGAGTGTGTTGTTGGGAATATGTTTGAATGGAAAACGAGGGGGAGGAGTGTGTTGTTGGGAATATGTTTGAATGGAAAAAGAGGGGGAGGAGTGTGTTGTTGGGAATGTGTTTGAATGGAAAAAGAGGGGGAAGAGTGTGTTGTTGGGAATATGTTTGAATGGAAAAAGAGGGGGAGGAGTGTGTTGTTGGGAATGTGTTTGAATGGAAAAAGAGGGGGAGGAGTGTGTTGTTGGGAATGTGTTTGAATGGAAAAAGAGGGGGAGGAGTGTGTTGTTGGGAATGTGTTTGAATGGAAAAAGAGGGGGAGGAGTGTGTTGTTGGGAATGTGTTTGAATGGAAAAAGAGGGGGAGGAGTGTGTTGTTGGGAATGTGTTTGAATGGAAAAAGAGGGGGAGGAGTGTGTTGTTGGGAATATGTTTGAATGGAAAAAGAGGGGGAGGAGTGTGTTGTTGGGAATGTGTTTGAATGGAAAAAGAGGGGGAGGAGTGTGTTGTTGGGAATGTGTTTGAATGGAAAAAGAGGGGGAGGAGTGTGTTGTTGGGAATGTGTTTGTGTGTTGTTGGGAATGTGTTTGAATGGAAAAAGAGGGGGAGGAGAGTGTGTTGTTGGGAATGTGTTTGAATGGAAAAAGAGGGGGAGGAGTGTGTTGTTGGGAATGTGTTTGAATGGAAAAAGAGGGGGAGGAGTGTGTTGTTGGGAAATGTGTTTTGAATGGAAAAAGAGGGGGAGGAGTGTGTTGTTGGGAATATGTTTGAATGGAAAAAGAGGGGGAGGAGTGTGTTGTTGGAATGTGTTTGAATGGAAAAAGAGGGGGAGGAGTGTGTTGTTGGGAATGTGTTTGAATGGAAAAAGAGGGGGAGGAGTGTGTTGTTGGGAATGTGTTTGAATGGAAAAAGAGGGGGAGGAGTGTGTTGTTGGGAATGTGTTTGAATGAAAAAGAGGGGGAGGAGTGTGTTGTTGGAATGTGTTTGAATGGAAAAAGAGGGGGAGGAGTGTGTTGTTGGGAATGTGTTTGAATGGAAAAAGAGGGGGAGGAGTGTGTTGTTGGGAATGTGTTTGAATGGAAAAAGAGGGGGAGGAGTGTGTTGTTGGGAATGTGTTTGAATGGAAAAAGAGGGGAGGAGTGTGTTGTTGGGAATATGTTTGAATGGAAAAAGAGGGGGAGGAGTTGTGTTGTTGGGAATGTGTTTGAATGGAAAAAGAGGGGGAGGAGTGTGTTGTTGGAATGTGTTTGAATGGAAAAGAGGGGGAGGAGTGTGTTGTTGGGAATATGTTTGAATGGAAAAGAGGGGGGAGGAGTGTGTTGTTGGAATATGTTTGAATGGAAAAAGAGGGGGAGGAGTGTGTTGTTGGGAATGTGTTTGAATGGAAAAAGAGGGGGAGGAGTGTGTTGTTGGGAATGTGTTTGAATGGAAAAAGAGGGGGAGGAGTGTGTTGTTGGGAATGTGTTTGAATGGAAAAAGAGGGGGGAGGAGTGTGTTGTTGGGAATGTGTTTGAATGGAAAAAGAGGGGGAGGAGTGTGTTGTTGGGAATGTGTTTGAATGGAAAAAGAGGGGGAGGAGTGTGTTGTTGGGAATGTGTTTGAATGGAAAAAGAGGGGGAGGAGTGTGTTGTTGGGAATGTGTTTGAATGGAAAAAGAGGGGGAGGAGTGTGTTGTTGGGAATGTGTTTGAATGGAAAAAGAGGGGGAGGAGTGTGTTGTTGGGATATGTTTGAATGGAAAAGAGGGGAGGAGTGTGTTGTTGGGAATGTGTTTGAATGGAAAAGAGGGGGAGGAGTGTGTTGTTGGGAATGTGTTTGAATGGAAAAAGAGGGGGAGGAGTGTGTTGTTGGGAATGTGTTTGAATGGAAAAAGAGGGGAGGAGTGTGTTGTTGGGAATGTGTTTGAATGGAAAAAGAGGGGGAGGAGTGTGTTGTTGGGAATGTGTTTTGAATGGAAAAAGAGGGGGAGGAGTGTGTTGTTGGGAATATGTTTGAATGGAAAAAGAGGGGGAGGAGTGTGTTGTTGGGAATATGTTTGAATGGAAAAAGAGGGGGAGGAGTGTGTTGTTGGGAATGTGTTTGAATGGAAAAAGAGGGGGAGGAGTGTGTTGTTGGGAATGTGTTTGAATGGAAAAGGAGGGGAGAGTGTGTTGTTGGGAATGTGTTTGAATGGAAAAAGAGGGGGAGGAGTGTGTTGTTGGGAATGTGTTTGAATGGAAAAGAGGGGGAGGAGTGTGTTGTTGGAATGTGTTTGAATGGAAAAAGAGGGGGAGGAGTGTGTTGTTGGGAATGTGTTTGATGGAAAAAGAGGGGAGGAGTGTGTTGTTGGGAATGTGTTTGAATGGAAAAGAGGGGGAGGAGTGTGTTGTGGGATATGTTTGAATGGAAAAAGAGGGGAGGAGTGTGTTGTTGGGATAGGTTTGAATGGAAAAGAGGGGGAGAGTGTGTGTTGGAATGTGTTGATGGAAAAGAGGGGGAGGAGTGTGTTGTTGGGAATGTGTTTGAATGGAAAAAGAGGGGAGGAGTGTGTTGTGGGAATATGTTTGAATGGAAAAAGAGGGGGAGGAGTGTGTTGTTGGGAATGTGTTTGAATGGAAAAAGAGGGGGAGGAGTGTGTTGTTGGGAATATGTTTGAATGGAAAAAGAGGGGAGGAGTGTGTTGTTGGGAATGTGTTTGAATGGAAAAAGAAGGGAGATGGGTGTGTGGTGCTAATATTTAAAGGGGGCAAGGAAGAGAGGGAAGGGGGAGCTGTCTTAATTTGTTTTAAAGTGTGTGGGGGAGGAGAGGGGGAACGAGAGGATGGTGGTTTTGGAGGTGTCTGAATACCGTATCTGAACTATTTTATGTGGGGGGGGGAGGGGGAGGGGGAATTTTCTGCATCATGCGCCAAAGTCATTTGTGGTCTCCTGACATCTATGAATGAACATGTTAATGTCATTTTTTTTCTCCTGACATCTATGTATAAACGTGTGTTATGTCATTTTTGTTCTCCTGACATCTATGTATAAACGTGTGTTATGTCATTTTTGTTCTCCTGACATCTGTGTATAACCGTGTAAATGTCATTTGTGTTCTCCTGACATCTATGTTTGAACATGTTAATGTCATTTTTGTTTTCCTACATGAACGTGTGTACCTGTTCTGTTAACGCCATTTTTCTTCCTAACACCCCAGCCATATAGCTGTACTAATTTTACTTTTGAGCTGAAAAATTTAATTTTCTCTTTGGAGTTGCACAATTTTTTTTCAAATGCGATGAAAGCAGCTACCGCTTTCGGTATTTTAAAAAACACAACCGCCTTCTGGATCCCAATCAACCTTCATCAGCACGCTCATGATGTTAGGAAAGCTACTGCAACCCGCCACATAAAGCCTATTTCAGGGGACAAAAAAAGAGTAATCTTACTCATTGTAGGAATTCAACAACAACGACAACGACAACCCATATATCCTTGCTGGTACTTCCAACCTTGTCTAAGGTGCTGTCTAAATAGATAAATGAGTCCACCTCCTGGGGTGAGTATCTTCCAACACGATTCATAAACTCATCCATTTATATTCTTTTCCTGCAAGCATTTCGCATGTTAGCTCTTGAAAAGCATTCCCTTTTGGTAATGGAGTGATTTTAAAATTGTTTTCTTTGTCGTTTAAAATCCTAAGTAGCAACGCCAGAAGCCTTGCGCTGAATACTACCTTTGCTAGAGTTAGTTTATGAGGACGCTTACGTAAACAATAAACAAGAGATTTTTAATTGACTTGTTAACCCTTTCTATTACACACTGCGACCAAGAAGGAGCATACATGTGATAGCAACATCTATAAACAAACTTATACAAAGCACTTCAAACCAGATGTCAAAAAACAAATGCAGCGACTTAGAAACCGTCAGCATTACTCAAACATCAGAACATCAGTATAGAAACAAAACAGCAACTCATAAAACTATTTTCCTACCAACAGTGTGCTATCAGTGCCAAACCTGGTCTCTGTCCTTCTTATTCTTCTTCATCGTACGCAGTCAGACATCAACCTTTATTTTTTCTAAAAAAAGCAGCGGTCATCCTGAGGCTGTCGACACTGCCATAGAGCTTGTCTAGTGTTGCCACTGGTGATGGCCACATCTGCTCTCTCTGATCCTCGTATGTCGGGCAGTTTTGCAGCAAATGTTCAGCGGTCATTTTTCCCGATTCCACACGGGCATTCGTCAGTGCCACCTATCTTCTATTTGTTGAATAGGTGGTACCTCAGTCTATTGTGGCCAGTGCGAAGTCTGAAGACCACGACCTGCTCTCTTCTGTTCAACTGGTAATAGGCATCGTTTTTTGTGTAGGTCTCTGTCCAAGGCAGAGGAAAAGAAACTTGCAACCTATCAAATGAGATGCATGAGAAAATTCGTCAACGTAACTAGAAGAGACAGAATGAAAAATACCAACATCAGACAAATTGTGGAACAACAACCTCCCAAGAATACATGCATAGACAGAAAGTTATGTGATTTGGTCGTCTCAATGAAACCAAATCAGATGCCATTAAAAATATATACATTAGGCGATTACGGTTTCGAGCCAAGGGAAGCCTACAAGGCAAATGGATAGACAATATCAAAGACATCATGATGTTCCTCTATCACACGCGATGAAGACCTGTCTCTTTGTTCAGTCCTGTGCTCATTGTTTTCTCTTGCTGTATCTGCTGAAATGGTTGACTTGCGCCTGTGATTTGGATTAAAGTGAGGAAGTCACTGTGTCTTTTGTCAACCTCACTCTCTGGTCCTGAGCTACTTTTGACCAGTGGCAAGATTTTATCGAGACGACTGGAGATAGCACAGGATGAAGATTTTTCCAGAAGCCTTTCCCGTAAATAGGTATCCGCAAGGCAGCGGAGGGGGATGACATATATCATTGCGTGCCTTTACCATAGCCGCAAGAGGTCATGTGGACATCACTCAGCCTGTGACTGATGTGTTGAGCATCTCTCCTGGTCCGTGTTCTAGTCCATTATAGTCGTTTGTAAATTTCCCAGTCACATCAAAACAAACACTGTCTGCAGCTGGTGCTTAGGGCGCGAGTCCTGAGAAGCTCAGTCGTGTGCGCTGGCCCTGTAAATACGACATAAGCCTAAGCGCAGTGTTAAGTCATATAGCCAATGTCCGTTCCAGGATAATTGGAGGGAAGAGAACATAAAAAAAACGAACGAGTTAACAAGTCTAAAGGTAAAACAACGAGATGTTTCCGTGAACACAAGTGTAAGTTGTCGACTAGGGTGAATTCCAGGGAAATCCGTAACCTAGCGGCATCCATTATGAACTAAACACGAAAGCAATGTAGACCCGCATCTGGTACGGCGCCATCTTTCCTGCTCTTTTCAACTTATAACAGCATGGGCTCACAACATCCACAGCAACACATCTGGACATAGAACGAGACATGCAGCTCCCTACTACACTTCACGACATCAGAAGAAGGATAAAGTAAAGTAGAGTCATACACATTTATACAAAACGGTTGGCTTTTTTTTAATTCACTTGGCTGTTGAATAAAAGTATATGGCCACTGTGCATACAGTCGTAAATGCATCTCGTAAAAGAGGACGAAAGAAGGGTGTGCGTGGTGTTATTAACTATATATTTACCTAATTGCTTATCCACCACTTGTGCCGTTAAGAAGTTTGGAGAGATGAAGTTGTTTTTCTCAAACCAAATGTATTGGGTTGAAGGAATGAGGATTTCTTATACGTCATCTATCGATCTGACACGTTATCTGCTTCGTGTCCTGTAGCCATATATTTCTGTGCTGTAAGCGTGCAGTGGAAGTTGATCAAGTTTCATTCTCATGAGATGGTCTAATCGTCGTATTTTCTGTATTGATGTGTTTTCAGTGCGTGGGGGTGGGGGTGGGGTGTTGTTGTTGCTGTTATTGTTGTTGCTGCTGTTGTTATACGTCCACAATGAGCATGTTTACTTTTCTGTGCCCTGAATAGTGAGTTAAGTGGCGGGTTGCAGGAGTTGTCCTAACATCACGAGCATACTGATGAAAGTAGACCGGGGTCCCCTATGCGGGGCTTCATCTGCGTGTCGCTCCTTACTTCGGGGTTTACAGTGGGCCGGAATCCACTACAGGAATAGATCTGTATTTTAGGACAGCAGCCCGGTGTTATATTCTATATCGTGTACGAGTCTAGTTTGGGGCTTGAAATCGCTTGGCGTACGCTCCTGGAGTCTGTCTAGCTTGGTGCTTGAAATGGTTTGGCGTAAGCTCCTGGAGTCTGTCTAGTTTATGGCATGAAATGGTTTGGCGTACGCTCCTGGAGTCTGTCTAGCTTGGTGCTTGAAATGGTTTGGCGTACGCGCCTGGAGTCTGTCTAGCTTGGGGCTTGAAATGGTTTGGCGTACGCTCCTGGAGTCTGTCTAGTTTGGAGCTTGAAATGGTTTGGCGTACGCTCCTGGAGTCTGTCTAGTTTGGAGCTTGAAATGGTTTGGCGTACGCTCTTGGAGTCTGTCTAGCTTGGTGCTTGAAATGGTTTGGCGTACGCGCCTGGAGTCTGTCTAGTTTGTGGCTTGAAATGGCTTGGCGTACGCGCCTGGAGTCTGTCTAGTTTAGGGCTTGAGAGGGTTTGACCGTTTTTCTTTTAATTATCAAATGTAATCTGCCTCCTTCGTCCCCTCCCCTGACCACTCCCGTCAGACATATACCTTCATTCTAATAATATCCTAACATCTTCCTCCCTCTCTCACATATGCCTCCCCCTCTCACATCTACCTCTCCCTCTCACATCTACCTCTCCTCTCACATCTCCTTCTCTCTCACATCTACCTCCCTCTCTCACATCTACATCCCCCTCTCACATCTACCTCCCTCTCTCACATCTACCTCCTTCTCTCACATCTACCTCCCTCTCTCACATCTACCACCCCCCCCTCTCACACATCTACCTCCCTTTCTCACATCTACCTCCTTCTCTCACATCTACCTCCCTCTCTCACATCTACCACCCCCCCCCCTCTCACACATCTACCTCCCTTTCTCACATCTACCTCCTTCTCTCACATCTACCTCCCTCTCTCACATCTACCACCCCCCCCTCTCACACATCTACCTCCTTCTCTCACATCTACCTCCCTCTGTCACATCTACCTCCTTCTCTCACATCTACCTCCCTCTGTCACATCTACCTCCTTCTCTCACATCTACCTCCCTTTCTCACATCTACCTCCTTCTCTCACATCTACCTCCTTCTCTCACATCTACCTCCTTCTCTCACATCTACCTCCCTCTCTCACATCTACCACCCCCCCCCTCTCACACATCTACCTCCTTCTCTCACATCTACCTCCTTCTCTCACATCTACCTCCCTCTCTCACATCTACCTCCTTCTCTCACATCTACCTCCTTCTCTCACATCTACCTCCTTCTCTCACATCTACCTCCTTCTCTCACATCTACCCCCCTCTCTCATATTCGCCTCCCAAACATCCAACTCTCTCTCTCTCTCTCTCTCTCACACTCAACAACCCTGCCTCTCAACCTCCACTCCCTCGTAGACTTAACCTCATCCTCCCACTCCTAGACACACTCACAATTAACTCCTCATTTCTAACACATACAGCCCGCGCAGCTGTTTCTCCTCCATCCACGCGATCCATGTCTTTGTAACCAAGCCCCGACCCCCTCCCCCCCCCCCCCCAGATCTCGCGCTCTACACTCCCTCAACGGATGCCTACAGCCGGTCAAAGGCTCCCTCCTCCCCAGGCCTCTCTTTATTCTAAGCACATTTGAAACATCCTACAACTCTTCCAACAAATTAGACCTTCTCTTTTCAGCGATGTTTCGCAATTAACCAGTTTTGGATGGGGTGTTTTTTTTTTTTTGGTTAGAGTCTAAAAGGGATGTGTCTAATTTCAAATTGCTGAGGATTAGAAAGGAGGGGGGGGGGGGGATACATAAACGAGGCATTTGTTGAATATAAAGACATTGGGCTAAGCGGATGGAAGGGGATGTGTATTATTTGGGGAGTGTTGATTGAGAGATGTACGTGATGAAGAGACATGGCATGGTACGTTTGTTAGAGGAGAGACGTGGAAACATGAGGATCGTTTTTAGTCGTGAGGTATGGCTTGGCTTGATTTCGTTCGTTCTCAATCTCCCGCTACCAAACCTTGAAAGGGCTTAAGTAGCAGAATGTAGTCCAGAGAACGGAATGCGTTTTGTTGTAGTTTATAGCTTGACTGCGATATTTGCACCTTTCGGTCCAACACATCCGACTTCAGCAAGCATTTTTTGAGTACCGGGTTAGCATTCCCTCTTTGATCCCTTCTCCTTAGCCAGTCTGCCCTGCTGCAGTCTGTTATCCAGGATCACCGCGTGGAGATATAGAAGGGTCTTGGCAGCTCTATTTCGCTGGCCCTGACGTTAGCAGTCAGCGATGGGTCGCTGACCACTGCAGCTCATGCGCTGCTCAGCATCTTGATCCCAGCGGTGGGGTATAATCTGGGGAGGGAAGAGGTGAGTGTTTGGGTTGTTTTCGGCGCAGCCTGGCTGGCTAACGAGGTGAGGGATCGACGTGATCCCCGTAGTAGTAGTAAGCGACACGCCGGTGAAGCCAAGCAATGCACAACCGCCTGGAGGACCCAGGTTCATCTTCGTCAGCACGCTCTGGATGTGAGGAAAGCTATACCGTCTTGCCAATAAAGGTCCTATTCAGTACGCACAAAAGAGTAATGCTTCACAGTATGGTCGTTCCACAACAACAACAACAACAACAACAACCGGGGAGGATTTGTGTGTGAGAGTTGAATTGTGGTAGATGCAGGGGTGGAAAGATGTTGTGTTTGTAGGAAGGTGGTGGTTAATTGGGAGGGGGTTTATAGGTGAGGAGTGGTAGTTAATTATGTAGGGTTAACGGAGTAAGTCAGAGACTAGATGGAGGATTTTCAGCAGCGGGTCACCGAAAGGGTGAGGGCGAGGTTTATGAGGGGAGAGCGTTGTTGTTAGGTTAGGTATGAGGAGGGAGAGTGAGGTGGGGGTAAGAGGAAGAGAGAGGGTGAGGGATAGGGGAGAGGGTGGAATAGAGAGGAAGGGCAACAAGGAAAGGGTTTGTTTCAGTGGGGTGGGGAGGGAGGGGGTGTTTTCTGTCTTTTGTCTAGGAGGGAAGATATAGGGCGAGGAGTGTTGTCTGGTTTCTCTTGAAGAGAGGGAGAGGAAGAGCGAGAAAGAGAGAAAAGGAGAGAGAGAGAATGAGAAGGAGAGAGAGGCAAAGAAAGAGAAGGAGAGAGAGAGCGATAAGGAAAGAGAAAGAAAGAGAGAAGGAGAGAGAGAAAGAGATAGAACATGGAGAAAGAAAGAGAGAAGGCGAGAGAGAAAAAGAGAAAGAAAGAGAGAAGAGAGAAGGAGAGAGAAAGAAAGAAAAAGAGAGAGAGGAAAAAGAAAGTGATAAGGAGAGAGAAAGAAAGAAAGAGTGACGGAGAGAGAGAGAGAAATAGAAAGAAAGAGAGATGGAGGTAGAGAGAAGGAGAGAAGAATATGAGGAGAAATAGAAAGAAAGAGAGATGGAGGTAGAGAGAATGAGAGAAGAATATGAGAAAGAAAGAAAGAGAGGATATATAAAGAGAGAGAATGGAAGAGAGAAAGAAATAGAGAAGGAGAGAGAGAGACAGGAGAGAGAGAAAGACGATGAGATATAGAAAGAGAGAATGGAGGTAGAGAGGGTAAGGTAAAAAAATGAGGGACGTATCAGTGGTGTACAGGAGGAGAGAGGATGGTATGGGGGAGATGCTCCCTGTTTGAGAGAATAATTAAAGGGCGAGGAGTGTTATCTGGTTTATCTTGAAGAGGAGAGAGAAAGTAGGAAGGAGAGAGAGAAAGAAGGAAGGAGAGAGAGAGAGGGGAGCAGAGAGAAGAGAAAGGAGAGAAGGAAGGAGATAGAGAAAGAGAGACCAAAGAGAAGGAAAGAGAGAGAGAGAGAGAGAAAGAGAGACCGAAGAGAAAGAAAGAGAGAGAGAAAGAGATAGATGATGGGATGGTGGGATATAGAAAGAGAGATTGGGAGTAGAAGAAAAGAATAGAAAGAGAGGTTAAGGTTATATGATGGGGGATTTGTTTCAGTGGTGTATCGGAGAGGAGGATGACGCCATTGTAAAGCACACTGTGAAGAGAGAAATAGTGAAATGAGAGAGAAATAGTGAGATGAGAGAGAAATAGTGAGATCAGAGAGAAATAGTGAGATGAGAGAGAAATAGTGAGATGAGAGAGAAATAGTGAGATCAGAGAGAAATAGTGATATGAGAGAGAAATAGAGAAATAGTGAGATGAGAGAAATAGTGAGATGAGAGAGAAATAGTGAGATGAGAGAGAAATAGAGAGAGAAATAGTGAGATGAGAGAAATAGTGAGATGAGAGAGAAATAGTGAGATCAGAGAGAAATAGAGAGAGAAATAGTGAGATGAGAGAGAAATAGAGAGAGAAATAGTGAGATGAGAGAGAAATAGTGAGATGAGAGAGAAATAGTGAGATGAGAGAGAAATAGGGAGATGAGAGAGAAATAAAGAGAGAAAGTGAGATGAGAGAGAAATAGTGAGATGAGAGAGAAATAGTCAGATGAGAGAGAAATAGTCAGATGAGAGAGAAATAGAGATGAGAGAGAAATAGTGATTTGAGAGAGAAATAGTGAGGTGAGAGAGAAATAGAGAGAGAAATAGTGAGATGAGAGAAATAGTGAGATCGGAAAAAGATGAGAAAAGTGAGATGAGAGAGAAATAGTGAGTTGAGAGAAATAGTGAGAGAGAAATAGTGAAATGAGAGAGAAGTAGTGAGATGAGAGAAGTAGTGAGATGAGAGAGAAGTAGTGAGATGAGAGAAGTAGTGAGATGAGAGAAATAGTGAAATGAGAGAGAAGTAGTGAGATGAGAAAGAAGTAATGAGATGAAAGAGAAGTAGAGAAACGGAGTGAGAAATAGTGAGATGAGAGATTAGTAGTGAGATTAGAGAGAAGTAGAAGGACGGAGTGAGAAATAGTGAGATATAGAAATAGAGAGATGAGAGAGAAGTAGAGAGATGAAGTGAGAAATAGTGAGATGAAAGAAAAGTAGAGACATGGAGAGAAATAGTGAGATCAGAAAGAAATAGAGAGAGAGAAATAGAGAGATGAGAGAGAAATAGTGAGATCAGAAAGAGATGAGAAATAGTGAGATGAGAGAGAAATAGTGAAAGGAGAGAGAAATAGTGAGAGGAGAGAAATAGTGAGATGAGAGAGAGGAAGTGAAATGAGAGAGAAGAAGTGAGATGAGAGTGAAGAAGTGAGATGAGAGAGTAAACGAGAGACGGAGCGAGAGCGAGAGTGAGTGGGCGTGACCACCAGCAAGATACGGAGGAATGGATATTGCGTACAGTTGGGGGGGGGGAGGGTTGGGGGTGAGCGCAGCTCGTGGGAGGAGACTCAAACTGAGAAGTGTTTTCTCATTCTGCATAAAAAAGGGGAGTGCAGGAGGAGTGAGAGTTTTATGAGTGGGAGGTGTAGAAGTAGGCGGGGTATGACGAGTATACACTGGGATTTGTGATGAACGCCAGCTGTTTCACTGATAGAACTACAGAGGGCCATATGCTAACCAGTGTCCAACATACCAGGAACAGAGACAGACACCTGTATCATCTCTCAACTACCTCGTATACATTAGATTGCTCACAGAAGGTATGAATTTTGAGTTTAAATTAAACGGACAATATATGTGAAGTCAGCTGATTTATTCCGTTGTATAAATACGCTGGAACCCCGTAAAAAGGCGTGGGCTTGTGGTTAAGTGACTCGGCTCACAATCTGAAGGTGCTGGGTTCGTTACACATCACAGCACCGGCCGTTAACCCGGGGAAGCAGATCTTTACATAAAATGTGTGCCGAAGTCGGATGCACTGGACTGACAAGGTACAAAATAAAAACATATTGCAACGCACTTTGCCTTGGGGAATAGAGAAATAAGACGAACGTAACATTAAAAAAACAAAATATTAGGCGTTTATGGCAGAAACAATGATTTACGTTTAATTACGTGGACTGCAGCACCACTGGCAACCAAGGAGGTGTCGTTATTTCATTTTCACAAGTTTCCAATGTTCCCAGTACGGCACAGGTCTCCCATTTGCCGTCAAACGCACAGCGCAGCGAGGTCTCATCCAGGGAATAAGCCTTCTGGTGTTGTCTTTTGGGAATTCTCTGTCACACGTCCTGGAGAGTATGAACTAACTGAAGAAAGGTCTGAGAAGCGGCTGGATGTTGGCGGATACGTCTGCTGATGAGGCTGGAGAGAGGTCGAGGGACATAGCTGACCATGTTGCTTCTGAAGGTGGTCCTGGGTGGCGGGAGCATGGTGAGAACTTGCATTGTCGTCCTGAAAGATTACATCAAGTCTGTGCCGCTGAGCATATGACACACCGATTCGCTGGATGATGTTAAAAATCTAAAGATTAAAGGTGAGGGATCGACTTCATCGCCACAGGTTTCTCCATATCGCTCGGTCTCTTTCCACAGAAAGGTATCCCCGTCTGCTGAGAGCATCGCACAAAGCACGAACGCCGTAGCCCCAGCGATGTACCCAGGGATCTTCGGAAAAAATTACCCTCATGAACCGACCACCACAACTCGAATTCGAAAGACGTTCTTTTGAACACAGAGCAAATGGCTTTACCACTTCGTCACGGAAGTGTTGTTGCTGTAGTAGACCCCTGTCGTGTTTGTATGGCAAATGAGAAAGTTGGTCCTGTCGTTCCTAGAGATGCCTGCCAGACTATTACAATCCCACCTTCATAATAGTCGTCTGCAACCATTGCATGAGGCTAGTAACACTATCTTCCCTCTGTCAGACACGTCTGCCCATCTTCACAATCCAGATTGTAGCGGGACTCATCAGAAAATATCACGGATGCCCACTGTTGATTGGTCGATCTCAGATGAGGTCTGCACCAATCCATTCTAGCTTGCTTGTGCGAGTGACCAGTTGCACCTCGTGCAAGTGACCAGTTGCACCTCGTGCAAGCGGTTTCGTGCCGTCTGGTTGGAACCCCAAATCACCGTGGTTTGTTGAAGATACTGCTGTAGTTAAGTACCATTTTTAGTTTAAGTCCTTAGGCCCTGAGTTTTTGAGAAGTCGGTCTGGGTGTCGCGCAGGGACTCTTAAGCAGCCAGTCCGAGGTAAATCAGAAACTGTGCAATGATTGTGATACCTGTTCCACAGTCTGCAGAAAACCAACTGTGAAACATTGAGGTTCCTAGCAACATCCGCCTGCCAACTTCCGATTTGCAACATGTCTATGCCCATCCATCTCTGCTGCTTTGGTGAATACTGAATGGCGAAAGAAAAAGATGTTAAACCATCCCGTGATGAATAATGCTGAACGAACATGATTTGTACACATTTAATGAAAGAATAACCGTGTGAAATTTCGCAAAGGACTCCACTCCTGTTTTTCGAATAAATTTCTCAGCATGTGTGACCCAGACATCATCAACATGCAGAAGAGGGTTGGACAGTGTACGTCTGTTGTGTCTATAAATATATCGTAACCTAAAAACTACTCTACTCTGAAATAAGATATCCCAGATTACAATTCCTCATTCTTTCTGAGCAGTGCACATAAACGCATTTTGCGAAAAGACAAAACAACTGACACACACATGTGGAATTCTGACATTAAATGCTACATATGTTGAAAGAATTGTCCGTGCCAGAATTGAACTATACAGCAACCTCCGAACTCACTGGTGAGGTACAACACATGTCTGACTGCAGTTGTCATCATCGCTTGTGATGGACGGCTAGTATTATTATTATTATTATTAATTATGATGTTCGTCTATCACATGTGATAAAGATGACCCTCTTCGTTCAGCCGTGTTCAGTCTTTTCTCTTGATATGTCCGCTGAATTTGATGACTTGCACGGTGATTTGGATTAAAGTCAGGAAGAAACTGCGCCTTTTGTCAACTTTCCTCTCTGGTCCTTTCTGAGCCAGTTTCAAGATATGTATATGTGTCTATATTGCACACGTACGAGCAGGGGATTGTGCCTATGCTCATTAATTTAATATATTTTTTTGTTTTGTTTGGGCTTCTCTGTTCTAAGTGGCATACCGTGGTTCACGCATTCTCAACTACTTTCTGGTTAATATGGCAGCAGTCTTGCGTATCGTATACAAGTCTTTGGGGGTATTTTGTGTTGGGTGTTTAATATTGATTTTGCACCTAATCAAGTTCTTCTGGCCGTAACCTGGATTTTGTTTTTTGTTTTTGTCCTGATGTGGTCAACGATCCATTGCCTATTATTATTTTTTAATATCGACAAACGCTTTTGAGACGCAAATAACCTCATACTGACCAATTCTTTATTCAGTCCTTCAAGTTGTAGTGCAGAAGGTCATGAAAACAAATGAGAATCTGTGAATATACCATTAACCCCAGACTGACCACGGTTCTTTCTTCACATGTATTCACGTCAATACCTGACAAATTGCGAAGAAGAGTCAGTGGCGTACATCGGTGTAAGGATGGGTGGGGGTGTCGGTTGATGTAGGAGACGATTTATAGAGTTAGATGTGTTGCCTGGTGTAAATGAAAGAGAGTAAGAGAGAAAGAGGGAGAGCGAGAGCTCGACAAGGAGAAAGAGAGTAAGAGAGAAAGAGGGAGAGCGAGAGCTCGACAATGAGAAAGGGAGAAAGAGAGAGAGCGAGAGCTCGAAAATGAGAATGAGAGTAAGGAAGAAAGAGGGAGAGCGAGAGCTCGACAAGGAGAAAGATAGTAAGAGAGAAAGAGGGAGAGCGAGAGCTCGACAAGGAGAAAGAAAGTAAGGGAGAAAGAGGGAGAGCGAGAGCTCGACAAGGAGAAAGATAGTAAGAGAGAAAGAGGGAGAGCGAGAGCTCGACAAGGAGAAAGAGAGTAAGAGAGAAAGAGGGAGAGCGAGAGCTCGACAAGGAGAAAGAGAGTAAGAGAGAAAGAGGGAGAGCGAGAGCTCGACAAGGAGAAAGATAGTAAGAGAGAAAGAGGGAGAGCGAGAGCTCGACAAGGAGAAAGAGAGAAAGAGGGAGAGCGAGAGCTCGACAAGGAGAAAGATAGTAAGAGAGAAAGAGGGAAAGCGAGAGCTCGACAAGGAGAAAGAGAGTAAGAGAGAAAGAGGGAGAGCGAGAGCTCGACAAGGAGAAAGAGTAAGAGAGAAAGAGGGAGATCGAGAGCTCGACAAGGAGAAAGAGAGTAAGAGAGAAAGAGGGAGAGCGAGAGCTCGACAAGGAGAAAGAGTAAGAGAGAAAGAGGGAGAGCGAGAGCTCGACAAGGAGAAAGATAGTAAGAGAGAAAGAGGGAGAGCGAGAGCTCGACAAGGAGAAAGAGAGTAACAAGATGGGAGGCGCATATCAGTGGTGAATTTCATAATTGTCTGATCCTCATGAAAACATGTTATTCACGTTTTATTGCTGTATTTCATTTGGATTTGTATTTCTCGAGATTCCTGTATTCGCATTCGTTGGTATTGCTTCTAGATCTTTGTTTTTTTATTCACTTGTCACATGTGAGATATGCTTTTTATAGCTTTCTTTAATTCATGAATCACATTTTTGGAATTGTCTATGGAGCTTTTCTTTACTGATCTGTCAAATTTGAGTTATTGTTCATAGAGCGTTCATGTATCCATGTGTCACATTTGAGTTTTTGCATTCTGAGTTTTCTTTAATTCATGTATCGAATTTGCTTTGCTATTTCTGAAGTTGCCTTTAAACCCAAGAATATTTTAACACAAGCAGCAGACTTTTAGCATGTGTGAGTGCATAAATCCATGAGTTAAATAGTCTTCCACATCTACTATAATTTAACTAGAGAAGACCAAGTCATCATCTTGAGACTGAGAACTGGGCATAACAAACTCAAAGGTCATCATTACAACAAAATGAGGATTGGGACAAATGACATGTGTTGGTGTGGGGAGCATATCATAACCGTGGAACACATCCTGCAAAGCTGCACGCTCACGCAGGAAAAGAGAGAACAATACTGGCCTCGTGAGACAGATATGAGACAAAAGCTGTATGGAGATGAAAAAGTCTTACAAACAACGGTGTCCTTTGTAAGAGTAACCGGAACCTTGATCTGAGGATGAACGAAGAAGAAGAACAACAAAAAATAGTCTTCCACCTTAAAGTGGTTAAACCACACATGTATATATCAATAACAGCATGCACTCGGTGTGGTGGGTCGAAGTCTCCACTTCAGCGTAAGAAATGAACAGTCTTCAACGGATGTATGAAATAAAAGCCAAATCCCCCGTCACAACATCGCGTGTTATCTATCATCCCCATCTGCCTGGCTTCTCTTGGAAGATAGGACCACGACAGATGCTTTCAATTTATTCCTATTCTATACCGTCCTCGAGTTCCGCCCACAAGATTCCGATAGATCTGACTTGCTTTTCCACCTTTCTAACTCAGGTGTTTCTTGGCCTCCACACTTGTCTCTTTCCTTGTGGGTTCTATTCCAGTACATGTTTGGTTATAATGCGTTGCTCTTGTCTCAGAGCGTCCTATCCATCCTCACTTTCTCTCCCCAGTTTCCGACTGCATTGGTTGTTGCTGTGCTCCTTCTGTGCAGATCTGTGTTAGATATTACATCTGGTCCTCTAACACAAAGTACGTGATGAAGGCACTTGTTATTGAAGGTCTGGTCTGAGTGTGATACTCTCATTCGCATGCCGTGTTTCAGAGTCAGACAGCATGACCGACATTTCATTCGTGTTGAACATTCTAATCTTATTCTCTGTGGAGAATGCTGCTGAATTGCCATATTGGATGACGAGAGCTGAAAGCAAATCTGGTCTTGTTAATGCCGGTTCTAACGTTTTGGCGTGTTCTTCCGTCTTTATTAATGTTGCTTGCCAGATAGTTAAACAGTTCGACATTTTTCAAAACAGGTGGCAAGATGGAGCAACTTATCCACATTTAGTCTTATCGAGAGGCAAAAACTATCATCCACAATCAGTGCAACTCAAAGTGCAAGAAAGATACGGAAGTGAGCAATAGATCTGACCCCATTCCACCAGCCCCACAGACACCAACAAACCACCATCTTTCGCCTGAGAACAAACTACTGCAGACTATTGGGTCACCTACATCGGCTCAAGATATCACACACAAGTGACTGTTCGTGATGAGCCGAAGTCCAGACCCCTGAACACATAATACAGGACTGTCCAACACAGAGAACTACTATACCAAACCTAGCCAGAGGGAGCCCAGGTGAAACAGAAGATGTGGGCTGTCATAATACTGAGGACTTCTGTCAAAGCGACGGGACTACAAATCTCGCATGACCTAAAATCCTGAACGAAAAAGAAGTAGAAGAAGAAGAAGAAGAAGAAGGTAGGAGGAGGAGAAGGAAGAGGAAGAAGAAAAAGGAGGGGAGAAGAAGGAGGAGAGGAGGAGGAAGAAGAAGGAGGAGGACGAAGAAGAAGGAGGAGGAAGAAGGAGGAGGAAGAAGAAGGAGAAGAAGGAGGAGGAAGAAGAAGATTCATTTTTGTTTATATCCTTTATTTTGTAGAATCTGATCTGCAATGGGCACCATAACTGGTTCCACACTAACGTGTCTATCCAATCTCAACATCACTAAAGGCGTCCACGATCACCAGCAGACATACTCTATTTCAGAGCCTCTAGCGTTGTCTCTTGTTCTGCTAATGATCGGCTTGAGCTCAAGAATAGTTTAAACTTTCTTATGGGCTGCCTCACACCATTGAATACATTCCATCCCTTTGCCGAAAGCTCTCGTGCGCATTTATCTATATAACTCTCTTGCTTTTCACATTGTCCCTTCCACCTCACTTTCTGTATATCTCTCTCTCTTATTAGTGTGATGCTTAAACACGCATTTCTGTCATTGTATGTGTACATATATGATTGTATATGTGTGTCTCTCGATTTATACTAACGTGTTGCGGCGTGTTGTTGCTTATGCTCACCGGCCCTTATATTATCATTTCCTGTTTGCTCTACTTTCCAAACTGGCATATTGTGCTTCACACCTTCCTGCTCACTCTCTGACAAATATGGCTGCCTTCTCCCATGGGAATTGGTTGCCATGTCCTTTGTCTTCGCTTACTTTGTAAATTGGTAGATGCTTTCGTTTGTCCTCTATCCCCGACAAAAATATTGTGGCCGTAACGGGAGATTCGTTTTGTTTATGTCTCGGAGCAGTCTCGTGTCTCTCCCTGTATCTTTTTTAAAATCCATATTTTATTTTGGCCTAACCAAGTTCGTGAGTGGTAATAAAACAATGGTATACCGGTGGTTGGCTTGGCTTCGTTCGTTCGATCTCAATCTTCCGCTACCAAACCCTGAAAGGGCTTAAGAAGCAGAATGTAGTCAAAAGATCGGAACTCGTTGTGTCGTAGTTTACAGCTTGACTGCTATATTTGCTCCTTTCGGTCCAACACATCCGACTTCAGCAAGCATTTTTTGAGTACCGATTCATTCGGGATGTAGTAGCTGATGAATGTGGACCGCGGTCATCTTGGCGGTTGTACTATGCTTGGCTTCATCTGCGTGTCGCTCACTACTACGGGGATCACATTGATTCACATCTCGTCAGCCAGGCTGCCTTGAAAACAGCCTGTTTCCAAAGAACGCTACGTGGAAGAGAAATTATGACCTTGATCAGTGTATTGTGCCTGACCCTGACGCGACGTCCTGGTCAGTGCTTGACTGGACTAGCGTCTCAGTTGCCTATTTGTACTGGTAACCGGTTGTAGTGGCTTTTTATTTCCAATAGCTTCATGAAGAAGATATGCCGTGTCCTCTTTGCTGTAGTGCAACGCAAAGCTTCTCAACAATGGACTAACCACTATAGAGATAGTATTCCGGATCCCTACCTGGATGGTCAGGCTGATAGCACGCTGCATGTGTTTACGTGTACGTAGTGGGAGTGAAAAAAGCGACGGTCTTGGTTGTAGATTGCTCCTGAACCTGAGTCTTGTCGTTGTATCATGTAAACGTTCATAACGAAGACACGGAAGCTCTCAAAGCTGGCAAACTTCCGCACCTGGAGACCGAATTAAGCAAAGCAGTTGTCAGAAAATGGGTCATGCTTCAGTGGATAACGGTCCACTGTGGCGTTCAGGAGAACTAGATGGTAGATAGACTTACAAAAGGAGAGTTGTTGATGTTGTTGTTGTTTTTCCCTAGCTGTTGTGCAAGCCTGCTATTGGCAGCCCAATGCCATTCTTATATAGATACAGGTCTTCTTCAGTTGTTCCACTGCTCCGTACAGTGTGTTGGTAATTGTTGGTAGTGGTGCTAAGAGGAATTGTTGGTAGTGGTGCTAAGAGGAATTGTTGGTAGTGGTGGTAAGAGGAATTGTTGGTAGTGGTGGTAAGAGGAATTGTTGGTAGTGGTGCTAAGAGGAATTGTTGGTAGTGGTGGTAAGAGGAATTGTTGGTAGTGGTGCTAAGAGGAATTGTTGGTAGTGGTGCTAAGAGGAATTGTTGGTAGTGGTGATAAGAGGAATTGTTGGTAGTGGTGGTAAGAATCTTGTCCTCATGTCCGCAAGCGCCTTGCACTCAATGAGTAGGTGTCGAAGTGTTTCATCAGGATGAGAGCAATGTCTGCACAAGGGCAGGTGCTGGGGATTGATGCGGTTCAAGTGGCTACTGACTCTGTGTGTGTCCTGTTCGGAACTGAAAGATGAGACTTGATCTCTTCTATGTAGTTTTGTTTATATCAGCATTACCTTTTGGCCGCGACATTTCGCTAAATACACTGCGACCCGTTGTTCCCGTTGGCTTCCTGATCACCTAGGTTTGTCATGTATTATGCACACACACAAAAAGAGAAAAATCTTATCAATATGGCTATCCAGGCTGTCAGAAGGAACCAGCCACAACGCGACGACGACTATGACAGGCAGGGACAGATCACCATTCTTCATCTCAGGGCAGGGCACTGAATAACACCCGTAGAAGCTCCGATGGTTGCCTTACCACTGCTCACATGTGAACTAAACGAACAAACGGCTGAGCATGTTTTACATACAAGACTGTTCCTAATATGGCCAGTTAAGGAAGATTCAACATTAAACTCAAAACTGAAAGTAGTTATTGGAGAACTCAAAACAAAGGTCGAGTTCAAAAGGGGAACTCATCTGACAGTGCAATCATCAACAGTACGATCAGAAGACCAATAAGAAGAAAAAGAAGAAGTAGATAAAGAAGAAGAATCATTAGAAGAAGAAGAAGAAAAAGACGATGAAGAAGAAGAAGAACATAGGTGGAGAAGAAGAAGGAGATGGAGAAGACAAGAATAAGAAGAACGATAAATCTCCTCTTTGTTTCTTCCTTCCTCCGCTTCAAAATATAATGTTCTCTCTTGAATCTTGAATAATGTTCACTATCTGTTCTAGTTCACAAATAGATCCATGCAGTTTTTCTTCCAATGTTCCTTCTGTAGGCCTGTGAATTTGTTCTCATGTCAAATTAGGAGCAGTTCTGTAGTATGTGTTCGCACGTCTGAACTTAGATGAGTCACATCTGACGACTTCAACATTCCCTGCCGCTGAAAAATCGTCCTTATGTCGTCTATCCACCTTCCCATCGGTCGTCCTCTTGCCCGGAAGCTGGATCGTCTGTCATTGTAGGGTTAGCTGATCAGTGGATACTCTTATGATATCATCGAACCAGCGTGCCTTCTGTCTGGACATATCTTCGACCCATGAGGTGACGCTAACTCTTTCTCGGATGTCCTGGTTCCTCGATCCGTCTCTCCTGGAGACGCTGGCAGCCATTCGCAGACATCCCATTTGGTAGGTAGAGATGTTACTCTCTCGTACCTTGGACATGGTTCTGGTTTGGCTCTAGTATCCCAGGTATGGTAGAGAAATGCCGTGGATCAGTAGCCGCTGTCTTTGTGGGCTTCAATTCTCCTGCGGGATCAAGATGCTGAGCAGCGCATGAGCTGCAGCGGTCAGCGACCCATAGCTGACTGCTAGCGTCAGGGCCAGCGAACCAGAGCTGCCAAGACCCTTCTACACTTCCACTCGGTGATCCTGGAAAACAGGCTGCAGCAGGGCAGACTGGCTAAGGAGAAGGGATCGAAGAGGAAATGCTACCCCGGTACTCAAAAAATGATTGCTGAAGTCGGATGTGTTGAAACGAAATGTGCAAATATCACAGTCAAGCTGTAAACTACGACACAACGCATTCCGTTCACTGGACTACATTCTGCTACTTAAGCCCTTTCAGGATTTGGTAGCGGGAGATTGAGAACGAACGAATCCAAGCTAAGCCAATTTTCCTGCAACTTCAACTTGGTTTTCAAACTGTCTTTCTCTCAAACGATTGTCCCGTTTCTTCTTTTCATTCATTGTGTCATTCATTCCTTCATTTCTTCCATTGCTCCCTTCCTTCCTTTCTTCCTTCTCTCATCTTTCCTTCCTTCAATCTTTTTTCTTTCTTCTTTCTTTCCTTCCTGTCTTCCTTCCTTTCTTCCTCCCTTCATCCTTCCTTCCATCTTTCTTTCTTCTATCATTAATTTCTTTCTTTCTTCCTTCCTTTCTTCCTTCCTTCATTCATCTTTCCTTTCATCTTTCTTTCTTCTATCATTCATTTCTTTCTTTTTGTTATCATTACTTCCTTCCTACCATCCTTTCTTCCTTCTTTCATTCCATCCTTCTTTCCTTCTATCATTCCTTCCTTCCCTCTGTCATTCTTTCCTTTCATCATTCCTTCCTTCCATCCATCCTTCCGTCGTTCTATCATTTCTTCCTTTTTTCCTTCTATTCTTCTTTCTCCTCTCTATTCTTTCTTAGGTCTGTCCTTCCTTCTTTACTTCCATCGTTCCTTTCTGAATTCTATCCTTCCTTCCTTCATTCGATCTTTCCTTCCGTCTATCCTTCCTTCCTTCCTTCATTGAATCCCTTATTCTGTCATTTCTTCCCTCATTCTATCATTGCTTTCATCCTTCTTTCATTACCTTCTTCCGTTCATTCCTTCCCTCGTTCTATTATTCCTTCCCTCATTCTAACATTGCTTCCTTCCATCTTTTTATCCTTTCTGTCATTCTTCTATCCTTCCTTCCTTCCGTCTATTCTTCCTTCCTTTAATAATTTCTTCCTTCCTTATATCCTTCCGTTCTTCTATCCTTCCTTTCTTCCGCCTATCCTCCCTTCCTTCCTGTTATCATTCCTTCCTTCCTTCATTCCTTCCCTCATTCTATCCTTCCTTACGTCTATCTATCCTTCCTTCTGATTATCCTTCCTTTCTTTTATCATTCCTTCTTTCCTTCATTCCTTCCGTCATTCTATACTTCCTTCCATCCATCCTTCCTTCCTTGTATCATTCCTTCTTTCCCTCCTTCTTTTCTTCTTTCGATCCTTCCTTTCTTGTATCATTGCTTCCTTCCTTCCTTCTATCCGTTCCTTCCTTCCTTTCTTCCATAATATAATGTATTGTATTGCTAAAATCATGTCAAATGATTTCCCATCTCAGCTTATCTTGTGTCCATCATAACGTCATCACTCCAAGTGCGTTGGCTTTTATTCCGTCTTTGCTACAGATCTGTGTGTGTAAGTTTTGAAGGTCTAACACGATGTATTCAGTGGCGACATCTGTTGGGAAAGGTCTGCAGTCTTAATGTAATACTCTTAGTTGTGTTCCGTGCATGACGGATTTGACAACTGTATTGATGACCTAGTGTAAAAGATGAGATGTGATGATGCTGGTGTATAAATGGAGATCATTTAACAACACGTGATAGCTATCTTTTCCCTGCAAACCTACTGTGATCTTCTCCATTATTGCCTCGGCTGATATCATTTGAAAGTGAAATCGATAGCACTTGCATGTTATTACCAGATAACAGCTGTTATCTGATCACTTTTATATTATATTTATGTATTTATACTTCCCTTGTAAATGTGTATGTGACCTTTGGTTAGAGAAAGTAAGGCAGCGGGGAAAGGAACTGTCGCTCCCATCTCAAACAAGATATGGGTTATTACAATAAAGACAAAGATCTGCCGAAGATGGATGTGTCGGACCGAAAGGTACAAATATCGCAGTCAAGCTGTAAACTAGCGAGAGAACGCATTCCGTTCTCCGGACTACATCCTGCTCCCTGCAAAGCCTTATTATATAGGGCTTGGTAGCGGGAAATTGAGAACAAACGCAGAAGAAGAAAAAGACGAAGACTTCATCCCCGATGGAAGTTTCCAATGTACGTGGACAAATAGGGAGCAGACCACACTGACTATACAAGGAATGATGCCTATTACCAGATAAACAGAAGAGATCCGTTGGTGGTCTTCATACTCCGCACAGGCCACCACAAACTGAGATACCATCTATTCAATAAACTGAAGATAGGTGTTACTGACGAGTGCTCCGATGGTACTGAGAAAATGGCCGCTGAACATCTCCTTCAAAATTGCCCGACGTACGAGGATCAGAGAAAGCACATGTGGCCATCACAAGAGTCAACACCAGACAACCTTTATGGCAGTGTTCACAGCCTCAAAATGAACGCTGCTTTCTTTGAACACATTCAAGTCGACGTCTGACAGCGTAAGAAGCAGAAGAAGGAGGAGGAGAAGAAGGAAGAAGAAATGGCTTAGTACAATAAAGCTGTAACACTTCATCCCCGACTGAAGTTTCTTGTGTAAGAAATTATTTATATTTGGTTTATATTTCTTTATTTCCCTACATTATATTAATATATTTTTCTCACGTTATTTTTCTATACTTCTCTACATTATATTAATGTATTTTTCTCACATTATATTTCTGTATTTCCCTACATTATATTAATGTATTTTTCTCACGTTATTTTTCTATACTTCTCTACATTATATTAATGTATTTTTCTCACATTATATTTCTGTATTTCTCTACATTATATTAATGTATTTTTCTCACGTTATATTTTTATATTTCTCGACCTTATATTAATGTATTTTTCTCACTTGACATTTCTATATTTCTACAAGGTGACACTTACCGCCTTTTGTTTTGCGCATATTTTGTATAATAAATCTTTATGGCAATTTAGACATATTAAGAGAAAATGGTATTAAATTAAGCACCCAGAAGGCGAGAGGAGCTTTCCTCGCATTAAGAACCAAAACAAAATAAAACTACAACCAAATTAATATTCTTCGCTCCAGCGTAAAGTCCGTTCTATTCTAAGGAGCTGGAACATAGAGGATAATATTGGCGCTGTAAAAATGTGTACACTTTTGAAAATGGTTGCTTGCGCGTTATATAAAGGTAGAACTGTTGGTAAGAACGGGTGGGATTCTCGTGGAACGTGACATGGTGAGGATGCAAGATGGACCACACATTATGGAAGCCAGCTGATAGCATTACAAGACAGTCTTTGTTCTGGAATCCACAGGGCAGGATAAATAGCGTACGACCGAGTCAATGGTAGAAGTGTTAGTTGGATGCCAATATCAGGGATGCAGGCAAGAAGTAGACAGAACTGGCTAAGATGGAATTTGATAGGCAAGACTTGACTTGTGTTTGTTGAAGACCTATGCTCCGCAGGGAGTGGTCAGACTGTTGATTGATTGATTGATTGATTGATTGATTGATTGATTGATTATATTAAACGTGTTATTATGTATCGTATCTTGGGGAGAGGAAACTAAATATACAATTCCGACAATGTTAGTCAGAGTCAGGCAAAGTATGCTAGTCCGACAATGGTAGTCAGGGTCATGCAAAATATATTAATCCGACTGTGTTAGCGTCAGGCAAAATATACTAATCCGACTGTGTTAGGGTCAGGCAAAATATACTAATCCGACTGTGTTAGGGTCAGGCAAAATATACTAATCCGACTGTGTTAGGGTCATGCAAAATATATTAATCCGACTGTGTTAGGGTCAGGCAAAATATACTAATCCGACTGTGTTAGGGTCAGGCAAAATATACTAATCCGACTGTGTTAGGGTCAGGCAAAATATACTAATCCGACTGTGTTAGGGTCAGGCAAAATATACTAATCCGACTATGTTAGTCAGGGTTAGGCAAAATATGCCTCTTTCACGCAGTTCTTCCTGGAAACAAGGTGAGAGATCAATGTGATCTCCGTAGTAGGGAGGGACGCGTAGATAAAGCCAAGCAAAACACAACTTACAGGACCCTGGTTTACCTTCATCAGCACGCTCGCGATGGGAAGAAAGCTACTGCAACCCGATACCTACCGCCCTTTTCAGGCCCACTAAAGACTAAAGTTACTCATTGTTGGTCTTCAATAATTACAACAACATCAATCTTATCTTACTTTGTCCCACTCTTATCTTACTTTGTCCCAATCTTATCCTACTTTGTCCCACTCTTATCTTACTTTGTCCCACTCTTATCTTACTTTGTCCCACTCTTATCTTACTTTGTCCCACTCTTATCTTACTTTGTCCCAATCTTATCTTACTTTGTCCCACTCTTATCTTACTTTGTCCCACTCTTATCTTAATTTGTCCCACTCTTATCTTACTTTGTCCCACTCTTATCTTACTTTGTCCCAATCTTGTCTTACTTTGTCCCAATCTTGTCTTACTTTGTCCCACTCTTATCTTACTTTGTCCCAATCTAATCCTACTTTGTCCCAATCTTATCCTACTTTGTCCCAATCTTATCTTACTTTGTCCCAATCTTATCCTACTTTGTCCCAATCTAATCCTACTTTGTCCCAATCTTATCCTACTTTGTCCCAATCTTATCCTACTTTGTCCCAATCTAATCCTACTTTGTCCCAATCTTATCATACTTTGTCCCAATCTTATCCTACTTTGTCCCAATCTTATCCTACTTTGTCCCAATCTTATTCCTTTTTCCTAATCTTATCCTACTTTGTCCCAATCTAATCCTACTTTGTCCCAATCTAATCCTACTTTGTCCCAATCTTATCCTACTTTGTCCCAATCTTATCCTACTTTGTCCCAATCTAATCCTACTTTGTCCCAATCTTATCCTACTTTGTCCCAATCTAATCCTACTTTGTCCCAATCTAATCCTACTTTGTCCCAATCTAATCCTACTTTGTCCCAATCTTATCCTACTTTGTCCCAATCTTATCCTACTTTCTTCTAATCTTATCCTACTGTGTCCAAATCTTATTATATTTTGTACTAATTTTACCTACTTTGTCCCAATCTAATCCTACTTTGTCCCAATCTAATCCTACTTTGTCCCAATCTAATCCTACTTTGTCCCAATCTAATCCTACTTTGTCCCAATCTAATCCTACTTTGTCCCAATCTAATCCTACTTTGTCCCAATCTAATCCTACTTTGTCCCAATCTAATCCTACTTTGTCCCACTCTTATCTTACTTTGTCCCACTCTTATCTTACTTTGTCCCACTCTTATCTTACTTTGTCCCACTCTTATCTTACTTTGTCCCACTCTTATCTTACTTTGTCCCAATCTTATCTTACTTTGTCCCACTCTTATCTTACTTTGTCCCACTCTTATCTTACTTTGTCCCACTCTTATCTTACTTTGTCCCACTCTTATCTTACTTTGTCCCAATCTTGTCTTACTTTGTCCCAATCTTGTCTTACTTTGTCCCACTCTTATCTTACTTTGTCCCAATCTAATCCTACTTTGTCCCAATCTTATCTTACTTTGTCCCAATCTTATCCTACTTTGTCCCAATCTAATCCTACTTTGTCCCAATCTTATCCTACTTTGTCCCAATCTTATCCTACTTTGTCCCAATCTAATCCTACTTTGTCCCAATCTTATCCTACTTTGTCCCAATCTTATCCTACTTTGTCCCAATCTTATCCTACTTTGTCCCAATCTTATTCCTTTTTCCTAATCTTATCCTACTTTGTCCCAATCTAATCCTACTTTGTCCCAATCTAATCCTACTTTGTCCCAATCTTATCCTACTTTGTCCCAATCTTATCCTACTTTCTTCTAATCTTATCCTACTGTGTCCAAATCTTATTATATTTTGTACTAATTTTACCTACTTTGTCCCAATCTAATCCTACTTTGTCCCAATCTAATCCTACTTTGTCCCAATCTAATCCTACTTTGTCCCAATCTAATCCTACTTTGTCCCAATCTTATCCTACTTTGTCCCAATCTTATCCTACTTTCTTCTAATCTTATCCTACTGTGTCCAAATCTTATTATATTTTGTACTAATTTTACCTACTTTGTCCCAATCTTATCCTACTTTGTCCCAATCTTATCCTACTTTGTCCCAATCTTATTCCTTTTTCCTAATCTTATCCTACTTTGTCCTAATCTTATCCTACTTTCTCCTAATAGTATCCTACGTTGTCCAAATGCTGTCTTACTTTGTCCCAATCTTATCCTACTTTGTCCCAATCTTATCCTACTTTTCTTAATCTTATCCTACTTTTCTTAATCTTATCCTACTTTTCTTCAATCTTATCCTACTTTTTCTTAATCTTATCCTACTTTTTCTTAATCTTATCCTACTTTTCTTAATCTTATCCTACTTTTCTTAATCTTATCCTACTTTTCTTCAATCTTATCCTACTTTTTCTTAATCTTATCCTACTTTTCTTAATCTTATCCTACTTTTCTTAATCTTATCCTACTTTTCTTAATCTTATCCTACTTTTCTTCAATCTTATCCTACTTTTTCTTAATCTTATCCTACTTTTTCTTAATCTTATCCTACTTTTCTTAATCTTATCCTACTTTTCTTCAATCTTATCCTACTTTTCTTAATCTTATCCTACTTTTCTTCAATCTTATCCTACTTTTTCTTAATCTTATCCTACTTTTCTTAATCTTATCCTACTTTTCTTAATCTTATCCTACTTTTCTTAATCTTATCCTACTTTTCTTAATCTTATCCTACTTTTCTTAATCTTATCCTACTTTTCTTAATCTTATCCTACTTTTCTTAATCTTATCCTACTTTTCTTAATCTTATCCTACTTTTCTTAATCTTATCCTACTTTTCTTAATCTTATCCTACTTTTCTTAATCTTATCCTACTTTTCTTAATCTTATCCTACTTTTCTTAATCTTATCCTACTTTTCTTAATCTTATCCTACTTTTCTTAATCTTATCCTACTTTTCTTAATCTTATCCTACTTTTCTTAATCTTATCCTACTTTTTCCTATCTTATCCTACTTTTCTTAATCTTATCCTACTTTTCTTAATCTTATCCTACTTTTTCCTATCTTATCCTACTTTTCTTAATCTTATCCTACTTTTCTTAATCTTATCCTACTTTTCTTAATCTTATCCTACTTTTTCCTATCTTATCCTACTTTTCTTCAATCTTATCCTACTTTTTCTTAATCTTATCCTACTTTTCTTAATCTTATCCTACTTTTTCCTATCTTATCCTACTTTTTCTTAATCTTATCCTACTTTTTCTTAATCTTATCCTACTTTTCTTAATCTTATCCTACTTTTTCTTAATCTTATCCCACTTTTCTTAATCTTATCCTACTTTTTCTTAATCTTATCCTACTTTTCTTAATCTTATCCTACTTTTCTTAATCTTATCCTACTTTGTCCCAATCTTATCCTACTTTTTCTTAATCTTATCCTATTTTTCTTAATCTTATCCTACTTTTTCCTATCTTATCCTACTTTTCTTAATCTTATCCTACTTTTCTTAATCTTATCCTACTTTTCTTAATCTTATCCTACTTTTTCCTATCTTATCCTACTTTTCTTAATCTTATCCTACTTTTCTTAATCTTATCCTACTTTTCTTAATCTTATCCTACTTTTTCCTATCTTATCCTACTTTTCTTCAATCTTATCCTACTTTTCTTAATCTTATCCTACTTTTCTTAATCTTATCCTACTTTTCTTAATCTTATCCTACTTTTTCCTATCTTATCCTACTTTTCTTAATCTTATCCTACTTTTCTTAATCTTATCCTACTTTTCTTAATCTTATCCTACTTTTTCCTATCTTATCCTACTTTTCTTAATCTTATCCTACTTTTCTTAATCTTATCCTACTTTTTCCTATCTTATCCTACTTTTTCTTAATCTTATCCTACTTTTTCTTAATCTTATCCTACTTTTCTTAATCTTATCCTACTTTTCTTAATCTTATCCTACTTTTCTTAATCTTATCCTACTTTTTCTTAATCTTATCCTACTTTTCTTAATCTTATCCTACTTTTCTTAATCTTATCCTACTTTTCTTAATCTTATCCTACTTTTCTTAATCTTATCCTACTTTTCTTAATCTTATCCTACTTTTCTTAATCTTATCCTACTTTTTCCTATCTTATCCTACTTTTCTTCAATCTTATCCTACTTTTTCTTAATCTTATCCTACTTTTCTTAATCTTATCCTACTTTTCTTCAATCTTATCCTACTTTTCTTAATCTTATCCTACTTTTTCCTATCTTATCCTACTTTTCTTAATCTTATCCTACTTTTTCCTATCTTATCCTACTTTTCTTAATCTTATCCTACTTTTCTTAATCTTATCCTACTTTTCTTAATCTTATCCTACTTTTTCCTATCTTATCCTACTTTTCTTAATCTTATCCTACTTTTCTTAATCTTATCCTACTTTTCTTAATCTTATCCTACTTTTCTTAATCTTATCCTACTTTTCTTAATCTTATCCTACTTTTCTTAATCTTATCCTACTTTTCTTAATCTTATCCTACTTTTCTTAATCTTATCCTACTTTTTCTTAATCTTATCCTACTTTTCTTAATCTTATCCTACTTTTCTTAATCTTATCCTACTTTTCTTAATCTTATCCTACTTTTTCCTATCTTATCCTACTTTTCTTAATCTTATCCTACTTTTCTTAATCTTATCCTACTTTTTCCTATCTTATCCTACTTTTCTTAATCTTATCCTACTTTTTCCTATCTTATCCTACTTTTCTTAATCTTATCCTACTTTTCTTAATCTTATCCTACTTTTCTTAATCTTATCCTACTTTTTCCTATCTTATCCTACTTTTCTTAATCTTATCCTACTTTTCTTAATCTTATCCTACTTTTCTTAATCTTATCCTACTTTTTCCTATCTTATCCTACTTTTCTTCAATCTTATCCTACTTTTTCTTAATCTTATCCTACTTTTCTTAATCTTATCCTACTTTTTCTTAATCTTATCCTACTTTTCTTCAATCTTATCCTACTTTTCTTCAATCTTATCCTACTTTTCTTAATCTTATCCTACTTTTTCCTATCTTATCCTACTTTTTCCTATCTTATCCTACTTTTTCCTATCTTATCCTACTTTTTCTTAATTTTATCCTAAGTTTTCGAAATCTTATCCAACTTTAACCCAATCGTTTCCTACTTTGTCCTAATCTTATCCAACTTTGTCCCAATCTTATCCTACTTTTTCCTTATTTTATTCTACTTTGTCCCAATCTTATTCTACTTTGTCCTAATCTTATCCTACTTTGTCCTAATCTTATCCTACTTTTTCCTTATTTTATTCTACTTTGTCCTAATCTTATCCTACTTTGTCCTAATCTTATCCTACTTTGTCCTAATCTTATCCTACTTTGTCCCAATCTTATCCTACTTTGTCCCAATCTTATCCTACTTTGTCCTAATCTTATCCTACTTTGTCCCAATCTTATCCTACTTTGTCCTAATCTTATCCTACTTTGTCCCAATCTTATCCTAGTTTCCCTATATCATATTCTTGTATATCTATCTTTCTCCCAAGGAAGCCATCTATGAATTAAGCCCTGTGCTCTTGCTGGGGTTAACAATGCTGATATGTGAATGCATTTCACCTCAAATATCAAACATATAATTTCTTGTAAACAATGTGTGATGTAAGTATAATCCAATTTTACGTTTCTGTAAAGAGATATCGACATCACGTACCTGTTAATGCTAGGGTTTGTGTACGGTAACAGCTGTTAGGCCATCAGTCGCTCGACACAAGAGCACAAAGAAATTACATCCGGTCTCGCTCCTGATAACTCCTACATATTATCCATGCAGGTGAGTTTACCGTGCGCTTTTATGCGTAACATTTTTATGACAGTAGCGCGTGTTGTTGGCTGGTTGCACCTGAGTTTTTAAGCGGGGCAGTAAAATCTATTCCTCTCTGTAGTTTGACGTTTTGTTTGTGGTTGTTGGCAATTTGTGTCAAATATTTGATGAACGTCTCTTTTATTGGAGGTACAACAAATTAAAAAACAGAGGTGGCGTAGAAAAGTCGTTTACGATACAGGAAGTTTCATTGATACTGAAATGGTTCGCATGGCACATAATATAGGGCCATCGATTATTTCCTTATATGGCCTTAGAGGTGGCTAAAAAATGTTGCGGCTGGGGTTGGCAACCTCACCATGTAAAAGTCATTGACATAAACCGTACTGAAGTTTACAAAGACACTCTGAAAGCCTCACTGAAGAACTGGGTCACTGATCCTGATAATTGGGAAAACATTGCTGATGATCGTCTGCCTGGGGTAGTCAAATACACATGGACACATATGGGGCAGACAAGAATCAAGGAAGCTCTGCCTGGGGTAGTCAAATACACATTGACACATATGGGGCAGACACGAATCAAGGAAGCTCTGCCTGGGATAGTCAAATACACATGGACACATATGGGGCAGACAAGAATCAAGGAAGCTCTGCCTGGGGTAGTCAAATACACATGGACACATATGGGGCAGACACGAATCAAGGAAGCTCTGCCTGGGGTAGTCAAATACACATGGACACATATGGGGCAGACACGAATCAAGGAAGCTCTGTCTGGGGTAGTCAAATATACATGGACACATATGGGGCAGACACGAATCAAGGAAGCTCTGCCTGGGATAGTCAAATACACATGGACACATATGGGGCAGATACGAATCAAGGAAGCTCTGCCTGGGGTAGTCAAATACACATGGACACATATGGGGCAGACAAGAATCAAGGAAGCTCTGCCTGGGGTAGTCAAATACACATGGACACATATGGGGCAGACACGAATCAAGGAAGCTCTGCCTGAGATAGTCAAATACACATGGACACATATGGGGCAGACAAGAATCAAGGAAGCTCTGCATGGGGTAGTCAAATACACATGAACACATATTGGGAAGACAAGAATCAAGGAAGCTCTGCCTGAGATAGTCAAATACACATGGACACATATGGGGCAGACACGAATCAAGGAAGCTCTGCCTGGGGTAGTCAAATACACATGGTCACATATGGGGCAGACAAGAATCAAGGAAGCTGTACGGAGACGAGCAACACGAAAGGCTATAGACGAGTTGCCTTCGTCTGGCGGTCAGACAAGGTTTCTGTGCCCTCAGCGTGACAGACGCTTTTGGGCTCGGATTAGTCTGATCAGCCACCAACGAACTCACTCCAGGACTGACATATGACAATGTGGTCCTGTTCGATTGGTTTGATCAGGCACCCACGAACCCACTCGACGATTGACAGATGACAATGTGGTCCTCTCCGGAAACGACGGACAAACAACAACAGATGACTAATTTGGATTTCCTGAAAGCTGGAATAAATGTAATGTTGAACACGCTACAACAAGGTGGGAGGTGGTCGACAATGGAAGTTATAGTCTTCTTCTTCTTTTTCTTTTTCTTCTTCTTTTTCTTCTTCTTCTTCTTCTTCTTCTTCTACGTCTTCTTCTTCTCCTCTTTCTCTTGCTGTTGCTTCTTCTTCGTTGTCGTCGATACTAACTGCAAGAACTACTACTACAATTACTACAACTAGTAATATTACGACTACTACTGCTATTACTAATGCTACTGCTACAATTACCACTACTTCGTGTTCTTCGTGTACTATCGTAATTACAAGTGCTACTAGTGATACTATTATTTCTATCAGTGCTAATTCTTCATTTTATTATTATTCATGGCGTGTCTGTTAGCGCGCATGCTCGTATGTATCCGTATGTGTGCATGTGTGTATGTGTGTCTGTGTGTATGTTACTGCGTTTATGTTAGTGTATGTATTTGTCTGTGCATCTATGTGTATGTGGTGTGTTTGGAAGTGTGTCAGAACGTGTAAGTTCATATGTGTGTGTCTGGGTATTTATATCCGTGAGTATACGACCGCCTGTGTGATTGAATGTGTGTATATATTTGAGTGTATATCCGTGTTTGTGTGTGCGTATCAGTGTACGTGTGTGTTAGCGATTGTAGGTCCGTCTGTGTGTCACATGTATGTCAGTGTGTGTGTGAGAGAGAGAGAGAGAGAGAGAGAGATTTCTTCAATGCCACGGTGTTTATGTGTGTGTGGGTGTGTGCGTGTATATATATATATATATATAGTCAGAGTCAGGCAAAATATACTGATCAGACATGTTAGTCATTGTCAGGCAAAACATAGTGGCCAAGACCCTCACCTCGGCTTCATAGTAACCCTCACTGAAAACGGGCTGTTTTCATGGCAGACTGACTAACGAGATGAGAGATCGACATGATACCCGTAGTAGTGAGTGACACGCAGATGTAGGCAAGTATAGTACATCCGCCTCGAGGACCCCGGTCCACCTTCATCAGCACGCTTGGGTTGTGAAGAAAGCTACTGCAACACGCCACTTACACAAACACCAACAACATGTGTGTCAATACGTGTGTTTACGTGTACCAGCTCGTGTGCATTCGTGTGTGTCATTGCGTGTATGTTTTTATGTTCGTGTATTTGTGTCAGTGCGTGCATGTTTGTCTGTATGTGTATTTGTGTATGTTTGTCAGTTCGTGTATTTGTGTATGTGCGTGTATGTTTGTCTGTACGTGTATAGCTCTGTGTGTCAGTACATGCATGTTTGTCTGTGCATATGTTTAACATATTTTTTTTAATTCTTGTAACATATTTTCGTATCATCGACTCAGCACTTGCTAACGCCAAAATGACTCAACACCCGTCCACCATTTGGATTATGTGAACGACAGATTGCAGCAGCAAACTATATGTTAAGTAGTCCCCCCTCTAGAAGGATTAAGCCGCATTGTTAGATGCACATACGCCACTCACTGTATGGCAGTACACCCGTGCACGCCTGTGTCACACACAAAGGGGTTTACTCGATATGGACTCTAAGCTGCAATGGTAACCCTCTGTTACAACATGCGTCAAGTGTGGCAGTGGGCTAATTCGTGTCTGTTACCTACACATAGATAGCTAACAAAGAAGGATTAGACTTCACTTTCTAAAGTAAAAAACAGATCCTGATTTCACGTTTTTTGTGTATGTTACCTACACATAGATAGCTGACAAAGAAGGATTAGACTTCACTTTCTAAAGTAAAAAACAGATCCTGATTTTACGTTTTTGTGTCTGTTATCTACATATAGATAGCTAACAAAGAAGGATTAGACTTCACTTTCTAAAGTAAAAAACAGATCCTGATTTCACGTTTTTGTGTCTGTTACCTACATATAGATAGCTAACAAAGAAGGATTAGACTTCACTTTCTAAAGTAAAAAACAGATCCTGATTTTACGTTTTTGTGTCTGTTACCTACACATAGATAGCTAACAAAGAAGGATTAGACTTCACTTTCTAAAGTAAAAAACAGATCCTGATTTCACGTTTTTTGTGTCTGTTATCTACATATAGATAGCTAACAAAGAAGGATTAGACTTCATTTTCTAAAGTAAAAAACAGATCCTGATTTCACGTTTTTGTGTCTGTTATCTACATATAGATAGCTCACAAAGAAGGATTAGACTTCACTTTCTAAAGTAAAAAACAGATCCTGATTTCACGTTTTTGTGTCTGTTATCTACATATAGATAGCTAACAAAGAAGGATTAGACTTCACTTTCTAAAGTAAAAAACAGATCCTGATTTCACGTTTTTGTGTCTGTTACCTACACATAGATAGCTAACAAAGAAGGATTAGACTTCACTTTCTAAAGTAAAAAACAGATCCTGATTTCACGTTTTTGTGTCTGTTATCTACATATAGGTAGCTAACATAAAAAGATTAGACTTCACTTTCTAAAGTAAAAAACAGATCCTGATTTCACGTTTTTGTGTCTGTTATCTACATATAGGTAGCTAACAAAGGAGGATTAGACTTCACTTTCTAATGTAAACAACAGATCCTGATTTCACGTTTTTGTGTCTGTAATCTACAAATAGGTAGCTAACAAAGGAGGATTAGACTTCACTTTCTAAAGTAAACAGCAGATCCTGATTTCACAAATGTCTGGCATAATGGAAATATGGTGTTAGGACCATATTTTTCTTGACCAACGGGACACAAGGTATGATGTAGTCAATACGACGCCGGCCGCCTTAACTTTCTCAACATTAGTATCGTACACAATTTTTGGGGGGACTTTGATCCGTTTTGTGATCGGAAAAAGTCCCGCACCAGCTCAGGACCGAACCCCGATCGCTCAGTATGGAGACTAGTGCATTAACTACTGCGCCACTTTGGCTCCCCAGAATGCACTGTTTAGTTGCCACGTACGACATGCTGTCAGTGTGTCAGTGGCCTATTCTCGTCTGTATGCCACACATTAGATATCTGAATGTTTCTTCTTACACCACGCTTTCACTGTCTATGCTACTATTGTCCTCTCACATATCTACAGTCATCTGCATGAGTTAATCCTCTTCTTCTTCTTCTTCCTCTTCTTGTTCTTCTCCTTCATCTTTTTTTTCTCCTCCTTCTTTCCTTCTCCTTCTTCTTTTTCTTCTCCTTCTCCTTGTTCTTCGTCTTGTGTTTCTTTTTTTTTATTTTTTTCTTCTTCTTCTTCTTCTTCTTATTTTATAAAAGGAGCGCTGTGACGCTGTGTCGTAGTTTAGAGCGAGGCTGCGATATCTGCCCCTTTCGGTCCGACACATTCGGTTTCAACTGCCTCCTATTTTAAACCCAATTTGCCTTCCCACCACTATTCCTATATTCTGATCCAAATTATACAATTACAGCCTGTTTTCATGGCCACCGCTTGGAGTCAAAATAAGGTCTTGGTCAGTTCTGGTTCCCTTACCCTGATGCAAGCAGTCAGCTCATTCACTTCTGCATCTTTGGTCCCCAAATTTGCAAGTGTCTATTGCTACTCGTCTCGGACCACTGAGTAGCCTTTAGTATGTCACTGACCCAATTCTCGTCTCAGTCACGCAAAGACCACTCCCGGAAGCCACTGTTACTAAAGCCACCCAAGTAACACCATCAATATCACTGATTTATGGATGCTCATCGATTTTAGCCATTCAGTCGGTAGAAACCAGATAATAAAAGCCAGCTCGTTAAATCATTGATTGTACAATGGACATCGCTTGTCGCACAGTGAGAACAACAGTATCGTCTGCTCGGTTTTGACGTTAGAGGGGACTGGCAAGCGGTTTATTTGTTGCAAGGGACGTAACTGGGGAAATTGCACTTTCACTTTATCTATCTATCTATTTATCTATCTATTTATCTATCTATCAATCAATTTTTTTAAACGTATTTGCCTCACTAGTTTCTACTGGTGGGGGCGCGCCTATTCCAGACCAGACCGAAGTCAATTGGGCGATAATAAGACGCATAAACCAGTGCTTGGATGTATGTGTGCGTCTGTTTGTACATATGCTAGGTTTGTGCGCTCTCAGAAGCCAGCCTAACCAAAGTGCAATTGAAGAGCCTCACCATAAAGGCGCGTGTTAAAGTTGTGCAAGAATGTGGGACGAGGAGGCTCACCCTGGGGGCCACTCTTCCCCTTCTCTCCCCTCTTACCTCACTCTGTTTCATTTGACTCTATCCTACAGTCACACCCTTGCACAACTTTCACACACGCCCTCGTGGTAAAGCCCTTCCATTGCACTTTGGTTGGGCTAGCTTCTGAGGGCGCACAAACCTAGCAGAGGTACATACAGATGCACACATGCATCCAAGCACTGGTTTATGCTTCCTGATATCGCCCAATTGACTACGGTCTGGGGTGGAAAATGGCGCGCCTCCGCCAGTAGAAACTAGTGAGGCAAACATCTAAGCAACAAAACATGCAAGAATGTGATTGTTGGACAGAGTCAAATGAAACCAGAGTGTGTGGACAGAAGAAGAGGGGTCTTAAATGAAGTAGTATCTATTTATCTGTCTGTCTATCTATCTATAAATGAATCTATCCATATATCTATCTGTCTATCTGTCTGCCCCAGTTCCCTCCTCCCATCGTAAGAGACTCGATGACTTAGAGATTGTGAACGTGAGATTGTTGTTGTTGTTGTTGATCACAATGAGTTAGTTTACTCTTTTGTGCCCCCTGAAACAGACGTTAAGTAGCGGGTTCCAGTAGCTTTTCTCATAACCAGAGCGTGCTGATGAAGGTGGACCAGTGTCCTCCAGGCGGTATTGCTATACTTGGTTTCGATCACTACCACAAAGATCAATCACCTCGGTAGGCAGGCTACCAAGAAAAACAGCCCGTTTCCATGGAGGACTGGGGTCTTGACCAGTATATTTTGTGTGACCCGGGCCAACATGTCTGATCAGTATGTTTTGCATCACAATGTCTTACATGCCTGATCAGTATATTTTACCTGGCCCTGACCAACATGCCTGATCAGTATATTTTACCTGACCCTGACCAACATGCCTGATAAGTATATTTTACCTGGCCCTCACCAACATGCCTGATCAGTATATTTTATCCGACCATGACCAACGTGTCCGTTCAGTATGTTTTGCCTAACGAGGCGTTAGTCTCCTCCCATTAACCAACATGATGGAAGCAGTAGCTGTAGTTATGATGCAGCTGTCTGAGACGTCATCAACAAGGGACAATCATCATGCCAGCCTCCCAAACCTTACTTCGGAAGGTACAGACGAGCCAGCAGGTATGTGGATGACAGTCGTAGAGGCATCAAACTGGCTGAAGCGGGTGTGGATCTGCTGTCCTGTCATTCTCTAGCTCAAGGCAACACAAGAACTGACATTTTGGCGGCTTTAAAAAAAGTAAGTAGCATATCCGTTACAGAACCTCGCTTCTTACAACCGCTACCTATTTTGGTAGTTATAAGTTTCTTGTGTGCAGCACGGTAGGTTGCCGTTACTTTACGTACGCGGGGGAGCAAACGCCCGAGCAGAAACTCTGTGTCTGTGAAACTGGACATGGTGGGAATCGAACCCAGTACGTATTGTGAAAGCCGAGCGAGTTTCCCCCCTAGACCACACAGCCTCCAACATTTTGGTTTACATGTACTTACTACGGGTACACCAGCTATGGATGGGAGTGACATTCTGAAGATTATCATTGACCGTCTGTTAGAGGATGGCACCTCAATAGATCAATCAGCGTTTCACAGACTGCAGATCTTTGATATAGAGCGCTTTGCAGCGATTGAGCTGCAGCGGTCAGCGACCCATAGCGTCAAGACCACCGAACTAAAGCTACCAAGACCCTTCTACACCTTCACGCGGTCATCCTGGATAATAGGCTGCGACAGAGAAGGCTTGCTAAGTAGAAGGGCTCGAAGAAGGAAGGCTAGCCCGGTACTGAAAAATACCTGCTGAAGTCGGATGTGTCAGACCGTAAGGTCCACAATATCGCAGTCAAGTTGTAAACTACGACACAATGCATTCTGCACCTCATTATACTACTTGCAAAGCCCTTTTCGGGGCATGATAGCGGGGGATTGAGAACGAAGAAGAAGAACGAGGGACTGAGGAACAAGAGAGAACGGAGCAGAAGTGTGTACAACCAACGAGCTGCAGGAACCATCGGTATCCACACCCTTCGTCATTCACTGAACCTATGTGGTAGCCCGGACTGCAGTGAAGTCAATTCTTAGAAACAGAACCAACATTAATTAACACGACACATGTGTCAACACGTTCTACCGTGTAGCAAAAATATACTACCCAGACCGCGTTATCAATGACGCACACTGTATTATGTTACTGTTTGTTAATATTTGCCTGGAGCCCTATCGGTAACGAGTCAACCCGTGTTTGTGCCTGGCTTGGAGCTAAGCTTAGGGTTTAGATTTCAGCTCATAGCTAACACATCCCCCGCTCTTCGCCTCGATATCCAGAGATTAAATAAAGTGAACGCTTTGACGTTTTGTGCCGTCTTTCAGTGAACACCAGGGTTCTCAACTTTTTGTTTTTAAATGGCTTGGATTGGCTTGGCTTCGTTCGTTCGTTCTCAATCTCCCGCTACCAAACCCTGAAAGGGCTTAAGTTGCAGAATGTAGTCCAGAGAACGGAATGCGTTATGTCGTAGTTTACAGCTTGACTGCGATATTTGCACCTTTCGGTCCAACACATCCGACTTCAGCAAGCATTTTTTGAGTGCCGGGTTAGCATTCCCTCTTCGATCCCTTCTCCTTAGCCAGTCTGCCCTGATGCAGCCTGTGATTCAGGATCACCGCGTGGAGGTGTAGATGGGTCTTCGCAGCTCTGGTTCGCTAACAGTCAGCTATGAGTCGCTAACCACTGCAGCTCATGCGCTGATGGGCATCTTGATCCCTGTTTCTAAATGGTCCTCTTTGGCAGTTTGGTAAGAGCTGTGACCTCGTTTGGCAGTTTGATAAGAGATGTGACCTCGTTTGGCAGTGTGGTGAGGACTGTGACCTCGTATGGCAGTTTGATGAGGGCTGTGACCTCGTTTGACAGTCTGGCAAAGGAAGTGACAGGATTTGACATTCCAGGGAAGGCAGTGATCTCATTTGGGTGTCCCGTGAAGGCAGTGGCCTCGTTTGGCAGTCAGGCAAAAGCTGTGACCTGGTTTGACAGTCCGGTGAATGAATTGTCCTCGTTTGGCAGTCCGGTAAAGGCAGTGACCTGGTTTGACAGTCCGGCAAGGCAGTGACATGGTTTGACAGTCCGATGAAGGCAGTGACCTGGTTTGGCAGTCCGATGAAGGCAATGACCTGGTTTGACAGTCCGATGAAGGCAGTGACCTGGTTTGACAGTCCGATGAAGGCAATGACGTGGTTTAACAGTCCGGTGAAGGCAGTGACCTCGTTTGGCAGTCCAGTAAAAGTAGCGACATTGTTTGACAGTCTTGTAAAGGCAGTAGCCTGTAATGTCTACATACAATCAGTTGAAGTATATAGTTAACCGGTCTTGTGAAGTCTGTCATTAATTTTCCAGTATCGTTAAGTACATCAATAATTAACCTTGTCTCGTGAGGTTTAAGAACAATACCCAGTCTGGTGAAATCCGTGTGTAATTTGGCTGTATGGCGAGTCAGTGGAGTCATTTCATGCTGAATTTCATGTATAATTTGGGTGTCTAATGGCGTCTATGGGTAAGCTCCCAGACTCGTGAAGTCATTTGAGTGCCATCTTAAACTTTTATTCCCCTGTACCAATATAATTTAACACGTGGACACCTTGATAACCATGTGAACGTCTTTGGCAATCGTATTATTCCTCTTCCTCTTTTTCTGTGTATTCTTCTTTTTCTTCTTATTCTACTACGCTCATCCCCTGATCGAGGTTTCTCTTACAAAGGACACTGTTGATTGTAAGGGTGTTTTATCTCCGAAAAACTTTTGTTTCATATCTATCTCGCGATACCAGTAGTGTTCTCTCTCTTCCTGCGTGAGCTTGCAGCTTTGTAGGATGTGTACCACTGTCATGTTATTCTCCTTACGGGGATATCTGTCAGCTGTTTTAAACCTCATTCTGTTGTAAAGATGACAATTAAGTCTAGTATGCCCAGGTCTATAGAGATCTGACGGAGCGCATGGACATGTCTTAGAATAATTGTTAAATTACATAATTAGTTTACTTGATTACAAATTTAAGGGAATCGTTTTTAAATAAAGTTACACGATCATGACACTGAGCAGCGTATGAGATGCAGCCCATAGGTGACTGTTAGCTTCAGAGTCAGTGACCCATAGGTGACTGTTAGCTTCAGGGCCAGCGACCCATAGGTGACTGTAAACATCAGGGTCAGCGACCCATAGGTGACTGTAAACATCAGGGTCAGCGACACATGGGTGACAGTTAGCATCAGGGTCAGCGACCCATGGGTAACTGTTAGTATCAGGGTCAGCGACCCATAGGTGATTGTAAACATCAGGGCCAGCGACCCATAGGTGACTGTTAGCTTCAGAGTCTGCGTCCCATAGGTGACTGTTAACTTCAGGGCCATCGACCCATAGGTGACTGTTAGCTTCAGAGTCAGCGACCCATATATGACTGTTAGCTTCAGAGTCAGCGACCCATAGGTGACTGTTAGCTTCAGGGCCAGCGACCCATAGGTGACTGTTAGCTTCAGAGTCAGCGTCCCATAGGTGACTGTTAACTTCAGGGCCATCGACCCATAGGTGACTGTTAGCTTCAGAGTCAGCGACCCATATATGACTATTAGCTTCAGAGTCAGCGACCCATAGGTGACTGTTAGCTTCAGGGCCAGCGACCCATAGGTGACTGTAAACATCAGGGTCAGCGACCCATAGGTGACTGTTAGCTTCAGAGTCAGCGACCCATAGATGACTGTCAGCTTCAGAGTCAGCGACCCATAGGTGACTGTTAGCTTCAGGGCCAGCGACCCATAGGTGACTGTTAGCGTCAGGATCAGCGACCCATAGGTGACTGTTCGCATCAGGGTCAGCGACCCATAGGTGACTGTTAGCATCAGGGCCAGCGACCCATAGGTGACTGTTAGCATCAGGGTCAGCGACCCATATATGACTATTAGCTTCAGGGCCAGCGACCCATAGGTGACTGTAAACATCAGGGTCAGCGACCCATAGGTGACTGTTAGCTTCAGAGTCAGCGACCCATAGATGACTGTCAGCTTCAGAGTCAGCGACCCATAGGTGACTGTTAGCTTCAGGGCCAGCGACCCATAGGTGACTGTTAGCGTCAGGATCAGCGACCCATAGGTGACTGTTCGCATCAGGGTCAGCGACCCATAGGTGACTGTTAGCATCAGGGCCAGCGACCCATAGGTGACTGTTAGCATCAGGGTCAGCGACCCATAGGTGACTGTTAGCATCAGGGTCAGCGACCGATAGGTGACTGTTAGCATCAGGGTCAGCGACCCATAGGTGACTGTTAGCATCAGGGTCAGCGACCCATAGGTGACTGTTAGCATCAGGGTCAGCGACCCATAGGTAACTGTTAGCATCTGGGTCAGAGACCTATAGGTGACTGTTAGCATCAGGGCCAGCGACCTAAAGGTGACTGTTAGCATCAGGGTCAGCAACCCATAGGTGACTGTTAGCATCAGGCCAGCGAACCAGTTGCCAAGACCTGTCTACGCCTCCACGTGGTATTCCTGGATAACAAGCTGCAACAGAGCAGACTGGCTAAGGAGAAGGGATCGAAGAAATAAGGTTAATGTGGTACTAAAAAATGACTGCTGAAGTCGGATGTGTCGGACCGAAAGGTGCAAATATCGCAGACAAGCTGTAAACTAAGACACAACGCATTCCGTTCTCCGGACTGCATACTGCTACGTGCAAAGCCTTTTTCTGGGCTTGCTAGTGGGAGATTGAGAACGGACAAAGAAGAAGAAAACGAAAAAGAAAGTTTCCGTTATCTCTATTAATGAGGCCATCAAAGAGACATCGAGATGCAGAGCAGTGCACGAAGCTGTAGCGGTCAGCTACCCAAGGCTGACTGTTAGCGTCAGGGCCAGCGACGCAAGGCTGACTGCTAGCGTCAGGGTCAGCGACCCAAGGCTAACTGATAGCGTCAGGGCTAGCGACCCAAGGCTGACTGCTAGCGTCAGGGCCATCGGCCAAAGGCTGACTGCTAGCGTCAGGGCCAGCGACCCAAGGCTGACTGCTAGCGTCAGGGCTAGCGACTTAGAGTCGCAAACACCCTTCTCAGCCTCCAGTGATCTGCAACAATGCAGACTGACTAATGAGAAGGGATCGAAGAGGGAAGGCTAACCCTGTACCTAAACATGCCATCCTGAAGTCGTATGTTCCGGACTGAGAGGTAAACAAATTGCGGGCACAACAACACAACAGATTCCGTTCTCCGGACTACATCCTGCAGCTTGCAAATCCCTTTTCTGGGCTTGGTAGCGGTAGAAGAAGAAGACAAACAAGAACAATAACAAGATCATTAAAGGCACTGCCTACACGACACTACCACATTGTGTTGCTTGCATTCAGTGCTTAGTAAAAAGCTAATTTTCAGTTTATTTAACTGAAAGATTATATGCAAGTATTATCGCTCAGGCAAAATCTGTTGTCTTCGGCTGGAACTTGACCACCTAGTCAGTATTCCTACTCCTAGATGAGCAACCATCTATGGATAACGTGCATCATGTACCGTTGTGTTCTGACGTTATGGACACCAGAGACCCCTACTTCGTACTTTCATATGTTGGTAGAAACAGTCCCGCCGCCATAGGTCATGGATTAGGTTTTGCTATCAGAGTGTATTTATTGTGCGTGCCTTGTGGGCATTTTGGGCGGGAGAGTTCAACCTCTATTTCCCTGTCGGCGATGATAACATAATAGCATTTAGTATGTAATGAGCCCACCGACATCCGTGCGCAGCATTTGGAATGCAACGAACCCCCTGACATCCATCCACGACGCCAGTATTAGAATTGTTGCGCAGCATTTAGAATGCAACGAACCCCCTGACATCCATCCACGACGCCAGTATTAGAATTGTTGCGCACCATTTGGAATGCAACGAACCCCCTGACATCCATCCACGACGCCAGTGTTAGAATTCTTGCGCACCATTTGGAATGCAACGAACCCCCTGAAATCCATCCACGACGCCAGTATTAGAATTGTTGCGCATCATTTGGAATGCAACGAACCCCTTGACATCCATCCACGACGCCAGTATTAGAATTGTTGCGCACCATTTGGAATGCAACGAACCCCCTGACATCCATCCACGACGCCATTGTTAGAATTGTTGCGCATCATTTGGAATGCAACGAACCCCTTGACATCCATCCACGACGCCAGTATTAGAACTGTTGCGCACCATTTGGAATGCAACGAACCCCCTGACATCCATCCACGACGCCAGTATTAGAATTGTTGCGCACCATTTGGGGCCTATAGAAAGCCCTATTCTACTTCCAACTGTGAGACTTGAAACAATCTGCGACCAACCAGTCTGGTTACTAGAATTGGGATCGAAAAGGGAAAGCAAACTCGGTTCCAAAAATGATGTGCTGAAATCGGATGTATCGAAAGGCGTAGATATTATATCGTCGATGTGGGATCAAGATGCTGAGCAGCGCATGAGCTGCAGTGGTCAGCGACCCATAGCTGACCGCTAGCGTCAGGGCCAGCGAACAGAGCTGCCAAGACCCTTCTACACTTCCACGCGGTGATCCAGGATAACAGGCTGCAGCAGGACAGACTGGATAAGGAGAAGGGATTGAAGAGGGAATGCTAACCCGGTACTCAAAAAATGCTTGCTGAAGTCGGATGTGTTGGACTGAAAGGTGCAAATATCGCAGTCAAGCTGTAAACTACGACACAACGCATTCCGTTCTCTGGACTACATTCTGCTACTTAAGCCCTTTCAGGGTTTGGTATCGGGAGATTGAAAACGAACGAAGCAAAGCCAAGCCATATCCTCGATGTAAAGTAGCACGCAACGTTACGACTTCCTTTTAATGTCGAACAAAGAAGAAGAAAAAGGAAAATGAATATGATTACTCTTTTGTGGGCCCTGAAAAGGGTGTTGGGAGGACGGGGGCTACGTCAGGTTTCCTTACATCCTACACGTGCTGATAAAGATAGAGGTCCTCTAGCCGGTTTTGCTGTACATTAATTCATCTGGGTGTCGCTCACTACTACGGGGATCTCGATTCTCCACATCGTCTAAACTGTGTGGAAGTGAGGTGGATGCCTTGGTCAGCATATTTTGCCTGACACTGACTTACATTGCCCTATTGCTATATGGTTGCCTGACCCTGAATAACATTGTCTGATCAGTATATTTTGCCTGACTAACATTGTCCGATCAGTATATTTTGCTTGACTAACATTGTCCGATCAGTATATTTTGCCTGACCCTGACTAACATTGTCCGATCAGTATATTTTGCCTGACTCTGACTAACATTGTTCGATCAGCATATTTTGGCTGACCCTGACTAACATTGTTCGATCAGTATAGTTTGCCTGACGATAATATTATCCGATCAGTATATTTTTCCAGACCCTGATTAACATTTCCAGATCAGTATATTTTGCCTGATCATAACATTATCTGATCAGTATATTTTGACTGACCCTGACTAATATTGTTCGATCAGTACATTTTGTATGACCCTGACTAACATTGTCCGATCAGTATATTTTGCCTGACTCTGACTAACATTGTTCGATCAGCATATTTTGGCTGACCCTGACTAACATTGTTCGATCAGTATAGTTTGCCTGACCATAAAATTATCCGATCAGTATATTTTTCCAGACCCTGATTAACATTTCCAGATCAGTATATTTTGCCTGATCATAAAATTATCTGATCAGTATATTTTGACAGACCCTGATTAACATTGCCCGATCAGTATATTTTGCCAGACCCTGACTAACATTTCCAGATCAGTATATTTTGCCTGATCATAACATTATCTGATCAGTATATTTTGCCAGACTCTAATTAACATTGCCCGATCAGTATATTTTGCCTGACCCTGACTAACATTTCCAGATCAGTATATTTTGCCTGATCATCACATTATCCGATCAGTATATTTTGCCAGACCCTAATTAACATTGCCCGATCAGTATATTTTGCCAGACCCTGACTAACATTTCCAGATCAGTATATTTTGCCTGATCTAACATTATCCGATCAGTATATTTTGCTAGACCATAACATTGCCCGATCAGTATATTTTGCCAGACCCTGACTAACATTGCCCGATCAGTATATTTTGCCAGACCCTGACTAACATTTCCAGATCAGTATATTTTGCCTGATCATAACATTATCCGATCATAATATTTTGCCAGATCCTGACTAATATTATCCGATCAGTACGCTTTTTGCCTGACCAGACGAAGAATAATAACGCATTGACATCCACTCACAGATGTCAGTTTAAGAACCGCTGCACAACACCGTAGTACCTCTGTGTTAAAGGTATATTTGTGTAGTGTTTCTGTTTTCGGATTAAGACGGTGAAACAGACACGAAATACCCACAGGCGGTAGACCGAGATTAAATCGCGGGTTCTTATCAGAAGTACGTGTCGGTGGGCGAAACACTTCTCCAAGACGGAAAACAAACGATGGAGTGGCTACTGTTAAACAGATCGGGTACTCCTTGTAGCGAATTAGCGAACGAGAATTTGTGTGTGTGTGGGTTGTTTTTTTTCTTCCCAACCGGAGACAGCAGAGTTTCAGTACAAAGTAAAGATAAAACAAAAAGAGAAGATTGTTTGACATTGTGGGATATTTCACTTCTTTGTGAAGTTATTTTCGGATGTTAGACTCTTAAATGGTACATGAATGGGGGTCGCTGTGGTCGAGAGGTAAGATATTCGCCTCTCAAAGCGATAAATGGAAACTGCGTAGGTTTGAGCCCCGCAGGTTTCAAGCGATCCATGGTCTCAAAAGAGGTGGGACCAGAATGCATGCATCCTGAATTACCTTCAGTCGTCTTGACTTATGTCTTGCCACTGGTCCAATGTAGTTCGGGACTAGAGAGTGAGGTTGATGGCCAGCCCATCCACTTCCTTATTATAATCGAAATACAGCTCGAATTACATCATTAAGACACAGACCGTCTGATTGTGTCGCCACCCTCGCTCGCGATGGGCAACTAACGGGGAAGAAAAGAATAATGCCACTGTCACCTTCCAATCATGACGTAAAAGACAATTAAGGAGTGTTGTGATTGTGGCTGGCAACCTCATCATGAAGATACCATTGCCATTATAATCAGCTATTACAGACGCTTTGATACAGGCTTACTGTAAGGGACCAGTTACAGATTAAACCTATGCTTCACTTGGACGGGGAAATTATTGCACATGTTTGGGAACAGGCTTCCTTTACCACCCTGTAGTTGTGGTCTATGCTTTCTGTTGGAGTAAAAGGGTGAATGGGTGAATGAATGAATGATAGCAATAATTAATTAATTAAAGAATGAATGAATGAAAGAATAAATGAATGAACGAATGAAATAATGAAAGAATGAACGAAAAAATAAATGAAAGAATGAATTGAAAGAAGAAATGAATGAACGAAAGAATGGATGAAAGAATGAAAGAATGAAAAAATGAAAGAATTAATGAAAGGAGGAAGGAATAAATGAAAGAATGAATGAAAGAATGAATGAAAAAATGAATGAATGAAAGAATGAATGAAAGAATGAATGGGTGAATGAATGAAAAAATAAATGAAAAGATGACAGAATAAATTAAAGAAGGAATGAACGAATGAAACAATAGATGAAAGAATGCATGAAATAATGAATGAAGGAATGAATGAATGAATGACAGAATGAATGATAACATAACTCACCGATTGTGTGAACGAACACAAAGGCAGATAACTCAACAGTTTACAAACAGCAGAGTAAACACCTTTGAGTTGTAGACCTTTATTATGACGACATGTTTTTGCCGGCTCGGGAATATGATCGCTGAAATCATTGACCCTTTCATATCAGATCTAAGTTGTTGCATGGTAAGTAAAGGATTCATGTAACATAGTCCATCAGCTACGAATTATATTAGTAATAATAATAGTTAGTTAGTTAGTTAGTTAGTTAGTTAGTTAGTTAGTTAGTTAGTTAGTTAGTTAGTTAGTTAGTTAGTATGTCAGTCAATCAGTCGATCAGTTAGTCAGTCGATCAGTTAGTCATTCTGTCATTGAGCGACGTGGGGAGCGTAAGTCGTCTGTCCTGCGCCAGTAGCGTTGCTTCAGCCTTTGTGAGCACTGAGCGTTGTAGAATCACTTTCATGGCATCTGTCGCCTTCCTCTTGCCTTGTAGCCAGATCTACCAGTGCTGTAAGCCATCAGTGGCAGGTGGTGGGGGTGCATTCTCATGAGGTGACCGAACCAGCGTATTGTTTTTACCTGGAAATCTACTCTGCACAAAACTTAGTGCCGACATAACTTTGAATGTCTTCGTTTCGCAGCTTGTCTTTGCTTCTAACACCGATGATCTTTTTCAAACACTTCATTTCACACGTCAAAAGTTTACTCTCACTCGTTCTGGACAGAAACCATGTTTGACACTAATAGCACAGAGTCTGCATAAATATACTGTTTATCAGCTGTTGCTTTGTTGCCAAAATATTGCTCGTGTGATTAACCATGGGTGACAGCTGATAAGCCACAACAGATTCTATCTGACAGCTAGTCTTGACTTCCCTGTCGATCCTACCATCTGCCGAAAAAATACTGCCCAAATACTTGAACTTAATGGGTCTGTTGAAAAGTAATATCATTTACACTTATGCAGAGTGGTTCAGGTGCTCTTGTAATCCTCGTAGTTTCTGGTTTTTTGTAGTTTTTTTGTTGTTTTTTTGGCTTGTTAATTCGCACAATGTATTTAGAACAGGTGGTAATAATAATCAACATGAACGTAATTCATTATCACGTAACAAAAAGAAACAGTAGCACTAAAACAAGTGTATGGTTGCAGTATGGACAATTATAACGAAGAAGCCACATAAGAAGTCTTCGATAAATTATTTTATCAGACACAATAGAGAGAGTCAACGAAAAGATAGAGTAATTATAATTTATTACTTAAATGTCTAATTAGCGTAGTGGTAGAGTACTCGCTTTTCGTTGTAAAGGTGCGGATTTTAACTCCTGTTAGCGGTATATCCAGTCGATTTAGTAGTAGCTCCTTGTAGTCATGCCTAAACTTAGGATGATGCGACTTTGGTAACTCTCTGCTGAGTTGCTGGTTTTCTTTCTTCGTTGTCTTGCGGAGATGTTTTTTTCACTTCTCCGTGCTGGAAGAGCATCGTTTCATCCTGCGTAAAGTGCTTATTCAGGGTACTTCACCACATTGGTCTGCAGCTTCGTCTTCCTAGGATGTTAGACCCATCCCTGATGCCTTCTTGTCCCGCTTACTCACATCTTTGAACCTCAGCTGTGGTCGACAATTTTTTTTTTTTTTTTTTTGTCATTCACCATCATGTAGCATGTCCATTGTAGAACGTCGCTCCCATCAGTCTGTCTGAAAGAAACTTGTTCCCTTGCCAAAACTCCAGCCTCCGCCACAGCCATATTCAGGCATTCCTGGATATCTTGGTGCCATCGTCTTCTTGGTCTACCGTTCCTCTTTTGCCTGGCACCATACCTTCCATCACCGTTCTCTCAAGACCGCTGTGTCTCCTGATGACCAAAGTATTTACATTTTCCAGCCAAAATGGAATTGATAAACCAGTTCTCCTCTATGCTCAACTCTTGCTGAATGTCTACGTTTGTTTGTGTTTTTTTTCTCTGTCCAGGGAATTCTGAGGATCTTTCTGTAACATTTTGACTCGAAGGGTTCGATTCGTTGTCTAGAAGTTTTGGTAATCGTCCATGATTCACAGCCATAAGCTGCCTCAGGAAAAACACAGGCTCTCAAGACTTTTAATTTTATCATGTTGTTGATGCTTTGCCATTATTTTTTCAGGCTGTTCAGTCTCTGCATTGCCATAGCTAGTCTTCTTCTGATTTCTTTCGAGCAGTCATTGTTCATAGAGGATATCTTTAGGGATGAGACCATCTTCCGTGCAACTTACATGACCAATCCATAGTAGTCTTCACTACATAAGGAGATTGTAAATGCCAGGGAGACAGGCGCGATAGTGCACCTCTGCATTTGTCAACCTGTCTCTCCACGTAAGTTCAATAATGGTTTCCAGGCGCCGTAGATGGAAAGTGTTAAGTCTGTGCTCCTATTTGTTGTTGTTGTTTCGAAATCCCACAATGAGTAGGTTACTCTTTTGAGCACCCTGAAAAGGGCGTTAAGCGGCAGGTTGTCATAGATTCCTCACATCCCGAGCATGCTGATGAAGGTGGACCGGGGTCCTCCAGACGGTTATGCTATGCTTGGCTTCATCTGCGTGTCGCTCACTACTACGGGGGTCACATCGAACCTCACCTTGTTAGCCAGACTGTTGTCCTCGACAACAGCCCGTTTCCAGGACGACCAACGAGGAGGTCAGGTGAGAGTCTTGGCCAGTATATTTCTCCTTACCCTGACTAACATTTTCTGATCAGTGTGTTTTACCTGACCAGGGGTTAGCCTCGTCGTCCCGTGCTCCTGTTTGACATATGTTGTACAAGTTTTGAACCCATATGGAAGTGACTAGCGACACATGCATTGTAAACCATATAGAAGTGGCTAGCTACACGTGCATTGTAAACCATTTAGAAGTGGCTAGCGACACATACATTGTAAACCATATAGGTGTGTGCTAACGACACATGCATTATAAACCATATAGGTGTGTGCTAACGACACATGCATTGTAAGCCATATAGAAGTTGCTAGCGACACATATATTGTAAACCATGACCTTGGTTCTAATTATAAGATTCTTGATTTCCCAAATACGCGCTGTGAGATAAGCAAATGTAGCAGCAGCTTTGTCAATGCGATTGTCAATTTTTGGGTATAAAGAGAGATTGTTGTTGATAAAGGACCTCTGGTCGTCAAGCACAAGCACAGAAATAGTTGCACCCTTAAAAGAAAGTTTGCAAGCCGATTGAGCGGCTTCGAGGAGCAAACGATTTAAGTGATGCACTGCTGCGGCCTAAACAGTTGTGGTACTGTATTTGCTTATCTGTGGTAGATGGGTGTGAAACCAGCAAGAGAATCAAACATGGCCGAACTGTCATTTTTGTGCATAGTTTGCCGAAGGAAAGTCCATTGAATGTTTTAGCGACAGGTAGGGTTTTTCTTCTTCTTTTACTTCCGCTTCTTCTTCTTTTACTTCCGCTTCTTCTTCTTTACCTTCCCCTTTTTCTTCTTCTTTTCCTTCCGCTTCTTCTTCTTGAAATCGTCATTTTATTCTTTTCTTCCTCTTCCTCATCTTCTTCTTCTTCTTTTTGTTCCTCTTCTTTTTCTTCTACTTCTTGTTCTTTTTGTTCTTGTTCTTGTTCTTCTTCTTCTATTTCTTTTTCTTCTTGTTCTTCTTCTTCTTGTTATTGTTCTTGTTCTTCTTCTTGTTGTTCTTGTTCTTCTTCTTCTTCTTCCTTACCTGGAGCAAGGAAGAAGATATCCACATCGTAGGGCTTGATTAATAATTAGTGAGTAACAGTTGTAGAGAACTCGAACCTCCAGAGACTGATGTGACTTTACCGTTCTGGTAATGATGAGGTTCAAAACAACGAAAGAACTGAGATCATGGCTTTACAATTAGCTATTATGGTCACATTGAGTATGAATAGCTGTGACATTTTAAAGTATATAAATGCGCGCCTGTTGAATGAAAACATCTCTATCTGCAATTCACAAAATGCAGAACTAACTCAAATGAGGCTCGTAATAAGCTGCTCGAGTCTAGCCCATTAGATAAGAAATCTTTCTCCCGGCTGCATCCAGCTCAGCCCAGAGCTGGTACCAGCATAGGAGTATCCGCCACTGTAGAAGACAAGACAAAAAGCAAAGGCCGCCGTCCATCGTAGACGATGATGGCATAATTTATGTTCCTAGCGATATTTTTAGTAAGGATTAACTGCGCTACTTGTTATCCTCACTCTATCGTCTCGTGCCGCCAGCCCAGTGGCAAGTCAAGAACAAGACGACTAGGGGGCGACTATGAGATGCAGGGGAGTCCGCATCAAACACCCGTGAAAAAGACGGCGGAGTCCTTAGTCGAACCCCCACCACTTGGTCACGAGGCCGACGGCTTAACCACTTCGCCACGGAATCCCAGTCACTGTAGAAGTACAATTCGACTAAAACCAAAAAACATTGGACTTCATCCATGGGGAACCAATCTGTTCCTGTGCCGCCACTTTGGGGCGGATTAGAGTCTTGATCAGTTATGGGTCACTAACCTTCATGCAAGCAGCCAGCTTTGAGACCCTGGCTGCTGTCAGCTCCTTTTGAGTCAGAAAATCTTGGAATGTGACAAATGACAGTCTGACATATAGCGAAAAGGGTGCGTGAGACAAAAACAGTTAAGACCCTGACCTGCAAGCTCCCAAAATAACTTGGCGGACAACTATAGGCGGGGAAATGAACTTCTTCCCGAGGTCTTCCTCCACGCGTTTGAGACCCCTGTCCGGTTGGTGGAGCTGAATATGACTACTGCAACTCTTCAAGCGTGTATAATTCCTTTTCTCCCTCCTAGTCGCTCTTCTGTAGTACTTGCGCCTTAATTCACCCCAAACAATAGAAATATATATTTTAGCACCGAATTTGAGGTAGTGACGTCCCAGAATAGTCAACTTTTAGGGGTGTCAAATCTTCTGCGAGAATAAACGAGAATTAATGAAGTTTCTACATCAGCATAGCATTATCCATGCTGTCAGACGATGTAATAACAAGCATGTTATCTAACCCTAAACCAAACCCTAACCCTTCGCAAAACTGAATATACCTATTTTTTCTACACTTATATATGTACATGTCTTTACTTATTTATTTAAAATACAAATATAATCGATCTGTCCTCCTTGTAACCGGAAATGGAATGTCCCATTACAGTCATCAGTTGTCGATGAGATCCCAGAGAACTCTGTTTGGGGTGAATTAAGACTCAAGTACCCGCTCCTCTTCTATCCTTTTGTGTTGATATCAGCAGGGTATACTTGCAATCGATTCTTCTGACAAACAAATGATAGACCTCGGGACTAAATAAGGTTAGATCGGCTTGGCATGGGGCTAGCGATCTCATCTGTCGGAATGGTTTCAGGAACAGTTATGGGTAGGACAGATAGGATAATAGGGTCACTGCCACACTGAGAGTGTTGTGATAGGCGGATAATACTGCTGTCCATTCTCTGTAGGCTAGAGGACTCTCCAAAACATGGCATTCATCACTGGTCTATTATTCGGGTAAAACGTCTGCCCGAAGTGAATTAGTTTACTCAGTTTGAAAAAAGGCTCCAAAAATAATGCGCTCATGTAGGATGCATGAATAAAAGAGTGTTGATTTTGTTACTGTGCATCGGATGATGATGAAGAAGTAAAAAGATAAGACGAAGGAGAAGCGGAAAAATAATCAGGGAAATTTCCAAAAGAAGTAGAGGAACAAGAAGTGGGTGGAAAATAAAAAGAAAAAAAAATAATGATGTTGAAGAGGAAGAAGAAGAAGGAACAGAAGAAGTAAAAGAAGAAGAATATGAAGACGAAAAAGAAGAAGAACAAAAAGAAGACCACTAAGAAAAAGAAGAACAAAATGAGGAACAGGAAGAAGAACAAGAACAAAAAGGAGAAGAATCGGAGGAAGAAGAAGAAGAAGAACAAGTACATGAAGAAAAGGAAGAAGAAGAAGACGAAGAAGAAAAAGAAGAAGAAGAAAACGAAGAGGAACAACAAGAAGAAGAACAAAAAGAAGAAGAACAAGAACAAGATTATGTTGAAGAAAACGAAGAATTTGAAGAACAAAAAGAAGATGGACATGAAGAAAAAGAAGAAGAAAAACAACAATAATAAATAGAACAAGAAGAAGGAAAAAAATAAGATAAAGAAAAAGAACAAGAAGAACAAAAAGAACAAGAAGATGAAGAAAAGGAAGAAATTAACGATTTCAAGAAGAAGAAGAAGAAGAAGCGGAAGGAAAAGAAGAAGAAGTGGAAGGAAAAGAAGAAGAAAACGAAGAAGCCTCCTCCCTTTCTACAAAACCACCATTACAAAAGTACAAACATAATGCTAGAACACAAACTGTATGTGTCGACTACACTTGGCATGGAGAGGAACACAAAACAAGATTCACAGCCAGCTATTCCTCTAGCCACGTACTCGGGTTGTTTGGGTACATCCCAAATACCAGACAGATGACTCCTAGAGACCGCGCGTTTCGTTCGCGTAGCCTAGCTAGCTCGAAGAAAACCGTGTCAATAGAAGTCTCGATCTGAGCAGGTTAATTTGAAAGAAAGTAAGGACAGGGGCAAGGTCGGAACGTCCGCTCTCCTGGGCACAAAGGAAGGGCAACTGGAAAGAGGTTTTAATGTAGTTTGTAAAATGTAGATTTCATGCTTGGGTGTTCGCGACTTGTGTTCTATATAGCGAGCCGTAGTCGTGTTTGGGGAAGAGATTTGGTGGTATCTCTGACAGTTTTATAATGGCATAGCGTGACTGATTACACGGGACGTTTCGGAATAATTTCTGCGTCAGTAGCCAGTCACTACTACTTGAACTAATGAAATTCTAATATTTAATCAGTCTTGGCTTGACTTAGTTCGTTCTCAATCTCCTGCTACCAAACCCTGAAAGGGCTTAAGTAGCAGAATGTAGTCCAGAGAACGGATTGCGTTGTGTTGTAGTTTACAGCTTGACTGCGATATTTGTACCTTTTGGTCCAACACATCCGACTTCAGCAACAATTTTTTGAGTACTGGGTTAGCATTCCCTCTTCGATCCCTCCTCCTTAGCCAGTCTGCCCTGCTGGAGCCTGTTATCCAGGATCACCGCGTGGAGGTGTAGAAGGGTCTTGGCAGCTTTGGTTCGCTGGCCCTGACGTTAGCAGTCAGCTATGGGTCGCTGACCACTGCAGCTCATGCGCTGCTCAGCATCTTGATCCCTTATTTTTGTTTAGCGCCCACCCTATCAATCAGAAATCAAAATAATTCAATTGCATTACTGGTGACGAAGATCTTCTTCTTCTTCTTCTTTATATTTTTCTTCTTCTTTGACTTCTTCGTCTTCTTCGCCATTCTTTCTTATTGCTGTTGTTCTTCTTCTTCTCGCCTGTCACATGTTTTATTATACGGCAATCCAAGTTACTGTACTACATAGATACGCAGAAGATGACGAGTAAGGAAAGTTGGATTTACCATGGCCATCTAAGGTTTAGAAACTATAGATAGCCATGGATTAACCAAGGACGTTCTTAGCTAATTAGGGCATCAATATAAAATTAATACATGTTTACAAAATTACATAACCTTAGATATACATATATATATATATTTATTTCACGGGTTAGTTCTGCCGGTTCACCTTCGCGAATTTGGCGTGTGGGAATTTTAGATGCTACTATGATGAGTTCAATACAGCTGGGGAGAGATGCCAGACCCACTCACACGCTGAGTGTTGATCATACGACCTCTTGTGGTTATCGAAAAGGCACGACAAACTGCGTTAGATGCCATCCCACCTTTCTAACCTGCGGGTTACATGTTTCCGGAAAGGCTTCGGTGGTAATCCTGAGGCAAAATCAGCATCCTATGCTATCTCCAGCCGTCTCGATGAATGTCTTGCCACTGGCAAAAGGTAGCTTAGGCTATGTGAGTGAGGTTGACAAAAGGCGCAGTTTCTTCCTCACTTTAATCCAAATCACTGCGCAAGTCACCTATTTCAGCGGACACAGCAAGAGATACGACTGTCCACACGGCTGAACAAAGAAAGTGGTCTTTATCACTTGTGATGGACAACTATTATATATATATATATCAGAAATATACGCTCAACTGATAGGGGAGATAAACAGCGGATGCTCAACGGATATCACCCTCTTCTATAGACCGATCACAATACTGATACAACGTGGCGTCCGACAAGATGATTCAATCTCACCAACTCTCTTTACGACAGTACTTGAGGAGGTCTTTAACAACCTGATCTGGGAGGATATGGACATAAACATAGACAGTGACATTCTTACTCATCTGAAGTTCGCTGATGACAGACATCTTCAGTGACAGCGCCAAAGAAGCGGAATAAGGGATATCCACCTCACTCGGGGGGCCACTCTTCCCCTTCTCTCTCTTCTCACCTCACTCTGTTTCATTTGACTCTATCCCACAGTCACACCCTTGCACAACTTTCACACGCGCCCTCGTGGTAAAGCCCTTCCATTGCACTTTGGTTGGGCTAGCTTCTGAGGGCGCACAAACCTAGGATAGGTACATAGAGACGCACACATGCATCCAAGCACTGGTTTATGCGTCCTGATATCGCCCAATTGACTACGGTCTGGGGTGAAAAATGGCGCGCCTCCGCCAGTAGAAACTAGTGAGGCAAACATCTAAGCAAAAAAAAAAAAAAGCGGAATAAGGGATATCCACCTCACTCGGGGGGCCACTCTTCCCCTTCTCTCTCTTCTCACCTCACTCTGTTTCATTTGACTCTATCCCACAGTCACACTCTTGCAGAACTTTCACACGCGCCCTCATGGTGAGGCCCTTCCATTGCACTTTGGTTGGGCTAGCTTCTGAGGGCGCACAAACCTAGCATAGGTACATTCAGACGCACACATGCATCCAAGCACTGGTTTATGCGTTCTGATATCGCCCAATGGACTACGGTCTGGGGTGGAAAATGGCGCGCCTCCGCCAGTAGAAACTAGTGAGGCAAACATCTAAGCAAAAAAAATAAAAAAGCGAAATAAGGCCTGATTGAACTCAGCAGAGCAAGCTGTGCCGTCGGCCTACAATTCTATAGAAAGAAAAGCCAGTTCATGCTCAACATCTTCTGCACAAAAGGAGATATGTGTCTTAGAGATTGTTCTGTCCAAAACGTTCTTGTTTGTTGTTTAATGCCCACAGTGAGAAAGTTTACGTTTTTGTGCGCCCTGAAATGGACGTTAAGTGACGAGTTGTAGTAGCTTTCCTCACATCCCGAGCATGCTGATGAAGGTGGACCGCAGTCCTCCAGGCGATTGTGCTATGCTTGGCTTCATCTGCGTTGCGCTCACTAATGCGGGGATCACATTGATCCCCATCTCGTCCGCTAGGCTGTCTTGAAAACAGCCTGTCTCCGGGGAACGCTAACGTGGAATAGAGATTGTGGTCTTGGTAAGTGTATTGACCCTGACGCGACGTCCTGGTCAGTATTTTGTGCCTGACTGGATTAGCGTCTCAGTTCCCCTGTCGGAAACGTAAAATCGTATATCTACTTAGGCTAAGAGATCGCGAACTTCCATTTAATACATTGGGAGATCTCACGAAGGACAACAGCGGGCTGGCTCAGCTTCAGCTACATTAAACCCATACTGCACCAGAGAAGAAACGTCAACGGCAGGGCTCACACCTCCAACAGTATTGTTATTCCAGTAATGGTATTTGGCTGCGAGGTGTGGAAACTACGGAAAGCGATGGAGAGAAGCACATTGAAGATCTCCATTCGAGACCAAGTCCGCAACGCAGAGAACAGACGTCGAACTCCCTTCATTGACATCATAGATGTCGCGCAGTTACGAAAATACAGATGTGCCGGCCAGATGGTGCGCATGCCAGATAACAGATGGGCCCCTAAAGTGACGTCCTGCTGGCTATACAAATACTAACCACCCTCGCGGCTGATCGAGTCGGGGGTGTAGAGATGGCCCGAAGGAAGCCCTGGGTGCAAACTGGTGCAACAAGGTAAACGTTTACTCAACAATATGCTACCTGGCATCAGACACACTTGCTTGATTAAATACCGAGATTTTTAGATATATTTATTTAGGTACATAGGTGACATAGAGCAACAAAGATGGCGTCGTAACTGGCTGCGGGTCTACATTGCTCTGCTGTTTTAGTTCATTGTGGATGCCGCCAGACCACGGATTTGCATGGAATTCACACTAGTCGATGACTTACACTTGTGTTCACGGAAACGTGTTGTTTTTTTCGATTTAGACTGGTTAATTCGTTCGTTTTTTTTTTTTGTAATTTATTCCGTCCGATTATCCTGGCCTGGACATCGGCTATATGAATAGCACTACGCTTAAACCTGTGTCGTATTTCACGGTCTAATTCACACGGTTGAACTTCACGAGATTAGCGCCCTTCGCCGTAGGTGCAAACAGTGTCAGTTTTTGGTGTGTGCAATTTACACACGACTATAATGGACTGAATACAGCCGGGGAGAGATGCCCAACTCACTCACACGCTGAGTGATGTCACTACGACCTCTTGCGGTTATGGGAAAGGCACGACACTTAACATTAGATGCCATCCTCCCCCTTCTGCTTCCTTGCAGGATACATGTTTACGGGAAAGGCTACAGGAGTAAAGCCTGAAGAAAAATCTGCATCATATGCTTTTTCCAGTCGTCTGTATAAATATCTTACTACTGGCCAAGGGTAGCTCAGGACCAGAGAGAGGTTGACAAAATGCGCAGTGTCTTCTTAACTTTAATCCAAATTACAGCGCAAGTTGCCCTTTCAGTGGACATAGTGAGAGAAAAGACTGTCCACTCGACTGAACAAAGAGAGTGGTCTTCATTACATCTGATGGACGAACATATACAATATATACATATATATATATATATATATATATATATATATATATATATATATATATACATATATATATATACATATATATATATATATATATATATATATATATATATATACACATTTATATACACATATATATATATAAATATATATATATACATATATATATACATATAAATATATATATGTATATATATATATATATATATATATATATATATATATATATATATATATATATATATATATATATATAATTTTATCTCCATGGGCAGTAGACCAGTGATTGGATACCACTTCGCTTTGTAATGATATTTAGAATATCTACATTTGTGTTTTGCTTTAACTCCAATTGTCCAGAGTTCAGATATCTGATTGACCCATTCAAAAATGTTCCGGTCTTCGGATAATTGGTCACGTACCCACTAACTTATGTTTGGATAACAGCTTGTTCCTGTCAACTGTACTGTGTTTGGGTAGCAGCTTGTCCCTGTCAACTGTACTGTGTTTGGGTAGCATCTTGTCCATGCCAACTGTACTGTGTTTGGGTAGCATCTTATCCCTGTCAACTGTACTGTGTTTGGGTTGCAGCTTGTCCCTGTCAACTGTACTGTGTTTGGGTTGCAGCTTGTCCCTGTCAACTGTACTGTGTTTGGGTAGCAGCTTGTCCCTGTCAGCTGTACTGTGTTTGGGTAGCATCTTGTCCATGCCAACTGTACTGAGTTTAGGTAGCAGCTTGTCCCTGTCAACTGTACTGTGTTTGGGTAGCAGCTTGTCCCTGTCAACTGTACTGTGTTTGGGTAGTATCTTGTCCATGCCAACTGTACTGTCTTTGGGTAGCATCTTGTCCATGCCAACTGTACTGAGTTTGGGTAGCATCTTGTCCATGCCAACTGTACTGAGTTTGGGTAGCATCATGTCCATGCCAACTGTACTGAGTTTGGGTAGCAGCTTGTCCATGCCAACTGTACTGAGTTTGGGTAGCATCTTGTCCATGCCAACTGTACTGAGTTTGGGTAGCAGCTTGTCCATGCCAATTGCACTGTCCCATTGCTTTGATGTGCTTAAGGTATAAGTTCTAATGGCGCCTGCTGCCATGGGTGTTAGTGACGTTATTGTACATGTTCTCAGTTGTTTTTGTTTTTTTTAATATTCAGTAGATTCATGCACACTTTAAGATACAAAGAAATGATGGGACATATAAAATAGCCAACTAGGGAGGAAGCAAAACCAAAGTAAAGACAGAGTTACATATTAATTTGTTAAAAGAAAATAATCTATCGTAATTACAAAGACAAATAGCACTGAGAGCACCAAGAATCTGATATAGCAGAAGCAATAGTACTCCTTGCCTGGAAGAGATCAAGTGACAATGTTCAGACTGCGAACGGGTCACTGCAGACTGAAAAATCATCTGTTCAACAAATTAAAATTGGGCACACGAACACGTGTCCATGTGGGAAGAACAAAATAACGGTAGAACATGTTCTGCAGATCTGCCTGCTCCACGAGAGGAGCAGAGTGACCACTACATGGCCTTCCCCAATACATTGCAAGGTAGACTGAACGACGTTTTCCGGGCGACACGATGTCTTACAGTAGAATGGACAGCATTTGAGCAGATCATTGTTATATGGCTCTTTGTGGATCAAGATGCTGAGCAGTGCATGGTCTGTAGCGGTCAGCTACCCAAAGCTGACTGCTAGTGTCAGGGCCATCGACCCAGAGCTGCCAAGACTCTTCCACGTCTCCACTTGGATTTCCTGATAACAGGGGCAGACTGGCTAAGGAGAATGGATCGAAGAGGGGAGGCTAATCTGGTACCCAAAAATGCCATGCTGAAGTCGGATGTATCGGGTCGAAAGGTGCAAATATCGCAGTCAAGCTGTAAACTACGACATAACGCATTCCGTTCTCCAGCCAACATCCTGCTACTTTGCAAAGCCATTTCCAGGGCTTGGTAGGGGGAGTTTGAGAACGTTCAGGGCTTGGTAGCGGGAGATTGAGAACGTTCAGGGCTTGGTAGCGGAAGATTGAGAACGTTCAGGGCTTGGTAGCGGGAGGTTGAGAACGTTCAGGGCTTGGTAGCGGGAGGTTGAGAACGTTCAGGGCTTGGTAGCGGGAGGTTGAGAACATTCAGGGCTTGGTAGCGGGAGATTGGGAACGTTCAGGGCTTGGTAGCGGGAGATTGGGAACGAACGACGAAAAAGAAACTATATGACAAAGAAGAAGAATAAGAAGATAAGAAGTAGTAGTAGAAGAAGAAGAAGAAGAAGAAGAAGAAGAAGAAGAAGAAGAAAAGGCGAAGCGTTTTCTGAGGTGTTTTTGTGATTCTCTTCCTTGTTGCCCTGTTCACTCTAACTGTAAAATAGGTACTCAGTCACAGCTGGGTAGTATAGAGCGTTTCGCAAACGATGATCTGACCCGCTACCTTTGCCGGGAAGTAGCAAGTGCTCTAACAACGTTGCCACTCCCGCGAACTTTAAACCGCAGGCAATATCATTTGTTACACCAAGGCGGGTTTGTAATCTGTCGGCGACTTTTCTCATTGTTCCTTGTTTATTGTACTTGCTCGCGGAGGCTTTATTTCTGAATTACATTGCGCATGTGTGTGTTCCATTGAAAGAGTCCTAGATCTAAGACATTATAGAACTTGTTCTGGATACGGGCTTGTCTAACAGCAGTGCCATTCTGTACAGTGGCGTAACTACTACCACAGAGAAGGCCCCGGGCACAAATTATGGTGGAAGTAGGAGCGTCGTATCTGAAGTGTAAAGTGTTTGTCTTTCTGTATTCTACTGATGGAGACACGCCTATTGTCATCCCGGGCCACAGTATTTTAAGTGAATCAGAACTGATAAACCAGTGTGTGTGTGTGCGTCAGTAAATACCTATGCTAGTTTAGCGCTCTCAGAGGTCAGCCAAACCAAAGTGCAATGCTAGGGCCTAACCTTGAGGGAACGTGTGAAAGTTGTGTAAGAGTGTGATTGTTGGACAGATTACAATGAAACAGAGTGTGAGGTAAGGAGAGAGAGGAGGTGAGCGATCATGTCTGTGCTGATAATGTCCCTATGCTGAACGTCGTGTCGTAGATTTTCTCGAAAGAGCAAATCCCTACTACGAAGGAGCAAATCCCTACTACGAAGGAGCAAATTCCTACTACAAAGGAGTAAATCCCTACTACGAAGGAGCAAATCCCTACTACGAAGGAGCAAATCCCTACTATGAAGGAGCAAATTCCTTCTACAAAGGAGCAAATCCCTACTACAAAGAAGTAAATCCCTACTACGAAGGAGCAAATCCCTACTACAAAGAAGTAAATCCCTACTATGAAGGAGCAAATTCCTACTACGAAGGAGTAAATTCCTTCTACGAAGGAGCAAATACCTACTACGAAGGCGCAAATTCCTACTACGAAGGAGCAAATCCTTACTACGAAGGAGCAAATCCCTACTATGAAGGAGCAAATTCCTACAACGATGGAGCAAATTCCTACTACGAAGGAGCAAATCCCTACTACGAAGGAGCAAATTGTCCAAGGGTACAACTTTGATGTAGCATATTCTGTTCATACAGAATATTATAGTTCCTTTCTGAATCCTTCTCGTATAATAAACGTAACATTATTTATCTCTATCTGGTTTATGAGGAGAAGACGACTAACGCCTGGTCAAGCAAAATATACTGATCAGACATGTTAGTCATAGACAGGCAAAACAAACTGGCCAAGACCCTCACCTCGGCTTCCTAGTAGCCCTCCCTGGAAACGGGCTGTTTTCGTGGCAGTCTTGCTAACAAGATTAGGGATCGACGTGATCCTCGTAGTAGTGAGTGACATGCAGATGAAGCCAAACATAGCACAACCGCCTGGAGGATCCACGTAACGTCATTTCTCACGGCGCACAAAAGAGTTAACCTATTCATTGTGGGCATTCGCAAACAACATCTGTTTTGTGTGAGTCTTTTTAAACCTTCTACACGTGACCTAAGATACAGCACGTTCAATGGGTTTTACGGCAGTCAGCGACTGATATCTGGCAGCTTGCACCATCGTCAGGGAACCTGAGCTTACTAAGACCCTATTCCGCTTTAAAATGGTGGCCTTGGAAACATGCTGAAACTAGTGTAATCTGGAATAGTGAATATGGATTGCAGTAGGAAGACAAACGGGTACCCAGAAGAGGCCAACTGAAATCGGATGTGTTGGGCCGAAAGGTGCAGATATTGCAGCCTCACTGTAAATTACAACGCAACGTCCTTTTTAGGACGAAAACCGAAGAAAAACGATCTTTAACATTATTTAAGGATGAACACAAATGTTAGGACATCAGTATCATCAGATGGCATGTACTTTATAGAACGTCCCTTATAGAGCGTCACAGTCTGTCTAAAAGAAACTCTTTCCCTTGCCAAAACTTCAGCCTCAGCCACCGTCATGCCCAGGTATTCCTGGATATCTTGGTGCCATCGCCTTCTTGGTCTACCTCTACCTCTTGTGCCTGGCACTATACGTTCCATCATTGTTCTCTCAAGACCGTTGTGTCTCTCGATGTGACCAAAGTATTTACATTTTCTGTAAATGGAATTGATAAGCCAGTTCTCCTCTATGCTCAACTCTTGCCTAATGTCTATATTTGTCTTTTTCTTCGTCTATGGTATTCTGTTGATCTTTTTGAAACATTTTGACTTCAAGGATTCGATTTTTTTGTCTAGAAGTTTTGGTAATCGTCCACGATTCGCCGCCATTTGATGCCACAGGAAAAACACAGGCTCTCAAGACTTTCATATATACTATATTCTTCTTCTTCCTCTTCTTCTTCTTCTTCTTCGTACGCTGTCAGACGTCAACTTGAATTTGTTCGAAGAAAGCAGCTGTCATCCTGATGCTGTCGACACTGCCATAGAGCTTGTCTAGTGTTGCCACTGGTGATGGCCACATGTGCTTTCTCTGGTCCTCGTATGTCAGGCAATTTTGCAGCAGATGTTCAGCGCTCATTTTACCTGTACCACTGGTGCATTCGTCAGTACCACCTATCTTCAGTTTATTGAAAAGGTGGTACCTCAGTCTGTTATGGCCTGTGCGGAGTCTGAAGACCACGACCTGTTCTTTTCTGCTCAACTGGTAGTAGGCATCATTTTGTGTGTAGCCAGTACGTTCTGTTTCCCATTTGGCCATGTATCAGTCCCTAATAAGCCTTTTGGACTCTTCGTAGGTCACACTAGAATCTGGTTGTGCTAGTCTTGCACCTTCTTTTGCCAGTCTGTCTGCCTCCTCGTTGCATTGGATGTTACAGTGGGATTGAACCCACTGTACCACTACTCTTTTTGGTGCGGACTGCTGGCAATATATACTATATTCGAAAATAATTAAGACCACATTATGGCTAACCTCCAGTAGCCCACTAGTCGACCAGATAAACGCACCCAGATGTATATACTAAAAGAACTCGATGTGGGGTATACAAGTGCTGGTCTCGCCTTAAGGAGTTATATATATAACAATAACATCGCATCTATTATACACAGCTAGGAGGTATAATCTTCTTTCTTCCTTGCTATCAGTGTGACATTGCTACTTTCAGTCCAATCCTCTATAGTGTTTCTTTAACAGCGTCAATCCTTCTTTTCATTGGTCTTAATCTAATCTGAAACTCTGCTGTCTGGTGTTATAAGCTCGTGTGATGGGTACGTTTGGAGACGTTCTTAACATATGCTCATCTACTGATTTCTATGTCCATATATATATATGTGTGTGTGTGTGTGTGTGTGTGCGCGCGCGCGCGCATGTGTGTGTGTATGTATGTCTCTGTCTCTCTCTCTCTCTCTCTCTCTCTTTCGGTAAGGTGTCCGCCTCGAGTGCCGAAGGTCGCAGGTTCGAATCACGGTGGAGACATTTTTTCACGTAGATCTTCTGGTAAAAATTCCTCTGATCTTTGAGTAGTGAGGTCGAACATGTTAAAAATCCACTGGCAGTTAGAAATGGAAAAGAGTAGGCTTAACGGGCCGCTGCCCGGATAACTTTAAAAAAGTTCTAGTTAAAAATGCACCCAAATTATTTATACCGTTCCGCAGGCCTAGTTAGCCCTAGGAAGTTTTAAAAAAAATACCTACTACGTGTAGTCGAAACCTTTGGCTGGCGCGAGACAATAACATCCCAATTTGAACCGTAGGAATCCAGATATTCCATAAATAAAATTACAGGATTTATTGTGGATGGCAACTATACATAGGATTTCATGTTCCTTGGCGCCAAACATAATCCTTATGCACGCATCCACTCAGATATCACGTGAAAAGAAGCGCGCGGGTGTTTACTTGCGATCCACTGGCATGACTGGGTCACAGTCGACAAGGTCACCGGATGGAAAGTCCTGGACAGCACATTCACCTCGCTCCAAGCGATTTCCACCTGTTTGGATCTCTAAAAGAATTTCTGGAAGATCAGCATTTCAACATTGATGACGAAGTGAAACAGACTGTCCTGGATTGGTTTAGACATACTGACAAATCTTTCTACGCTGCAGCTTTTCAAGCATTTCTTAAACGCTGAGATAGGTTCACAAACGTTGCAGAAGATTTTATCGAAAAATAACTGGCATTTTTACTACTTGCAAATTTTTTTTTTCGCTTAAAAAATTAAGCCTCTATGATTGAGAGGCAAGACACTCGCCTTTCAAAGCGATGAACGGAAATGGTGTGGGTTCAAGCCCTGCAGGTTTCAAGCGATCCCTGGTCTCAAAGAGGTGGGACCAGAGTGCCTGCATCCTGAATTACCTTCAGCCGTCTTGACTTATGTCTTGTTACTGGTCCAATGTAGTTCGGGGCTAGAGAGTGAGGTTGATGACCAGCGCAGCCTCTTCCTGACTAAAATCCAAATACAGCGCAAGCTACATCATCAAGACAAAACCGTCTTGTGATGTCGCAATTTACGTTCGCGATGGGCAACTAACCACCACGCTAAACCGTCGCCATTTAGTACTTTAGTACGTCCCCGCTCAGCGGCTCTTAACGCAGTCCATTGTCGTCATGAATGGTGACGACTCTCTACATCATTGCCCCGCTCTTGTGTCCGCCGACTGGCTAGGTCGTATGGGAGATATCTCATTCTTGTTGCACGCCTCCTGGGACTCAGCCAATTATAGTGCTTGTGTACACCGGGCCCTTGTCATCTAAACAGACTACCAACCTATATATCAACCTTTTCAGCTTCGTATGGAACATTTGTCTTCAGCAAATACGCCTCAATTCATCACATTTTGATACCTAAATAATTGAAGTTGTTATGGTTCAAAGGTTGTACAAGATTGGGTAGCCAACCCGATGCCCAACCCCCAGCTCTCTGTAGTTGTCGCTTTCAACAGGTCTTAAAGGTTACAGTGTCACTGTTCTTTGATTCCATTTCGGACCTTGTAATACTATATATAAATATATATATATTACTGGACGACCCGTTCCTCAGAGGCGGTTACCCCGTTGCTGTTCCCAACATCTCTTCCAACGGTCGCTCTCTTGGACCACGGTGGACCAGTGGATAATGAGTTGCCCATCTGTGACATCGTTAATGTTGTTGCGGGATGTAAGGGAGTCGGACCAACGTGTTGGTTGTCGTTCCCGTGGTCGTTTCTTGTCTAGGGCTACCATATTGATGTTGGTGTGCTACATCGATCGCCCATACTTCGCTGCAAGTGCCACTACCCCAGCGATGTTACATTTTGTCTGAATAAATAACTGCATCTTCCACCAGGAACAATTGAAGTATGTCTGAGTTATGAAGACCTTTGGCGCGCTGGCTATGAAGCGTGAGGCCAACCACGCGTCTCCCGAGAGAGGCGTGGGTCACTCTGAGTTTGTGCTTCAACTTGTTCATGAGTATTCATAATATATATATATATCACTTGTCTTGATCATATCTTGCCACGGGATCAAATGAATCAGGACGAGAGAGTCAGGCTACTTCTACGCTACTTCTCTCACTTAAATCCAATTCACGCACAAGTCATATATTGCCATCTCACAAAGACACGCTGACAGCCTCACTAAAGAACTGCGACACTAGTCCTGATAATTGGGAGAACATTGCTGCTGATCGTCTGCTTGGCGTAGTAAAATCTTTTCTAGCACGACACATATGGAGCAGACAAGAATCAAAGAAGTGCACGGAGACGAGAAAGGCAAGAGACGAGTTGCCTCTGTCTGACGGTCAGAAGTGTTTCTTTGCCCAGAGTGACAAACGCTTTCGGACTCGAATTGGTTTGATCAGCCACATACGAGCCCACTCCAGGACTGACATATGACAATGTGGTCCTCTTCGGAAACGATGGACAAACAACAATTTATATTTATATATATATATATATATATATATATATAAATAATGCATAACGCTGTTCCCTCTTCATATTTGAAATTTGCGGTCCCAACGTTTTAGAAATACTTATCTGTACTCGTCTAACGTTGTTTAAAGTTATTTAGAAGGATCCCTTTAATGATCATTAATCTATTAAATTTACTTAACAACTATCTTGAAAAAGAGAACAGCGTGGTTGTAACTTTCTAAGCATGTCGCAAATCACGACAAAAGATGGTTGTACATGGGGCTAGCAAAGTTAATCACGTAGAACCATTGCTATGAAACAACCATTGTCTATAGACAGAGCTTGTCATTGATGAGGGACTTCAGTTAGTTTAACTGGTGCACAGCTACCAGCATACGAATCTTCCTTCAGGAAAAGAAATAATAAGACCAATGCGTCTTTTACAAGGTCTATACGGCGGTTAAATAGGGTTGTACATGTAGCTGACAGCCTTAATGTAAGATACATGATCACAGAAGTTACTTGCAAGCATGATTCATGCTCCTACTGAAGGACACATAAAGAATAGGAAGCTTTGGTTTCTACGATAACTTTAATCAACCCGCTCAGTTTTGAGACCCCCGGCCCACCTTGACAGTAGCTACGCCACTGCTGATGTACCTAAGCCTAACCCCTGTGATCGAACTTGGGCTATTTTGTTTAAATCAATGTACGTTCAAAACACACAAGGCCTGGTGTTCAGTAGCAAACTGCCAGTGTTCGCCTTTTCGAGAAGGCTCTAGTACCAACACCACAAACACCTTGCCGGCTCGCAAAGGCAGTTCTCTTCTTCCCTGCGCTGGGATTTTATAGATCGTTGGGTTGTTCGGCTGCAGTGTAAGGCGGGGCCGCCATCTTGAAATATCCGCTCGCCAGTCTCTAGCAGAACAGGGAGCATGTTGTGTTATTGGTTTCTACGTCGCTAGGCCTATGTTTTCCTGGGGTTTGATTGTGCTCGTGTGTTGAAATCTGGTAAATACAAACACCAAATCAAGTGATCCATTGCGGATTTGTAGTGTTCGAATACGTACTGATGACTGATGAGACTTCTTAGCAGTTTTGGATTAAGTTCTTGTCAACATTGCCCGTCGTTTTGACAGAAGGTTTCAGTACTAGACCGTAGACGTCGTCGTCTCTAGTCAGTGCAGTGGGAATTTAAACGGCAAGGCAAGGTCGTCCCAATCATTTTGGGGTCTGATACTCGTCTGGAGAAAGTAAGTCATAGACAGCTAGTATTAGACAAGGACAATGTATTGTTTAACCGCTGTTGTTGAAAAGTGAGATTAAGGTATATCATTATAATATATATTCCCATATAGTAAAATTATAGAAAGCAGATTAACTGTTGGTTGTGTTGTTGTTGGGGATGAAACATTCGATTAAGATTTAAATGTACTATTAGTATTATTACTAAGTACTAAGCCTTACATTTTCATGATGTGTGGTGGCACGTTCAATTTCTCGCTCCATCTCTTTCCCTAGAAGTAAGTCATATAGCCTACTCATTTACAGTTATGTGACATAACTTATGTCGACTGGAGAGAGTGATCTGATATTTAAACTGATAAGTTAATGGGTCAAATGGCGGAGATGAACATATTTGCCGTGTTAGGAACGACCGCTCTGTAACTCGGAGGCCCTCTGAAAATAAACGAATCCAGTTTCAAAATTCAACGTTTGCTGTTCCTTTTTTTTTCTTTCTTTCTTGTTTCTTATAGTTTCTTCACGTGAATCCACCCCCTATCCTCATTCTTTAAGTGCATTTTGCAGCCGTGCTTGGCAGGTTACAGTGTTGCTGTTTTATGTTCACCGGACTTTGTTTAATTGAGGATGATATTTGTAGTAGACAACTACAATGCGGACGCCAGACTAATTATCACCCTCAAGGTTTAAACTTCGTGCAATCTCACAATTGACCTTATGACGACTGACCACCATAAGTCACATAACATGGCATTTAACACTGAGTTACAGTAAACAAAATCATTTTTGGCAATTGGCAAGTATAACAATTTTATTTTTTCTAAACCAAAAGTATCATTAAATTAAACAACAAATACATTTTTAAAGAATAAACATGAAACAGAAAAACATGCATTTTCAATTGGGTGTTTTAATTAATTTAATTCAATAACACTATTTTGATTATCTTAAAATGTTGAAACAAATATAAATTTTCATTTGCTATTGTTTAACAAGGGTTAAAAATATAATCTGTATAAAACTGCCCTTCTGAGGTCAGTACTGTGACCTATAGGCTAGTATTGTGACCCTCTGAGGTCAGCACTACAACTCTCAAAGGTCAGTATTGTGACCCTCTGAGGTCAGTTGTACACCTCTCAAAGGTCAGGACAGCCTTCCTCTGAGGCCAGCAAGGGTGTGAATATTCCATGCACTAAATATCAAGGGCACTCTTTCTGTTCTTTTAATCTTAAACAGTTAAGTTCCTGACTTGTGGGTGAATTTGATTATAGTGAAGGAGTGTTGTGCACGTCCGCCTTACCCTCTCGTCCTCAGCTAACATTATTAAGTGGCAAGACATGGTCAATACTACTGAGGGCAGAAGAGGATACAAATTTTTTTAGGGTTTTCTCCCGAAGCCTTTCTAAGGATAGGCATCCCACAAGGCAGTGGAGGCAGACATGGAGCCGCTAATGTCACTGATCTCCTCTCAATGATAACATACATACAAAGTTTGGCATGCCTGAAACCAACAAAGAGGCAGCTGGGGCATTCTGACTAAATTGTGATGATGTACACAAACTAGAGACAGAGTTAAGAAGGTCAGTACTGAGCCCCTATGAGGTCTGTACCTAGAGGGCTGCTTAGTTGATCTAATAATATCACTGACTGTAGTTAACAGTAACAGAGAGCAACCACTCACAGCATGTACTCGCTGTTGAGCCAACAACGTCTTTGGTGGTTGGGACATGTTTATTGCATGGAAGATGCGATGCTGCCAAAAGATATCCTTTATGGATGGCTAGCCATTGAAGTTAGAAAAATCAGCCGTCCCACACTGTGATTCAAGGACATATGCAAGAGGGACATGAAATCATGGGACAACCCATCCGAGGGCTTTGAAAACATTGCTCAGGATCGAGTGGTCTGGAGACAGTCAGGTGGAAGGGGCATAGTGACTGCTGACGCTCGTAGAGGCCTTTTGGCTGCAGAGAGAAGATACCAAGGAACAGCTAGACAAGCCAGCCTGTTTTGCGTGGTTGTATGATCTGTGGCAGAGGCTGTCACTCGCAGATTGGCCTTTACAGCCACAGCAGACAGTGTCGAAATACAGTAGACAGAGCTGAACAAAACTCACTGGGTGCCACGCGCATGGTCTATAGAGACTGAGGCGGCCTATGATGAGGAGTTAACAGTTATAGTTCCTAGGTGTTAATGAGCATGTCAGGACGAAGGACTGTTATCAGTAAGAAGAGTCATGACCTGACATAAGTGCTACATTTACCATCACTGTACCGTGTCATTTGAATCCAGATTAGATGAGAGCATGCTTTCAAAATGGGTAAATACAATGACTGTTTACGGAGCTGATTAAAATATGCTCTTGTTATTTGAAGTTGATCCTGCTGAGATGTTTACTCTTGACGAATTAGCTCTGATAGCAGATTGTAGAGGCTCTTTGTATATCCTGGGGTGGACTGGGATTTCCTGAGTATCTGGACTAGTTCATTGCAAAACTTCTCACTACTACACGGAGTGTTGATTTATTGGGGACCCCCTCCACCCACAAAAGATCTTGGGGAAACATCTGAAAAAGCATCTTGATGGCTATTGTTGTTTGGAATGCCCAGAATGAGTAGGTTTACTCTTTTGTGCGCCCTGAAAAGAATGCTAAGTGGCAGATTGCAGTAGCTTTCCTCACATCACGAGCGTGCTGATGAAGGTGGACTGGATGTCCTTCAGGCGGTTGTGCTAAGCTTGGCTTCGTCTTCGTGTCACTCACTACTGCGGAGATCGTGTCGATCCCTCACCTCACTAGCTAGGCTGCCATGAAAACAGCCCATTTCCAGAGAGGACTACTAGGAAGCTGAGGTGAGGGTTTGGCCAGTAAATTTTGCCTGACCCTGATTAATATGTCTGATCAGTGTGTTGTGACTACCAGACATTTGTTCTTCTCCCTTCATGCTTGCTGTAGAACAACATTACCCTTTATACCGAATGCCTTGAAACAGCAAAACAAAATAACAAATAAGGTGAGGCTGTGGCGGTACTGTGGTGTAAAATAAAGTCTAAAGAAACCATTAATAGATATGACCGTCTTCCTCTTTTTTCAATTTCGATGCCTTACTTGTACCCATATCACTGTTTCACCATTCCCTATTTCGCCATTGTCTGGCCTTCTCTAACCCTTTTAGTCATACCACTTCCGCTCACTTGTGTCTTCCATTTACTATCTGTGCCCACCAGAGAAGAGACCCGTGTTGATATCCTATGTGCTAAGCACCATTTATTTTAGTTTTGTATGTGCTCATATTTATATTCTATCTTTTCATCCCTACCTCTATGAGTTGCTAGGTCATATGTTTTATGTTCATTGTCCCTGATGAAGACCTTTTGGTTGTAAGGTTGTTTTTGTTTTTATTTGCTATTCTTGTCAACCATGTTTCTCTATTGTCTTACTCTTCTTGTCAACCATGTTTCTCTGTTGTCATACCCTTCTTGTCAACCATGTTTTTTTATTTCCATACTCTTCTTGTCAACCATGTTTCTCTGTTGTCATACTCTTCTTGTCAACCATGTTTTTTTATTTCCATACTCTTCTTGTCAACCATGTTTCTCTGTTGTCATACTCTTCTTGTCAACCATGTTTCTCTGTTGTCATACCCTTCTTGTCAACCATGTTTTTTTATTTCCATACTCTTCTTGTCAACCATGTTTCTCCGTTTTCATACTCTTCTTGTCAACCATGTTTCTCTGTTTTCATACACTTTTTATCAACCATGTTTCTCTGTTTTCATACTCTTCTTGTCAACCATGTTTCTCCGTTTTCATACTCTTCTTGTCAACCATGTTTCTCTGTTGTCATACACTTTTTGTCAACCATGTTTCTCTGTTGTCATACACTTTTTGTCAACCATGTTTCTCTGTTGTCATACACTTTTTGTCAACCATGTTTTTCTGTTGTCATACACTTTTTGTCAACCATGTTTTTCTGTTTTCATACCCTTCTTGTCAACCGTGTTTTTCTATTTTCAGGAACTCTTATTGTCAACCATTTTTCTACATTTAAACCAGATTTATTCTTCTTTTGCATCTCTTCGCCTGCAGTAATTTATCAAATTGAGATACGCATATTAAGCAGCTGCATTTACCCATTTTAAGCATGTGTGTTCACTTATATCAAGCAGGTGTGTCCACCTATATTAAGTAGATTTGGTGTAACTATCCATATTAAGCAGGTGTTTATGGGGACAGCGTGGGCTAGTGGTTAAGTGACACGGCTCACAACCAGAAGGTGCTGGGTTCGATCCCCATCACAGCACCGGCCGTTACCCAAGGGAAGCAAACCCTTAGAAAATGCAGAAGGAAGCAGATCCTTACATAAAATGTATGCTGAAGTCGGATGCACTGGGCGGACAGGCGCAAAATAAAAACCACAGTGCAACGCACACCGCCTTGGGGATTAGAGAAATAAGGCGACAGCAAAAAAAAAAAAAGGTGTTTTCACCCATATTAAACAGCTGTATTCACTCATATAAACAGCTATGTTCATTGTGGTTGAGAGGTAAGGCACTCATCTCTGAAAGTGATGAACAGAAACGGCGTGGGATCGAGCCTCGCAGGTTTCAAGCAACCGCTGGTCTCAAAAAGGTGGCACCATAGTACCTGCATCCTGAATTACCTCCAGTCATCTTGACTTTTGTCTTTCCACTGGCCCTAGGTAGTCTGGGACCAAAGAATGAGGTTGATGACCAGCGCAGCTTGTTCCTCACTATAACCCAAATACAGCGCAAGTGACATCAAGACAAAACTGCCTGATGATGTCACCACATCATCGCTTGCGATGAGTAACTCAACTAACTTTAAAGAAATGTTCATTGTGCATCTGTTAAGTATATTAGTGCAAGGGGACACACATTTATTTTGGATCTAGGTGCCAGGTACAAAACGTGGAAGGTATACATAGCACTGGGTGAAAAGGATTTACCGTAATGGTGAAAACAGCCTTATATTCATAGATCAAGAAAGGACGTTCGATAGAGTCAACAGAAGTAAACTATGGGAAATCCTATCAGATTATGGACTACAAGGTCCTCTCCTTAGTAACATCAAAGCCCTATATCAGGACAGCCAGAGTGCAGTAAGAACAACAGAAGGAATGTCGGAGTGGTTCCCCATTTCATCAGACGTCAGACAGGGTTGTCTTCTCTCACCACTCCTATTTGTCACATATGAATAACATCACCCAGGAGGCAAATACAGAACAGGAAAGTACCAACGAATTGCTCTATGCAGACGACCAGTGTCTGATCCACTCCAATAAACGAAACCTACAAAGTCATATTGACTCACTCTATTTGAACTGTCAAAAGTACGATATGAATATCAATACATAAAAAACAGAGGCAATGAATATAGGTAGAAAGCACACCACACTTGATATTCATGTGATAAATAGTATCTCCATCCCAACCCTGTACTACCAGTGCCAGACATGGACATTGAATAAGGCACAGAAACGAAAGTCAGCCCCCTGCGAAATACAGTGCCTACGAAAGGTCACTAACAACACCAGAAGAGACAGAATCACAAATACGAGTATTCGGGAGAAGATTGGAACAATTCTGCCTGCAGTACATAGTGCAACCAGGCCACATTGCTCACGCAACCTTCTACAGGAGGACATCAGGAAGAAGGACTAGAGGTAGACCGAGGAAAAAGTGGATAGACAGCGTCAAAGATACCTGCAGTAAAATGGAGAAAAATGTTACTAGAGCTATGAGAGAGGCGAAAGACAAATACACACGACACTGTGCTACAACCCGGTAGAAAGTGAGATGGCAAAAGAGGAAGGAGGTGGAAATAAGTAATTACAACACTGTTCCTGTAACGTTTCTAGGCGCCATAGCTACCCATCGATCAGGATTTGTCGTACCCTGGCTTAGTGAATTTCTAATTGTCAACACTCTTTATGACACTGGGACTGAAGGAATTCTTGATTTTGACACTTGAACAACTTATCTACAGTTTCTTCTCAGATCATCGGTTACTGAGCGATCAGTGAACTATCACGGCGGATGACGTCTTAAAGAACAGCAACAAACTCCCTCCACTTCGCCTGGTGTGCTGCCAACCTTCGTACAGTGCCGTGGCTCTGAATTGAGATCTACATTTTTTTTCTAAGATCTTCATCAAATTAACATTAGGTTGTCTTCCTTGTGGAACTCAGTCACTAAGTTATATTAGGTCTGCTACTCTTTCTTCTTCCTTCTAGACAAGTTAACTTAGATCTGCCACTCTTTTGGTTTCCCTCTGGGCGTCAAGTTACCTTAGATCTGCCACTCTTTCGTCTTCCCTCTGGGGATCAAGTTACCTTAGATCTGCCACTCTTTCGTCTTCCCTCTGGGGATCAAGTTACCTTAGATCTGCCACTCTTTCGTCTTTCCTCTGGGGGTCAAGTTACCTTAGATCGCCACTCGTTCGTCTTCCTTCTGGGCGTTACTTTACCTTAGATCTGGCACTCTTTTGTCTTCCCTCTGTGCGTCAAGTCACTCTGGGACCCATCGCATATCGGTTCTGGTCTAGTTATCAGGTTCTCGTCTTAGGATGTGGTCGGCCCAACAGCTCCAGCCGATGCTCTCACCGATCTTAATGGCACACACATCTTGATTGCTCTGTGAAAGCTGTTCTTGATTGGTCAGGCTGTTCGTGGCCAAACTCACTGCCTCGTGCTTGGTAAATGCGCCAGATGTCGCACGTATATCTACTGTCTAGTTGTTTGTTTAACTTAAATGCGTCAGGTGTCGACGCGTTCCCGGCACACCTGTGCGTACCTCCAGCTTGACTGGGTCCTACCCTACATACCCCCTTCGCATTCTTTCCTTAGTCAACATTTTCTACATCCAACAAATCCAACTACATCTACGTGCTCCAACGAAATTCTTACCTGCGCGTGTCATGCCACACAAGGTGAATGGAGATCGCAACATCCAACAGTTCTAGCGCGAAATGGGGGAACACACAAACAGAAGCAAGCGCGCAAACTTGTAATCAAGTCCGGTATTCGCCTTCTGATATGTAATTTTGACTCAGCCTATAGTAGACGACATTCGGTCCTTGGCCAGGTTCAACAACTTCAGAAAATGGGACTGCTCAAGCTCTCTCGCTGTCTCTGTCTCTCTCTCTCTCTCTCTCTCTTTCTCTCTCTCTCTCTCTCACTCTCATATATATATATATATATATGGGCCGGGGTCTTTGTGTATGACAAGGACAAGAATAACACAACTGCCTCACAGAGAGCAAGTCGTAAGAGGCGGCTAACTGTGTGACATGGTATAACACCGGCCATGGTTAGGTGGTTTGTTTAGAGCAGCATAGATGGCGCCTAAATGGTCGCGGGTCTACTTTGCTCTAATGTTTGACACTATTAAGACGGACTCCCACATCGGTTAACCACCCTCCGCGGCACTTTGTCCGCGGAACAATGAGCTACTCGAGCCTAGCCCGCTAATCAGGAAATCCTCCTCCCGGCTACATCCAGCTCAAACCAGAGCTGAGACCTCCTGCCAATGTAGAAGTACATATCAACTAAGAAGAGAGAGAGAGAGAGAGAGCACATGCTTTTCACGGCTAAGGATCTCGGTTCAGAGAGAGAGAATCGGAACCATGGTCGAACACTATGGGGGAGCCCTTGTATTTTCTGGCTTTGCATTTGTCTCTGTGTGAAACTCTGTAATACCTCTTGACTTCCTCATTAGTTAAACTGAAATCACTTAGTATAATGGCTTCCCAGTCGAACCATCAGGGTTCGATTCCCAGTTGGTGCGGCATTTTTTGGATCTCAAAACGATTCTTGGGTTCGACGCAGCCTAAAATATATCGTGCCATAATATTCTTTGAATGAAAGGCGACCGGCAAGATGCTAACCACACCACCCATAGCGTGCCGTTGGTTAAAAAAAACACATGCCTGACACCAATATGTCATACTCAGGTGTTAAGGGGATCTACACTTACGTGGGCGTAGGTTTCCAGCGCTCCTCTTAGCCAACCAGCCTCAAGTTAGATGATAGAACATGTCAACATCAAGACGCTGAGCAGTGCATGAACTGTAGCGGTCAGCGGTCTAAAGCTGACTGCTAGCATCAGGGCCAGCGATCCAGGACCACCTCCATGTGGTGATCCCAGATAACAGGCTGCAACTAGGCAGACTGGCTAAGGAGAAGGGATCGAAGAGGGAAGGCTAGCTTGCTACCCAAAATGCCTGCTGAAGTCCAATGTGTCAGATCGAAATGTGCAAATATCGCTGCCAAGCTGTAAACTATGATATAACACATTCGATCTGCGGACTACAACCTGCTACTTGTAATATCCTTTTCAGGGCTTGGTAGCAGGAGTTTGAGAATGAAGAAGAAGAAAATGACAGCGGCATTGTAACAAAGCGATTGAAGAACATGTGAGAAGATAGAGATGGACTTATGGGTGGAGCGGTCAGGATACTGGTTCCGAAGCCTGAAGATATGGGTTCTATCAAAACCAGGCCTTTGTTCCTTTATTTCTTCCGGCAAATTTTTTTCATTTCTCATTACTTCTCTTTAATCTTCTCATTTTCTTCCTCCTTATTCTTGCATCCTTTTATTTTCTTCAGTTTGACTGACCACTATGCAATAGAACACCAATAGGTTAGGGTGCACACTGGTTTTCTTCCGCAGACTCACAATTTGAAAGGGACTGGAGGTTTTCAATACATGCTCTTTGTTTGGGCACTCTTTGTTTGGATCATACACTCTTTGTTTGGGTACTCTGTCTTTGGATCACACACTCTTTGTTTTGACAACACACTCTTTGTTTGGGTACTCTTTGTCTGGATTACATTCTTTGTTTGGATCACACTCTTTGTTTAGATCACACACTCTTTGTTTGGATCACACACTCCTTGTTTGGGTACTCTTTGTTTGGATCACACACTCTTTGTTTCGGTACTCTTTGTTTGGATCACACACTCTTTGTTTGGATCACACATTCTTTGTTTTTGTACTCTTTGTTTGGATCACACACTCTTTGTTTGGATCACACACTCCTTGTTCGGGTACTCTTTGTTTGGATCACACACTCTTTGTTTGGGTACTCTTTGCTTGGATCACACTCTTTGTTTGGATCACACAATCTTTCATTTGGTCACACACTCTTTGTTTGGATCACGCACTCTTTCATTTGGTCACACACTCTTTGTTTGGATCACACACTCTTTCATTTGGTCACGCACTCTTTCTTTGGATCACACGCTCTTTCATTTGGTCACACACTCTTTGATTTGATCACATACTCTTTGTTTGATTTATATAATCTTTTTTCATTGGATCACATACTCTCGTTGAAGGACGCCACATAATCTGTTTTTGTATTATATAATCTGTGCTTGGATCACATGTGAATGAAGATCACTCTCTTTGTTCAGCCACGTGGGCAATATTTCCATTTTGATCTGCCCGTTGAAAATGGATGACTTGCGCTGTGATTTGGATTAAAGTGTGGAAGATTTACGCAATGTGCCAACCACACTCTCTCGTCCTGAGCTACTTTTTTAGATCACATATTCTGTGTTTGGATCTCATAATCGAGCTGCAGCGGTCAGCGTACCATAGATGCCTGCTAGCGTCTGGGCCAGCGAGCTAGATCTGCCAATACCCGTGTACACCCCTACGCGATGATCCTGGATAACAGACTACAACAGAAGCAGACTTGCTAAGGAGAAGGGATCGGAAAAGGAGGGCTAACCAAAAATGCTTGCTGAAGACGGATGTGTCGGACTGAAATGCGAATATCGCTGTCAAGCTGTAAACTTTGACACAACACATTCCGTTCTCCGGACAAGATCCCCCTACTTGCAAAGCGCTTTTCAGGGTTTTGTACGGGAAGTGTGAGAACGGACGACGAATAAGACGATAATCTGTTTTGTTTGTTTTATATACTCTTCTTTTAAATCTCATGCTCTTTCTATGGGCGTCTGTCATTATCAGTAACACTTGTGTTTACAGAGCGAGCTGGTGGAGTTCTACTACTTCTGGAAGAAGTCCCCAGCTGCCAGTAATTCTCGTCCCACCTACAGAAGGCACAGAAGACAGCTAAAGAGGCAGAGTCCTAGAAACAGCCAGCCTGATAACGAGGGTCAGTGTCTAAGTCATCGTGTCTCTTTTGTTTCCTTGTTTTCTTCTTTGTTTTATTATTTCTGGACATATGTCTTTCTTGACATGTCTTGTCTTCCTTGGCAAGTCTTGTCTTTCTTGACATGTTTGCTTTTCGTGACATTTTTGTGTGTGTTTTTTTAAGCATGCTTTCATCTTCTCTTGACATGTCTAATCTTTTCTTGACATGTCTGTCTTTCTGGACATGTCTATCGTTCTTGACACGTCTGCCTTGCTGGACATGTCTGTCTTTCTAGACATGTCTGTTTTTCTTGTCAAGTTTATCTTTCTTGATATGTCTGTCTTTGCTGACATACTGTCTTTCCTGACATACGGTCTTTCTGGGCATGTCTAATCTTTTCTTGACATGTCTGTCTTTCTGGACATGTCTATCGTTCTTGACACGTCTGCCTTACTGGACATGTCTGTCTTTCTAGACATGTCTGTTTTTCTTGTCAAGTTTATCTTTCTTGATATGTCTGTCTTTGCTGACATACTGTCTTTCCTGACATACGGTCTTTCTGGGCATGTGTGTCTTTCTGGACAAGTCTGTTTTTCTGGACATAGCTGTCTTTCTAGACGTCTGTCTTTTTTGTCAAATCTGTCTTTCTGGACAAGTTTGTCTTTCTTAACATGTCTGTCTTTCTGGACATGTCTGTCTGTCATGGATAAAAACATTGTAGTCATAACTTGGATATCATTTTGTTTCTATTCCATTGTGGTCATTGAACCGTTACTTGTATACGTTTTTATCGAGTATTGGCCTTCACTACCGCAGCAGCTTGGACTTATTTCTAGATAAGTAGAAAGTTATTATAATGTATCATACATTCATCAAGGTTTTTTCGCATCAAGTAAAGCATAGAGCTTAGTCCTATAGCTAGGCCCTTCACAGGAAAGCTAATATTAGAGAATCTGCGGTGGGGGTTTCATTGGCAATACTTTTTACATGACGATGCTGGTAGCCCGATGCACAACCCAGTTTGGAAGGTTACCACTTATTTATCAATAATTACAATTGACAATTTTTAAAAAGAATGACCATTAGGGTGTTTGCTCCATTTGTTGAGATCTGACGGGGAGATTTAAAAGGCCGCTTGCTCCTGCAGTTTCCATGCTGTGTGCAGGACATGTTAATTTTTCACATGTGAGGATATGATAAATTTATGGTGTACCGGTGGTTTGAAATTCTCAACACCTTAATCCACCAGGATCCAATACGGGGTCAGACACGTGCTCACACACACACACCCCTCCCCAGGGGTAGCTCACCAATGTTAATAGATGACTAACCAGGTTAATCCCGAGGGGTTTGCCGGGGTATATGTGAATGACAATGATAAGAATAGCACCACTGCCGCACAGAGAGCGTAAGAGGCGACTAACTATGTGACATGGAATAACACCGGTCATGGTTAGGTGGTTTGTTTTGAATAGCATAGATGGCGCCTAAAAGGCTGTGGATCTACTTTGCTCTAGTGTGAGTCTATTAAGATGGACACACACATCGGTTAACCACCCTCCACAGTGGAGTAATAAGTTGCTCGAGCCTAGTCCGCTAAGCAGGAAATCCTCCTCCCGGCTACATCCAGCTCACGCTAGAGCTGGGACCTTCACGGTGACTTATATCTACGTAGAAGTACAGGTACCTAAGACGGGTTGTCCATGTTGCTAGCAACCCTAAAAGTGTAATATTTTCGAAGTTACTGAATTGTTTTTCGGCATTCGTTCTAGAAATGACGTTTGTGACGATGTGTCGTAGTTTACAGCACGGTTGGGATATTTGCGCCTTTCATCCCAACACATCCATTTCAGCACGTCCTTTTTGGGTCAGGGTTTGCCTTCCTTTTTTTTTTATCCCTAATCACTTAGCCAGGCTGCATGGTTGCCGTCTGTTCCCAAGGCCGCCATTTGTAGACGGAGAAGGATCCTTGTTAGTTATCGGTCACTGATGCAACAGCCAGCTGTGAGTCGCTGGCTGCTGTCGGCTCAGTCCTTGATGAACTACAGAGGAACCCTCGAGACCCCAAGGGTAATGCCAGTCAATGTGGGGACGGCATGGGCTAGTGGTGAAGTGACACGGCTCACAACCGGGAGGTGCTGGGTTTTAACCCTCATCACAGCACCGGCCGTTACCCCGGGGAAGGAAACCATTAGACAATGCAGGAGGAAGCAAACTCTTACATAAAATGCATGCCGAAGTCGGATACACTAGGCCGACAGGTGCAAAATAAAAACCGCAGTTGAACGTACACCGCTGTGGGGAATAGAGAAATACAGTGAACGAAAAAAAAAATGCCGGCCAGTAGCATAGTTAATGCTTCGTGTTTATTACCAAGGTCCGTAAGCGGTGTTGTTGTTCCGAATGCCCACAATGAGTAGGTTACGCTTTTGTTCGCCCTGACTCAATTCGAGAGGAGTCGCAGACATTTGTCCACGTACTAGGCTCATAAGCCAACAACATCTCCGTGCCATGACCAGGCTTGTCCTCTGGTCAAATGCACTCCTTCGAGAGAAATCGCAGGTCGCTGACATTTGGTCCACGTGCTTGGCTGATAAGCCAATGGTGCGAAGCTACCATCTGAGGGACTATGGCCGAACGCCTCTAAGCCAGAATCCTGCCTTAATCTCAGCACCGCTGTGATGGGAGGCTACGACATGGCTGGGACCTGGGGCTCGCGTCTCAGCCCGGACTGGTCAAGCCGCAGAAATGCACCTGGTTAAATGCACTCCTGCCTTGCTCTTTACCTCTGTCTGCTATCAGTCATCCCAAATGGACGCAGAAGAGGTGCAGTCCAGCGGACATTGCACCCTTGCCCTATTGTGACAACCTCCCAGGTGGCGGGGAATGCTAGGCGTACCATCACTGCAGATGAGCCGAGAAAATAAAGGAAGCAAAGAGATACCTCACTCACATGCACATGCTACGTTCCTGACAGGACGTGACGATCCTGAGACACAGTCTCACTGGACTGCCTCTCTTCCGGGATAGTACAAACTAGTACATAGTCCATTATATCATATCATTGCCAAACACTATAGACACGAGTGGGGAAGACTCGACAGTCCTGCAAGACAACTTCCCTAAGAGAGACAACTGACCAAAAACAACTGCTGCCTTGCAGTTAGGCTGGGGACAGCCAAAGGCTAAGGAGGTCATCCCTACAGAAACGCCTGTTGAAATCGGATGCACCGAGCCACAGGCGTAACAAAATAAAACAGTGCAACGTAAATATCGCTGTAAACAGCGTGCGGTGAAGAAGAAATTCGCCCTGAAAAGAACGTCAAGTGGCGGGTTGCAGTAGCTTTTCTCACATCCCGAGCGTGCTGATAAAGGTGGACTGGGATCCTCCAGGCGGTTGTCCTATGGTTGGCTTCAACTGTCACTCGCTACTGCGGGGATCATATCGATCCCTCACCCCGTTAGCGATGTCTGCCATGAAAACAGCCCGTTTTCAGGAAGGACTACTAGGAAGCCGAGGTGAGGGTCTTGGCCAGTATATATTGCATGGCCCTGACTAACAAGTCTGATCAATATGTTGTGCCTGACCAGACACTAGTCCTCCTAGCTCAGTTAGCGGTGTAAATGAAGTAATTTACAGCAGGAGCGCACAAACAACGAATGCTCAATATACAAACAGACATATGATATTACACTTTTACAAATAGATGTCTCCGCCACAGACTGTGAAATGGTCAGGTGTATTAACAAACGCGTGACACAGAAAGCGACAAGAACAAATAATGCTGGTGACTTATCATAATGAAGGACAGGAGAGGAACCTCAAAATAGATTGTAATTAACACAGAAAACGGGTGCTCCAGGGAAACAATTTTTTAGTTGGTCAATCCTTTCACAGCTGAAGCATAATGGAGCATAATACAGCCATGTTGATTTCAACATAGAAAGGCTCTCAACACAAGACACAGACCACCTGATGATATGCCCAAACCTTCTGGAAGCATACAATATGTATGAAATGTTAAGATGAACAGACAAGAACAAACCATTGTGTTGTGCGTTAGAACAGGGCACAGCCGATTCCGCAGCCACATGTACACAAAATTGAAGACGCAACTCAGCTTCGTGTACATGCTGACGGGCACCACAGAGCACATATATACAGAGAAAATTCCACTGGCCCATAGAAACAATACTGGACGAGAAACTTTATGGACCCATATGTGAATTACAAAAACACAGTGAAGTTGATACACCATTGCAGCTATTTTCAAGCGAACGAAAGAAGAAGAACAAGGATGACATGTTTAGGGGGAACGACAGGGCATCCACGTGGCCAAACATTGGAGACATGTCTGACATGGTGCCCAGGACAAGGGAAGTAAGTATGAACGATAATTCCATGGGTCGTTAAGATTTGAATTGGTGGCGTGTAGTAGGAATGTTGTGTCTTGTCACCATTTCTGCTGGACATTGATCATATTATGAAGACGACATCAAACAACAAATGTGGACTTTGTTGATGAATTGGCTATTCTGTGTCGTAAAGGTCAAGCAGACTTAACCGCTGGTTGGAATTTGTTAGAGACTTCAATATATTAAGCCCCAGATGTGTGAGGTTGGGGGACAACTCTTTCCCTTCTCTCTCTTCTCACCTCACTCTGTTTCATTTGACTCTGTCCTACAGTCACACCCTTGCACAACTTTCACACGTGCCCTCGTGGTAAAGCCCTTCCATTGCACTTTGGTTGGGCTAGCTTCTGAGGGCGCACAAACCTAGCATAGGTACACACAGATGCACACATGCATCCAAGCACTGGTTAATGCGTCCTGATACGCCCAATTGACAAGGGTCTGGGGTGGAAAATGGCGCGCCTCCGCCAGTAGAAACTAGTGAGGCAAACATCTAAGCAAAAAAAAAAAAAGAGGTTGGGGGACCAGTTCCCGTCCTTGCTGTCTTTACCATAAGTTAGGTGCATATGTCCAGCTGTGTTGACTGGAGCGTGACCATTGTGAGTGTTAGACGCCATAGATCTATCGATAGCAGCGATTTCTCTACCATTACACTAATCAGACACTCCCTATATTAGTAATGGGATGCTCTACCTATGCAGACCAAAGAGAGGCAGTCTGGCCTGGGGAAGCGACCATGCTCGAAAAGCTGTGGGGGAAGACGCACAGTCTCCTTCTTGAACCTCATGGGATTAGAAGCCTAGAATCGGTTGATCGTTGAAGAAGAAGTCATGGGATGCAAAGTAAAATAAGCTCGATGTAGAGTCACAGACATACACAAAGCAATCATACGGTTTATCAGAATAAATGCAACTCGTGACAAGTCTACTGGATCTGGAGACACACTCCTATAAGATGTGGAAGCATTTCATATTTTAGTAGCAATATAGACAAAGTAGGGGGTAAGAAAAGGCATGTCAAAATAACCAAAGACCAGAGAAGCTTTGCATGGGCAACTAAGGGAAATGACAAGAGATCAAGTGCAACAAAACAAAAATCCTTAACCATAATGTCAAGTCCGTCCAATTATATGGAGAGAAACAAAAACAAAAATGGCACAGACTTTCACAAACCGGTGCCTGTGCATAAATAGGGGACGGCGTGCGCTAGTGGTTAAGTGACACGGCTCACAATCTAGGTTGCTGGGTTCTATCCTCATCACAGCACCAGCCGTTACCCTGGCAAAAGCAGACCCTACATAAAATGCATGCTGAATTCGGATGCACTGGGCCAACGGGTGGAAAATAAAAATCACAGTGCTACGAACACCGCTTCGGGGAATTGATAAATAAGGCACACCCCCCCCCCCACCCCCGAACAGAGATTGAAATGGTACGATGAGATCACTAATGGGGAACCGTTGGAAAGTACCCGAGAGATAATAGTGAAACGTGAGGTGAGGCTACTACATACATTAAGACAACTAGCTGATAGTAGAAATCAGTATATACATCAATGGAAAGAAGACATGAACATAAGCAACTCAAAAGCAACCAACAAACTACCTTATTTCGCCTGAGAACTGGTCACTAGAAACTACTAGAACATCTCTGATGAATGCCCGCGTGGAACAGTGAGCCAGAACCATGAACACATTCCACAGGAATGCCCACTCGATAGGGAAATGAGATACCTAACCTGGCCAGAGGGTGCGGAGTTAAGACCCAAAAAATGGGACATCCGCTCCGACCTGGTGAAGACTACAGACTGCATCATGGCGAATATTCTGCGGGTATAACATGACTAAAACTCCTGAACGCAAAGACTAGAGAAGTATGGCCGGGCAACCTATGTTTTGGGATTGAATGGACAAGAGAAGTAGATAGGAGGCCAGAACACACATGGGTAACAGATCGAGTCAAACAGGTAATACATAGAATGCTCAGGATAGGACTAGACACATTTTTTAAAGATCTGTGCTCCACAGAGAGCTTTAAAGGTCGGCTTGAATCTCACGACTCAAGAGGTGACTAAATACAGGTTTATAAGATGGCTTGGCTTCGTTCGTTCTCAATCTCCTGCTACCAAACCCTGAAAAGAGCTTAAGTAGCAGAATGTAGTCCAGAGAACGGAATGCATAGTGTCGGGGTTTACAGCTTGGCTGCAATATTTGCACCTTTCAGTCCAACACATCTGACCGTAGGAAGCATTTTTTGTTTAGCACCCGGTTAGCGTTCCATCTGCGATCCCTTCTCCTTAGCCAGTCTGATCTTTTGCAGCCTGCTGTTCAGGATCACAGCGTGGAGGTGTAGCTATGGATCGCTGACCGCTGCACAAGTTATTTTTCCAAAATACAACCACCTACAAGAACAAGAGGGCAAAGCTACACATTAACTAAAGAAAGGTCCAGATTAGATATTAGGAAATATTTTGTAGTCAGAGGGTGGTGAATGCTTGGAATGCATTACCACAGGAAGTAGTGGAGGCAAAGACAATTAATGCATTTTAGAATAGATTGGACATGTAAAGCTTTTAGAGCAAGGAAATGTAAATGACACTGGTTGTATACAGACTGCAGAGCCTGCCAAACCACTATAAAGACTTTAAGTTAAGAACTGAGTGAAACCCGTTTAGTTTGTTGTCACAATTAAGTGAACATATGTCCTTGTATGTCTTTATCATACATGAGGTAATGCTTATAGCTTTCATAGAAGAAAAAACAACTTTTGGACTGCGTTAACGGTGGCTTATGCAAAGCTAGAATGTAAAAAGTATTCCAAGCTAAAGTGGTTAGACGGAGCTGTTAGCCGTCCCTTCTGGTAGGATCTCAATGTGGCATTGCTATTATTCTCGTCTCATCTACACGCAGAGCCCTTCCGTAAACCGCTGGGGCAGCCGCCACAGATTAAGAACCGCTGGTATGATCAGAAGGTCTGGACCGATTCAGCGTGTAATTAGATCAACACACAGGTTTGCGTGTACACTTTTTGTCGCATGACTAAGTGTATTCGCCGTCACGTCTTCGAGAATTGCAGGGCATCATCCATTCACACGTACGCTGTTGATTATTCACCAACCACTCCACTTTGTGCGAGCTACCGAAAACAGCTCTGGCCCATCCACACTAACATGAGCTTTCTCCAAGCGACTTGAAGCCCTGACCGAATATTGATCGCAGAGGGACAGAATCAAACAGGGCTGTGACACCAATTGAGATTTCGATTGGCCCTGCACTTGACAGTTTCCCCTGAACGAACCTGGTGGCATACGCTCAATCATAACTGACAGTTCAGTGGGGGGGACAGTGTGTTGACCAAGATCAATGTAAATGCAAATTGGCAAATTCACGAAATAATGGAGATAACCATTATGTGCCGCTTCATCGCTCGGGAGTCAATGTCTCAGAGTGTTTGGTTTTAATAGAGGACGAGACATCAGTGTGTGTGAGTTAGAAAAGGACGGTACAGTTTCTGACGTTGGCATCTGAAGAGAGAGAGAGAGAGAGAGCATATGTCGCAAATTAACATGATATGGTTGAACATACAAGCCAGTTAATGTCTGTTGCCAGGTAGTCGAATTGCTTCGGCTATACGTATTAGGTGTTTCAACACTTCCTGCGGCTTACTAGGGGGGGGGGGGAGATACACATAATTTGGGTAGATTTTTACGCCGTTAACGCATACTCTTTTCGATTTCTGCCAAGGTATTTTTAACGTGCTCGACAATGGCACGGGAGTCCGATCTCACTACCAATTCAGGGGAATTTTTAGCAGAGGATCGAAGTGAAAACAATTCGGATCTCTACTGTGATTCGAACCCGCGATTTCCCGCACCCACGGCGGACACTTTACCCCGAGACCACTGAACCCCCTGTGTCATCAACATCTAACTTTATGATTACTGCAAGTAGCAGATACTAAGTGGCGCATGCAGCTCAATTACAAAACGGCGTCCGTGCTTAACAAGTGCATAATCAAAGGTCACAGCACTGTTTAAAAAAAAAAATCATTCATTTGGTTTGAGGAAAGGCGGGTTTCGCATGGTTTAGCCTACAGCGTAATGCATGATCCCATCTTGGCAAATGATGAAAAGGTTGAATGTGAAGTGTAAATGCGGTGGAGACAGCAGCCTAAAGACATATGCTTCAGGTTTTGTTGCACCGATAATGCAATTGTAATAAAAATGTGTATTTAAGTTCGTGCCCAACGCACCAGGTTCGAATCCAATCATGTCCAGTTTGGCAGACATGACATTTTTGTGTGGATTTGTGCGATTGCTCCTCCGCGTACATGAAGCAATGGCAACAATGTTTGCACACCTGCCAAGAACTTATAACAGCCAAATAGGTTGGCGGTTGTAAAAAACCATGTTCTTACATTACATCCCATTTATTTATTTTTGAAGTAAAAAAAAAAATATAGTTTTATTGATATCAACAGTATTCAGGATGTGACTTGCCCTTAGATTCAAATGAGGAGGGACTGCACAGGCCGTCAGCCTCACTCTCTCGTTCAGCGGCTAGGCAGCAGTGGCGTTCTATTGTCTCGCTTTGCTCGTTGCGTTCCACGTCGCTACTGAGATGAATGTCGCTTTCATACTCTTTTATTAGCTGATATGATTAATATGTTGATTGCAATGTAGTCGTTCGTTCATGATCATTGAAAACGCAAGCAATTAACTGTTTTATTACCGTGTCATATGTGGGATATTGTGTCTAGAAATGTCTTACAGAACAAAGCGGCAAGTGGGCACTCAACAGGCTAATGGAATGCACGGATGACTGGGTGCAATATAAGTTGACGAGCCTTGTACCCTAGAGGGGTTAGACAGCAATAATAGTAGTCTCTTTCGGTTCGATTTCAAATCTGAAGTGGACATACTCTCATTTGTAACACTCATACATCTGTGTACAGATTATCAAACTTCAAAACTGTTAAATTCCCGTTGTAGCATATGTATTCAGTAACTACAGTCCAAGTCTACCCCTTCTACGATGGCGATGTCTTTCCAACCCTCCCCTCTCGCTATTACTCGCTATCTACATTTTCCCTATCTATTTTATTGGACGATGCCAAGAAATCCATGACCTTGCATTGTTTTGGGTTCTTTTTAGCTGTGCGGAAAATAACCCGGTCATTATGAAATGTCCTGACTATTGTGAGAAAATGGTTACCTACATTTCGTCTACGTCAATCTGTGCTCAAAAATTACCGCAGCCAGCTGCGAGAAGTTGGGCACGCCACTTTTTCAACGGACAGTTTACATATTGACTGCGATATTTGCACATTTCGGACCGACACATCCGACATCAGCATGGCGTGTCTTGGATACCGGCCTAGCCTTCTTTCTTTCATCTGTTCTCCTTAGCCAGTCAGCCCTGTTGTCCGGGATCACCACGTGTAGATGGATAGTCTTGGTAGCTCTGGGTCACTGGCCCTGACACTAGCAGTCAGTTTTGGGTCGCATCGCAGACCGCTACAGCTCATGTACTGTTCAGAATCCTGGTCGCCATCTTGTAGCAACAGTTGCCTTTGGCAGCTGTGATAATGACGAGCAGTCCATACGCTACCATCGTTATCAAGCATGCATACGTCTCTCACATACAGGATGTCGTGTCAGAGTTAGGCACAGTACAATGGCCAGATTGTCACGCCAGAGTTAGGCACAGTACACTGACCAGATTGTCGCGTCAGAGTTAGGCACAGTACACTGACCAGATTGTCGTGTCAGTTAGGAACGGTACATTGACCAGATCGTCGCGTCAGAGTTAGTCACAGTACATTGACCAGATTGTCGTGTCAGTTAGGTACGGTACATTGACCAGATCGTCGTGTCAGTTAGGCACGGTACATTGACCAGATTGTCGCGCCAGAGTTAGGCACAGTACACTGACCAGATTGTCGTGTCAGTTAGGCACGGTACATTGACCAGATCGTCGCGTAAGAGTTAGGCACAATAAACTGACCAGATTGTCGCGCCAGAGTTAGGCACAGTACACTGACCAGATTGTCGCGCCAGAGTTAGGCACAGTACACTGACCAGATTGTCGCGTCAGTTAGGCACGGTACATTGACCAGATCGTCGCGTCAGAGTTAGGCACAATAAACTGACCAGATTGTCGCTCCAGAGTTAGGCACAGTACACTGACCAGATTGTCGCGTCAGTTAGTCACGGTACATTGACCAGATCGTCTCGTCAGTTAGGCACAGTATACTGACCAGATTGTCGTGTCAGTTAGGCACAGTATACTGACCAGATTGTCGTGTCAGTTAGGCACAATATACTGACCAGATTGTCGTGTCAGTTAGGCACAATATACTGACCAGGACCACTATCTCTGGTCCATGTTTCGTTTCCTGGAAACCTTCTGTTCTCAAATCAAAGCTACTACAAATCTCGACTTAACGCCGTTTTCGGGGTGCACAAAAGATTAAACATACGTACTCATTGTGGTGACTGTGTGGGTGAAATAAACAAACATAGCCAGCACACGGCGTGGCAACAGCAGTAGCGAAGCGGCCTGTAGTCCTCGGCTAAAAATAAAACCTCAACTATCCCAGCAATGGGAAAAAGTCGTAGGACAGTTTTATTTGTGGGCATTAAACAACAGCAGCAGGATGATTACTATGCTGCATAATAGAAGGATGTTTACAGTAGGACGTGTGTTGACGAAAGATCTTCCGACACCAGGTCAGGCGCATACTGTTGCGTTAACTCACGTCCTTCTTTAAACATAGGTTTCCAGTTCCTCACTGTTGTCTTTGACACACTTTTGCCACCATACACTGCCTACATTCTGTAATGAATCTCAACTGGTCGACATCCTTCAGCTGTTATAAACCGAATCACCGCTTGCTGATCAATCCTGGACGGATTCCGTATCACACCCGCCATGTTTTCAACGGTCTGCTGAGGAAACTATGAGTCGGAGGATAATGAAATTTTGCAAACTTGACGGTTGGTATGTGCTGTTTGAAGAAGTAACGTCACCATGTGCATCGTATGTATGTTCACTTGTTTGCATTTTGGTCCGGTTTCATTTATACGCGCCTCCTAAGCGCGTCATTTCAAACCAGATACGGGATCAAGATGCTGAGAAGTGCATGAGCTGTAGAGGTCAGTGACCCAAAGCTGACTGCTAGCGTCAGGGCCAGTGAACCAGATCTGCCAAGACTTTTCTCCACCTCCAGGTGATGATCCCGGATAACAGGCTGCAACATGGTAGACTGGCTATGAGAAGGTATCGAACAGGGAAGGTTAACCAGGCACCCAACAATTACATCCTAAAGTCTGATGTGTTGAATTGAAAGGTGCAAATAACGCGGTCAAGCTGTAAATACGACACAATGCATTTCGTTCTCCGAACTATATACTGCAAAACTCTTGCAAAATCCCTTTCAATGCTTGGTAGAGGGAGTTTCAGAATGTTCAAGGCTTGATAGAGGGAGTTTCAGAATGTTCAGAGCTTGGTAGAGGGAGTTCCAGAATGTTCAGAGCTTGGTAGAAGTTTCAGAATGTTCAGGGCTTGGTAGAGGGAGTTTCAGAATGTTCAGGGCTTGGTAGAGGGAGTTTCAGAATGTTCAGGGCTTGGTAGAGGGAGTTTCAGAATGTTCAGAGCTTGGTAGAGGGAGTTTCAGAATGTTCAGAGCTTGGTAGAGGAAGTTTCAGAATGTTCAGAGCTTGGTAGATGGAGTTTCAGAATGTTCAGAGCTTGGTAGAGGGAGTTCCAGAATGTTCAGGGCTTTGTATAGGGAGTTCCAGAATGTTCAGGGCTTGGTAGAGGGAGTTTCAGAATGAACGACGAAGAATAAGAATACGTTTTCGGAAGATAGTCAATAGTTTTTTTTCTCGGCGAGGTGGGATAGTCTTCTTTTAACTGAACTATCTCTCCCCCTTCTCTCTCTTCCTTGCTTCTACCTTATGATTGAAATATAGAAACCATTTATCCGATCCACTTGCTCCATGTTTGACTTGTAAATTAATGTTTACACTTATAATAATTTCATTTGTAAGAAGTCCGTCAAGTTAATGCAGTTAATCAAAATAAATAGTTCTCCAAACGCTATTGTATATGCAACAGAAGGTATCACAAAGCATAAAAGACGACATCTCAATATCTGTGTGCCAGTTCACTCGTCAGTTTGTTGACATTTCCCAGGAGCGACCGCCATTTTGGCCTCATCCGGTTGAGAAACTAAAAGCAATACTTGGATTTTGAAATGCCTCAGCTCTTGCCAAAGTAAACTATCCCATTCCTAGGTTGACCCGTCAATAATGTATCATTCTAGTGATAAAGTTCTAAGTTGTTGGATCATTCTCTTAATGATCAAATGTGGAGTATAGGTTCCAAGTGTATCTGGTCTAGTTTCAATGGAGACTATTCCCAAACATTTGCGATAATTCTCATTTCCGCTGCAATGTGAAGTATATGTTTCAGCTAACTTAACTCAACTTCTTTAAACTGGTTTAGAAGGCTCTGCAGTCTATATACAACCAGTTTTTTTTTCTGCTGCACTTGATCTAATAATTATTTCTTCTTTCAATCTATTATTTAATACATTAACCGACCCTGCCCGCACTATTTTCCCAAGCTTTTGCAATAATTCCGGTAAAGTTATTCACTACATTTTTTTTACAAATGTTCCCACCTGAAAGCTAAGTCCAGTAAACGGACCAAGAAACCACCTCATATCCATGAATAGCTCCCCGACACAGGCTGTTTTACAGTAGCCTGGCCAGCGAGATGGGGATGGACACTAATTTCCGTTGCACTACAGCCAGAAGAGTCCAAGCCAACCTTCTCCAGTACGCCTCTGGTATTCAAGAGGAGCAACTGTAACCCGACCACCAGAGAAACATACTCAAGACTGCAGCACGTGTAGCTTCGAATAACACCGATCTTCTGGTCTGTCAATCTGTTACATATTTGTGTCTCGGTTGTCTTTATCCGTGTTTCCTTCTGTCTGTCTATCCACCTTCCTCCCAATCTGTCTATCCATGTCTTCCCGTCTGTCTATCCACCTTCCTCTCGTCTTCTTATTTGTCTGTTCTGTCGTCTGTTTATCCATCGGTCCTCCCGTCTGTCTATCCACCTTTCTCCCGTCTGTCTATTCACCTTTCTTCCGTCTGTCTATCCATCTGTCTTCTCGTATGTTTATCCATCTGTCTTCCCGTTGTTTATCCATCTGTCTTCCCGTCTGTTTATCCATCTGTCTTCCCGTCTGTTATTCCATCTGTTTTCCAGTTTGTTTATCCATCTGTTTTACCATCTGTTTATTCATCTGCCACCATTCTGTCTATTCATCTGTCCTTCCGTCTTTTTACCTATCAATCCTTTATGTTTATCCATCTAACCCCCCTTGTGTTTATCCACACATCCTCCCTTGTGTTTATCAACACGTCCTCCCTTGTGTTTATCCATCTAACCTCCCTTGTGTTTATCCATCTAACCTCCCTTCTGTTTATCCATCTAACCTCCCTTCTGTTTATCCATCTAACCTCCCTTGTGTTTATCCACACATCATCCCTTGTGTTTATCAACACGTCCTCCCTTGTGTTTATCCATCTAACCTCCCTTGTGTTTATCCATCTAACCTCCCTTCTGTTTATCCATCTAACCTCCCTTGTGTTTATCCATCTAACCTCCCTTCTGTTTATCCATCTAATCTCCCTTGTGTTTATCCATCTAACCTCCCTTGTGTTTATCCATTTAACCTCCCTTGTGTTTATCCACACGTCCTCCCTTCTCTTTATCACTCTGGCTTCACTTATCGTTATCCATATATCCTCTTGATCCATCTGTCCTACTTTTCAGTTTACCTATCCGTCTCGTCCCGATGGCCTTCCCACTAACGGAATGTATTCCGTAGCTAAGTTTCCCTAGCCAGTAGATGTCAGTGCAGGCTCATACGGAGCTGTCTATCAGAGCTCGATTATATGTCATTATCTCCCGCGGCCGATAATTGTGATACCAGGGACCGGATTTGCCTGGTTGGACCAAGCCAGTCGTCAGTTCACGCATTGTGATCCTGACGGACTATGTCTCTTGCCTTTTTTTGGTAAGACTCTCCTACTTTTCAATCCCGGGGGAAACGATCTGTCCACTCAGTAATTCCCTGTGTGGCGGCGAGAGAAACGTAAGACAGGCCAAGATCACGAGGGGAGTGTAAATGAGTATTTGAGTGCCGAAGGAGAGGTTGGCTGCTAAGGTCGGTTTGTGCCGAGTACTTCACCTTTGACGAGGTATCTCTGGTGGTGGGTTACAGTTGTTCTTCTTATATCACATGGCGCGCTGAAGAAGGTCGAAGTGGGTCCTTCTGACTGTTATAAAATGCGAAATTTCTTAGCAGGCACCGCTGAAAAGGGGCGGGGGAAGGGATCACAGTGTCGATCCCCCACCTCCTTGACCAGGCTGCTGTAAGATATCATGTTTATGTGCTGTTTGCTCACATTCTTCTTCTTCGACATTCGTCCCGAAAAGGACGCTGTGTCGTCGTTTACAGCGATGTCTGCGTTTCGGCTGGCTATTTTAGGTCCGGGTTTGCCTTCCCACTGTGATCCCTATTTTGTTAACCAGACTACATTAGTGCAGTCTGTTTACAGGGCCGCCACTTGGAGACGGAACAATTTCTTCATATCGCTAGTTCGCGACAACGAAGAAAATGACTGGTGAAGAGGGAGACAAAGAGGAAGACGACCAACGAAGAAAACGGCCAGCGAAAAGGAGGGTGAATAAGAAAACGACCAGCGAAGAGGGAGACACCAACGAAGAAAGCGACCGACATAGGACGACCTACTGAAGTCCGTCCGTCCTGTGTATTTCCCTTGTAATGATCAGACATTATAGTCATTATAGCGCAATGGTTAGTGTACTTGCTTCCTATCTGAGCAACCGGGGTTTGGTCCTCAGTTCGTATGGGATGTTTCCCGATCGCAGTACGGCACCTCGGATCCACCCAGTCTAAAACATTGTTGGGTATGGGTACCTGGTATCCACCCAGCCTAAAACATTGTTGGGTATGGGTACCTGGTATCCACCCAGCCTAAAACATTGTTGGGTATGGGTACCTGGTATCCACCCAGCCTAAAACATTGTTGGGTATGGGTACCTGGTATCCACCCAGCCTAAAACATTGTTGGGTATGGGTACCTTGGATCCACCCAGTCTAAAACATTGTTGGGTATGGGTACCTTGGATCCACCCAGCCTAAAACATTGTTAGGTATGGGTACCTTGGATCCACCCAGCCTAAAACATTGTTAGGTATGGGTACCTTGGATCCACCCAGCCTAAAACATTGTTGGGTATGGGTACCAGAATAATCTGGGACAGTAAAGACGGCCGGCGCGATGTTGACCACATCACCACTAGTGTGCCGTTGGCCGCGAAAAATATGGGCCAAACATCATATTCCAAATATACCAGACTGGCCTGTTAACGGGATGAAGAAGAAAGGTCAGACAGTGTGTCGGGTTGTGTATTTTTCTTTTGACATGTTCAGGCAAGTTGAGCAGGTAATTTAAGTGCACCTTCACTCAGGTTAAAAGAGTTGGGCTAAAGTCAACAGTAGGCAGAGCTCGACAGCCACCTCAACATTTAAAACAAAACAAAAAACTGCTGTCATGTTTTCTTTGCTTACATAGCACTCGGGTCAGCGCGTGCGCAGTGTCTGTCTTTTGAAAAATGTCAAAGGAGTATGTGTATCGCTGGTTCCTGCAACTAGCTGGCTGTACACACTAGGTCATTCCTCTCAGGGCGACGCCCATCCAATTTCCACCCGCTTTTGGTTATGAACTTATTGGTTGCTAATTAAGCCAGTATTGGGGCGAAGTGATAATTTTAGGGTAAGATGAGTCATGAACATTAAAAAGCACATTTAACGATGTCGAAAAAAATCTTGAAAAGTGCTTCGTGTTTGTGCTGAATTGGGAAGATGAAACCCATTCTGTTAAGGTACTTCTGCAGTTTTCTATGTTCTCTTGTAAATCAGTTCTAAGCATGTTTGTTTCATTTCTGAAAAATATAATTATATCACTCTTCTTTAACACGTGATCAAATCGCAATCACAAAACTAAACAAAACTGCACTGAAATAATATTTGAAACACACTTTGAGAGCTTTGAATGTAACAATATGTCAGGTAAGGCCGGCCTAATTTGTGGCTAGCTGGCTATGAGGAAAAAGTAGCGTTGTAATGACCTTCTACTAGTTACAAATTGACTTGATTCTTACGCTGTGTTTGGCTGTACACAATCAGCTTACCATTCCAATAGTAACTGATAAATTCCCTCTGCGGTTTCACGCGTTTCCTTACATATCACTACGCTTAAACAAAAATGAGCATTACAATTTCAATTTCAAATTTATTTCACATCTGTTTTATGCAAAGGGGTGTCTTCTCTAATTATTCAAACCCGTTTGGGATAGCTCAAGCTATCCTGTCTATTCTAACGCTTTGCTACTGCATTTAAGGAGAGAGAGAGAGAGAGAGAGAGACGTTGTCATTGCTTGCTACGTCAGTTTCTGTAACGATTCTTTCTCTAATGTATTAATGGGTTGTTGAAAAAACAATTTAATTCAGTGTCCTTATATTACTGTCACTGAGAAAAGTAGTTCTACCTGAACACACGGTGCGGTCTAGTGCATGGATCAACTCGAACTACCATATCAATCAATCTACTCTATGTGCATAGACCATTGACAACATCTCGGCAGCATACACGGTTCTTGGCTGCTCTTTCTGACTCGCTTCAGTTGTAATTATTTCGTTCATTCTCACATTTGCTTCTATTTGTGTTTTTGGGTCTACCCCTGTCTCTTCCATTGTGGATTCCATGTAAGAACTTGTCTGGCAAAGTTGAACGGTGCGTCCGTAGCCAGCCTAATTTTCTAGATTTAATTTGTTCCAGTGGATATTGTTGGCTCATTTCCCATAGGTCTTCATGCCTGACCATGTCCTACCACTTTATGTGCATTATCCTTCGTAGACATCTGGTAATGAAAGACCGGAGTATTTGTTCTATAGCCTTTATCCTTCATGTTTCCTCTCCATACAGCAGCACCGACTGGAATTTCATTCATTTGGACAGTGGCTTGTGCATTTGACAAGGATAAAGTAGGATCAACCTGCAGCGATGTTATACTACCTGGATGTTTAAGAGCCACGAGCAAAGGTCGATCCCGGCGACGATAGATGGGATGAAAACGCACCCCAAAATAAACTCTCGCAAACCAGAAGTCTAATCGTTCTTCATCACGCCACAAGACAGGAGAAGTAGGACACAAGAAGCACTGTATGCACTCTCAGCGGCTAGGAAAGACAGCTTCATACCAAACAGAGCTGGGAAAAGAGAACCAGAGTCAGTCGCACTCTGACGATAGGAGCTGGGCATAAAAGCACAGTCGCTCAGGACTCGATGATTCAATTGTCTTGAACTTTTGGTCACAGGTCTAGAGCCTAAGTGAGCTCTACCCTAACCAGCTGACAATTGGTGGCAGAGAATTAGCACGGCGAACTATACCCTGGTTCAATTCAATTGAAGTTCCGACTGCACTATGGAATTTGGCTGCAGTGGATCTCGGACATTCCCTATCTGTCACCCTGGTGGTACACACAGGCAGACAGCTGCTAGCCCATTGTTTGATGTTATCCTACCACTTGTATCGCTGCCTATTTCGTGCTCGCCTGCCTTCAATCTTACCCTCTAGTATGGATTTTTTACAAGCGTCTCATATCTTTTAATGTGGTCAAAATGTATTCATTGTCTGCTCTTTATGTATTTCAACCTCTAGTTTCTCCAGGTTTTCTATATTTGTTAGTTTTTGTGTCCACGAAATGGGACCCATTCTCCTGTACATCTACATCTCCAGGGACCCTAATCTATCTCCCAACTGCTTGTTCATTGTCCAAGTCCCCGCACCATGGAGCACTTGATCATTATTATTCTTGGTCCTGCTATTTGGCTCTGAGACATGGCATGGGATTAAGGGTATCACTTCCAGGCTGCAGACATTCATTAACAAGTGTTTGTCGCGTGCTTTGTGTCTGATGGCCAGAGTTAATGGGAGAACATCTCGGGGAAAGAATACGGTAACAACCAATACAACAGACAATTAAGTTAAGACACACTCAGAAAGAGACTGGACAGCAAAACCAGGCATGTCCTGTTTGGGAATTCACAGGGAAAAGAGTGGGAAGACCAAGAAATCAGCTTGCGGTGATGGGTCAAAGAAGAAGTCAGTTCTTCTTCTTCTTCGTACGCTGTCGGACGTCGACTTGAATTTGTTCAAAGAAAGCAGCGGTCATCCCGATGCTGTCAATACTGCTGCAAAGAGCACTCATAGGAAGTCAGGGCAATGGGGGTCATATGGGCGGAACTGAAGAACAAAATAATAACACAGATGGAGAGCATTTGTTGCGTTCTTGTGCTCTTAGGAAAACCAGACGAATAAATGATGAGGACGAAGATGATTGCATGATGATGTTGCTGACATCCCTCCCTATACATCATCCTTGGATGGATGTAGTGTCCCTATTCTCTCCCCCGCGACTCACACAATATCGAGGCCCTCCTACACATTATCGAGGCCCTCCTACACATTAGCGAGGCCCTCCTACACATTATCGAGACCCTCCTACACATTATCGAGACCCTCCTACACATTATCGAGGCCCTCCTACACATTATCGAGGCCCTCCTTACCCAACTGTGTTAGAGATTACGTATATACTTTGTCTACCTGTGGCCAATCCGGACTTCCGCATTCTCATCCAGGGTGGGTTAAGTGACACGTGACTGGCATATGTCAAACAGCATACAACCTGGCATAAGGAAACGTGTGGAGCTAGCAGTGCACAAGAGGGGGTCGTGAGAGAAACATTAACCAAGACTATGTGATTGAATTAAACAAATTGTTTAGAAACATCATCACGTTTTTTTAAACACGATTTCCGATTACTTAAATCGACAGGGTGGATCTGTGTGTGACTGGGTAATAAAGGCCACTTGCCCACGCTTTCGCCACGTAGTGTACATTTTATTATCGATATAAACATAACCTGAGCTGTACCGAGGTTTTCAACCCATTCCCCTTAATCAAGAAGGCTATCACCCACACCATTTGACCACGCCTCGTTAAAGTGCATGTGAAAGAACCATTGCCAGCTGTAAATCGAATAAGAGCAGACTGTTGACTGCCGTCCGGGCAACGTTTCTAAAGTTAATGAAATTCCATCGTGCGCACACACACCAGGCCGATCACCCGTTTGCATGCACACTCGATTGTAAGCATATACCAAAGTGGTCTCTAAACCCCAAAGGGGGCTAGGGGAGGAGCGATTCAGAGAAGAGGGACAATGTGTTGAGTTGAGCTTGAGGAAAATTCTGCCATGTTCTGCAGTTGTGATAGCTCCTCCTTTCTACCCGGCACTTCCATTCTCGTCAAATCGTTTCTGTTTCTGGGATCAAGATGCTGAGCAGCGCGTGAGCTGCAGTGGTCAGCGACCCATAGCTGACTTCTAGCGTCAGGGCCAGCGCACCATAGATGCCAAGACCCTTCTACACCTCCACGCGGTGATCCTGGATAACGGGCTACAACAGAGCAGACTGACTAAGGAGAAGGGATCGAAGAGGGAATGCTAACCCGGTACTCAAAAAATGCTTGCTGAAGTCGAATGTGTTGGACCGAAAGGTGCAAATATCGCAGTCAAGCTGTAAACTACGACACAACGCATTCCATTCTCTGGACTACATTCTGCCACTTAAGCCCTTTCAGGGTTTGGTAGTGGGAGATTGAGAACGAACGAGGAAGACGAAGTTTCTGTTTATAAGAATCGACGTCACTGCATTCCGGCAATACCCACCGTTGCTCAGTCTCTCTCATCAAATTGCCTACGGTATGGATGCTGATGCCCTCTGTAGCTCGCTGGTTGTACACTCTCCTGCGCCGTCTTTTCATGCGCCCCACTCCGCTCGAACCTTGTTTAATATCGAACCTTTGCAGTCTGAGGATTTGTGCTTCATCTATTGCGGTGTCCTCATCCAGCAGGCGGTCATTGATTGATTTCAAAATGTCACTTCTATCCATCACCAATGTGCCTGCCCATGATGGGAGCTTGTGAAGCCAAGATGTCAGCTCTTTCATTGCCCTGAGCCCCGGCATGAGCAGGATAGTATTCCATGTCAACGCCTGGAGATTTGAGGCCTCAATAGCTGCTATCCACTCGTACCTAAGCCATCAAATTGTTTGAATCTGATGAATTCTTCTTAGTCCATAGCTGTCACCATCATCACCGTAATGCAGCAGGTGGTTTTTATTCTGGATTTTTCCTTCTCCTACGTGAACGGCCTTTTCGAGCTAACAAGTCTCATACCCGGGTTGTCTTCGATTATCTCGGTAGCCTTTGATACGCCAGGGACACATCTGCAGGGCATCAGGTAGTTTGATATAAAAGTTTTCTTTCTCCTAGACGAACTGCACGCCTGACTGAATCAACTATCTGATACGTGCACATCTTTGATCGCCAGTCGCCCCTTATGTAAGTTTCAAACAGAATTTCCACGCGAAGGCCATAAGCTGAACTTTACTGTCAGGGACTTGATATGCACTCTTTGAGAACATTTAATTGGATTTGGAGAGATTCGATCTCCACTCTCCGCTATGGCAGCATACTATAACCACGCCCCCTCGCCGTTGTGCATTTAACAATATGTGGTGTGGATCATGTGTGTTAGGCGACCCATTTGATCGTTGTGTATATCTTCAATGAATTGTCCCAGGTAAGATGCGCAGGACAAATAACATTGGGGGGGGGGGGGGGGGGGTTGTGGTGGTGTGTGTGTGCCTTGAGAGAGGCAAAATATTGGAAGTTCGCAGTGCAGTCAAATGTGTTGTGGCTAACACGGTCCTCCCACAGCAGACATTGCCGTCTGGGACAATGTGTTAGAAACGAACTATACTAAATCTCTTTGAGGTCAGGGAGTGCAGTTTCCTTCATCGCAGACTTGCCTTCCTTAACTGTATGCCAGGTATTCATTTACAGCTGGCTAATGGAACATTGCAAGTAATGAAATAAAAGTGTTCTGCTCTAATGTAAAGTCTGTTCTGTTGTTGTTGTTTCACCTGACCCTGACTAACATAGTCTGATCAGTATGTTTCGATTGACCCTGACTAACATAGTCTGATCAGTATGTTTCGCCTGACCCTGACTAACATAGTCAGATCAGTATGTTTCGCTTGACCCTGACTAACATAGTCTGATCAGTATGTTTCTCCTGACCCTAACATAGTCTGATCAGTATTTTTCTCCTGACCCTGACTAACATAGTCTGATCAGTATGTTTCTCCTGACCCTGACTAACATAGTCTGATCAGTATGTTTCTCCTGACCCTGACTAACACAGTCTGATCAGTATATTTCTCCTGACCCTGACTAACACAGTCTGATCAGTATGTTTCTCCTGACCCTGACTAACATAGTCTGATCAGCATGTTTCACCTGACCCTGACTAACATAGTCTGATCAGTATGTTTCGATTGACCCTGACTAACATAGTCTGATCAGTATGTTTCTCCAAACCCTAACATAGTCTTATCAGTATTTTTCTCCTGACCCTGACTAACATAGTCTGATCAGTATGTTTCTCCTGACCCTGACTAACATAGTCTGATCAGTATGTTTCTCCTGACCCTGACTAACACAGTCTGATCAGTATGTTTCTCCTGACCCTGACTAACACAGTCTGATCAGTATGTTTCTCCTGACCCTCACTAACATAGTCTGATCAGTATGTTTCTCCTGACCCTGACTAACATAGTCTGATCAGTATGTTTCTCCTGACCCTGACTAACACAGTCTGATCAGTATGTTTCTCCTGACCCTGACTAACATAATCTGATCAGTATGTTTCTCCTGACCCTGACTAACACAGTCTGATCAGTATGTTTCTCCTGACCCTCACTAACATAGTCTGATCAGTATGTTTCTCCTGACCCTGACTAACATAGTCTGATCAGTATGTTTCTCCTGACCCTGACTAACACAGTCTGATCAGTATGTTTCTCCTGACCCTGACTAACATAATCTGATCAGTATGTTTCTCCTGACCCTGACTAACACAGTCTGATCAGTATGTTTCTCCTGACCCTGACTAACATAATCTGATCAGTATGTTTCTCCTGACCCTGACTAACATAGTCTGATCAGTGTGTTCTTCCTGACCCTGACTAACATAGTCTGATCAGTGTTTCTCCTGACCCTGACTAACATAATCGTTCCTTGCGAGTTTCCGCCTATTGACTGTTGCCAAGGGGTCTTCAAAAGGCATTATTGCTGTTTTTATTCTTTTTCGTATTTTCTCATTTGTAACTCTATCTTTGTACGTCGAGATCGAGTTACAAATGAAAAAAATACGAGATAGAATAACAACAGCAATAGGAAGACCTCTTGGTCCAATTTTGAAGACCTCTTGGCATCAAAAGATGGAAACTCGTTTGGTACGGTCATATATCGAGATCAAATGGTCTTGCGAATACGATACTCAACAGAAAGGGGCAAGGCAGACGACGAAGAGGCTAGCCCAAAAAGAGGTTGGAGAACAACATAAAGGAATGGACCAATCTCCGACCAGAAGAGGCACAGGCTGCAGCCGCTGACAGAGAAGGGTGGCGTGGAATTGTGATGATGTCTTCATGTGTGCCCCAACGACCTCACTGGTTACGGGATGATCTGAACTCGATCTGTGTACGTGACGTTTAGAAGTCTTCGGAAACATCTCATCGTCAAGGCCCTTATCCTCCGCTGCAGGTCAGCTCTAACTGTCCATGTCTCACAAGCATAGATGAATATTAACAGGACCAATGTACGCATAAATCTGATCTTCGTGCATACCGTTTGTCTTGCCAGATTTTGTTAAGCCGTGCAAGCGCTTCTATTGTCTGTGCTGTTCTGGCCAATACCTCACATGTTGATCCTTCATCGCTGACATAAGATGGCAGTAAAAACGCAGAATTGAATCATCTTGTACCATACAGAGAAATCAAGAACATCATCACAAATCAGTATATACACAAACGGAGAGAAGGGAAACAGGAGCAGTAGTCTAGACCCATTTCACATGCTGATTAGAAATCAACAAACTACCCTATTTCGCACGAGAACTGGTCACTGCAGACTACTAGAACATCTATGCCGACTAAAGATCGCATACACCACTGAATGCCCATGGGGAACGGGGGGGGGGGGGGGGACAGAATCTTGAACACATTCTACAGAAATGCCCACTCTATAGAGTAATGATATTCCGGAGAGTACGGAGCTGAGAGAAAAGCTGTCGGTAGCCGCTCCGACCTAGTGAAGACTGCAGACTTCATCATGGCGACTGACCTGCGGATATAGCATGACCATATATCCTGAACGTAAAGAAGAAAGAAGACCACATCATGAAAAAATAACACGAACGAAACCTGAGTTACGACCAAAAAGCCTTCACCGGTGACAATGAACAATAATAAAAACGAAATAAAAATGCATAATAACACGTTAACACAGAACGAGGGTCGCCTGTAACTGAGAAGAACCACTGCAACTCGTTACAAAATAAATATTTATAGTAGGGAAGAATTCTGCTCCATCGTCTTGCTACAGCAAATGCAACGTGCACAATGTCGCGGGAAAGGGGGGGGGGGGCGGATCTTTGGTTGGTCGCAGCTAGGAGCAGAAGCTTAAGGCGAGTGAAAGTTTGTCTAGGGCTTGATCTCTCGCGGTTCGGTAGCGTCTCCTGTGGACCTGTTGTCATTTCTCTCGGTAACGATGTTCCCAATCCTAACAGACTCTTATTGTTCAGCTGGACAGCGTCTACAACGTGAAACAATATTGACACTTGCCGAGCCCTGGCCAGAAAATACTGATCCGGCTATTGCGTTTGCTGCTAGTCTCAATCGATTTGTGGCGTTGATGAGCAGTTATCCCAGTGGTTCTTGGGGCAGATTGAATAGGGCCACTGTTTCCCTTCTAGCATGTTGTATGAGGTGACTAAAGAAGGTTGTGGATGGGGTTGGCAACATCACCATGTAAAAACCATTGCTGTGAAACTGCATTACAAATCACTGGACTCTTAACTTAACATTTTTATACTGGTTTAGAAGACTACAGAGTCTGTATACAACCAGTTTTTTTGGAAGGTGGTTTGTACCGATGTGCAAGCAATTCTTAATAGACTTAAACACTAGACCTAAGTAGACCTGCAGCCAGTTAGGCGCCATCTATAGCTGCTCTTAGCAAACCACCTGGGGAAAGGTACAAATAACTTAGGTAGATTTTTAATTTGATTTTTGTCAGAGCAGCGGCCGTTAAGCCTACTCTTTTCTATTTCCAACTGCCAAGGAATTTTTAACGTGCGAGTGCTCAACACTGAACACTTTAGTCTAATCTCACTACCCAGCGACCAGGGAAATTTTTACCAGAAGATCCACATGAAAATAATCGTCGGTTTCCACTGTGATTCGAACACGCGACCTCCGGAACGCAAGGCGGACACCTTACCCCTAAGGGAGCCACATGCACTGTTGTACCTATGATTCAACAGATGGAGCAAATGGTCAAGTTATGAAAGTTTAGGGGAGAGGAGTAATGTCTGGTCAGGCATAGCATGCTGATCAGGCATGTTAGTTAGTTAGGGTCTGGTGAAATATACTGATCTGACTATATTAGTTGGGTGAAATATACTGATCAAACATGTTAGTCAGGGTCAGGTGAAATATACTGATCTGAATATGTTAGTTGGGTGAAATATACTGATCTGACTATGTTAGTTGGGTGAAATATACTGATCTGACTATGTTAGTCGGGTGAAATATACTGATCTGACTATGTTAGTCTGGTTAAATATACTGATCTGACAATGTTAGTCAGTGTCAGGTGAAATATACTGATCATACATATTAGGGTCATGTGAAATATACTGATCAGACATGTTAGTCAGGGTCAGATGAAATATACTGATCAGGCATGTTAGTCAGGATCATGTGAAATATACTGATCAGGCATGTTAGTCAGGGTCATGTGAAATATACTGATCAGACATGTTAGTCAGGGTCATGTGAAATATACTGATCAGACATGTTTGTCAGGGTCATGTGAAATATACTGATCAGACATGTTAGTCAGGGTCAGGTGAAACATACTGACCCATCTCACTTCCACGAATACCAGTCCTATCACGATGTGAGGAAAGCAAGCTACTGCAACAACATTCATTTAACAAAATTAACGTCAAAAGGAGGAGAGGAAGAAGAGAAAAAAAAAGAATCAGCCATGGTCATTCTTTAGATCTGTTAATGAAAATATGCTGCATCTAAATGAAGTATATTAGGTCATATGTGTCTTTTTTGTCAAACTCTTGTCACTTCTCTGTTTTATGACATTTCAGTGAGTTCAGGAAGTGAGTCTGGGGAAGAGTCAGAAGAGAGTGACGGAAGCAGCATATGCCAGCGTTGCTGTACTACCAGTAAGTGTTTTATTGTTACAGTTTTTTCTATTCCCCTTGATCTAACAATAACTATGTGCATCCAATTTGTTCTTGAATATGTTAACTGACCCCTGTTACCACTATTTCCCGTATCAATGCATTCCAAGCATTCACCACTCTCTGACTAAAAGAATATTTCCTGGTATATGATCTGGACCTTCCTTGAATTAATTTGTGGTTGTGTCCTCTTGTTCTTGTAGCCGCTTCTTCTTTGAAAAAATTGTTATATTTCTCCTTTTCCTTGATCATCTTATAAATCTGTATTAAATCACCTCAAATCCTTCACTTCTCTGGACAATGTAGGCTGGTTTTTCTCTTTCCTCATAATTTGCTGGAAGGAGATACTTTCTGTCTTTGTCACCATCATCCTCAGAATAACTTCTTCGTTCTCAATCTCTCGCTACCAGGTCCTGTAGAGGGCTTTGCAAGTAGCAGGACGTAGTTTGGAGAACGGGTAGCGTTGTATTCTATTTCGCAACATTTTAGTCCGACACATCTAACTTCAGCAGATATTGTTGAGTACCGGGTTGCCTTCCTCTTCGATCATTTCTCCTAAGCCAATCTGCTCTATTGCAGCCTGTTAGCCAGGATCACCGCGTGGAGGTGTAGAAGCGTCTTGGCAGCTCTGGTTCGCAGGTCCTGAAGTTAGCAGTGAGCTATGCGGTCACTGACCGCTGCTGCTCAGCATCTCAGAAAAACAAACATCGAATACAATTGAAAACTCAATGTTGCTATCATAGATCAAGCAAAGGTTTTTAATGGAGTAGACAGAAAAAAAACTGCAGGTCATCCACTCAATGTTGCTTTCATAGATCAAGCAAAGGTTGTCAATAGAGTAGACAGAAAAAAAAACTGCAGGTCACTCAATGTTGCTATCATAGATCAAGCAAAGGTTTTTAATGGAGTAGACAGAAAAAAAAACTGCAGGTCACTCAATGTTGCTATCATAGATCAAGCAAAGGTTTTTAATGGAGTAGACAGAAAAAAAAACTGCAGGTCACTCAATGTTGCTTTCATAAATCAGGCAAAGGTTTTCAATAGAGTAGACAAAAAAAAACTGCGGGTCATCCGAGACGACTACGAAGTACAGGATCAGCTATTAGATAATATTAGAGCACTGTACTAAGCAATACAAGGGGTAGTAAGAACAACGATGATCTGACTGAAGCAATGAAGATAATAACTGGGGTTAGACAAGGATGTGTGTTGTTACCACTGCTCTCCAGCACATAGAGTAACGCTGGGGACCATTAGGGAGCATGCACGAAGAATGCAGTGAAAGGAAGGACAGAGGCTGATCCGTTAAATGAACTTTTGTTTTGCGGATGATCAATGCCTACGATACAAGAGTGAAGATGATCTGCAATAACATTTGACTGCACTCAACTCTGTGTGCAAAAGGCACAGTATGAGAATTAACACATCCAAAACGGAAACTATGCAGATAAGTAGATCACCTGAAAACACAAGCATTATTAAAAACGGGACCAAAATTAAACAAGTGCAGGAATTCAAGTACTTGGCAAAGTTTTCACACAGGATGGAGGTTTAGGCAAAGAAATTGAGATCAGCTGCCAAAAAGTTGCATACTAGTCAGACTATGTTAGTCAGGGTCAGGCAAAAACATACTAATCAAGCTGTTAGTCAGGGTCAGGCAAAAACATACTAATCAAGCTGTTAGTCAGGGTCAGGCAAAAACATACTAATCAAGCTGTTAGTCAGGGTCAGGCAAAAACATACTAATCAAACTGTTAGTCAGGGTCAGAGGAAACATACTGATCAAACTATGTAAGTCAGGCTCATGCAAAACATACTGATCAAACTATGTTAGTCATGGTCAGGTGAAGCGTACTGATGAGGCTATGTTATTCAGGATCAGATGAAACATACTTATCAGACTATGATAGTTAGGGTCAGGTGAAGCATACTGATCAGACTATGTTAGTCAGGGTCAGATGAAACATAGTGATAAGACTATGTTAGTCATGATTAGGGGAAACATACTGATCAGACTATGTTAGTCATAGTCAGGTGAAACATACTAATAAAAATCCCACCTCACTTCCAAGCAGTTCTCCCTCGAACAGACTGTTTCGTGGCAGTCTGGCTAACGAGACTGGTATCATCACTGTGATTCATAATGGTGAGCTTATTGAAAAGCCATGCATTCCACTACAACCAGGAGAAACCTGGTCCACTTTCTTAAGTATGCCTTGGAATATGGGGAGAGCCATTGTGACCCACCAAAGAAAAGAAACTGTCAAGAGTGTCCAACTCAAGTACGAGTGACATTAGCAACAACAATAACCATGGCAACACACACGTGATATAACTGTATACTAACATCTCATGTAGATATTTCAATCCAGCTCAGAAAGTAGACATCTTAATCCAGCTCAGAAAGTAGACATCTTAATCCAGCTCAGAAAGTAGACATCCATGTTGTATTCTCATCAATCAAAACCTTTTTAGATTTGTGTGAAGCACAGGTCTTCAAAATATAACACCCCAAGTCATTAAATGTTGACCTGCCTGTTTCTATAGTTTTTATAGCCTAAATTTTCTGCAGGATAGGCCGGGCATTCCTTTGTCTAACTCTTAACAATCACCTTTTAAGACATGCTAGGCCAGTGTTACTAATCGTTGCTATCCTTTCGAGCCCTGGTAATCTAGAAAAGTTTTAAAATATTAATGAGAAAAATAATACTCTGATTCCATGACAGAAGGTTCAAATAAATCTTCTTTTTCTTCTTCTTCTTCTTCTTCTTCTTCTTCTTCTTCTTCTTCTTCTTCTTCTTCTTCCTTCTCCTCCTCTCCTTCCTCCTCCTTCTTCCTTCTTCTTCTTCATTCAAATAATAAATAAATCAAAGCTATGACAGCACTGAAACAAAAGTTGGTGATAACATTAAACAAGTATGACTGGCAGAAAATAATAGAACGGTATGCACAAGTATAACAGACTCAATTCTTCATGTGAGGTCAGGAACACGTTAGTGATGATAGAACGGTATGCACAAGTATAACAGACTCAATTCTTCATGTGAGGTCAGGAACACGTTAGTGATGATAGAACGGTATGCACAAGTATAACAGACTCAATTCTTCATGTGAGGTCAGGAACACGTTAGTGATGATAGAACGGTATGCACAAGTATAACAGACTCAATTCTTCATGTGAGGTCAGGAACACGTTAGTGATGATAGAACGGTATGCACAAGTATAACAGACTCAATTCTTCATGTGAGGTCAGGAACACGTTAGTGATGATAGAACGGTATGCACAAGTATAACAGACTCAATTCTTCATGTGAGGTCAGGAACACGTTAGTGATGATATGACATTATTCTTCCCTTTTGTGGCAGAACAGAAAAGGTTGAAAGTGAAACCAGTGCACAGGGTTGAAGATGCAACACAGTGAGTGGGCTGACAGCTGTCGGCGACTCGTAGCTGGCTGGCTTGCCACAGGGTCAGTGTACCAGACCTTACCAAGACCCTATACTACCTCCAAGAGGTGGCCCTGGAAACAGGCTACACTAAAAGAATAGGGATCATAGTGGGAAGGCAAACCTGGTCCCCAAAGAAGTCAACTGAAACCGGATGTGTCTGGCTAAAAGGTGCAGATACTGCAGCCTTGCTGTAAACTATGACACAAGGTCTGTCTCAGCCTACAGTGTCTAGAAAAGAGAAGAATTCAGGTTTATAAGATGATCAGAGGAATGGATAAATTAGACTAACAAGTTTTTTTAAATGCAGCCACCCACAAGAATAAGAGGGCATAGCTACAAATTAACTAACGAGATGTCCAGATTAGATATTAGGACATATTTTTTTAGTCGGAGAGTGGTGAATGCTTGGAATGCATTGCCATGGGAGGTAGTGGAGGCACAGACAGTTAATGCATTTAACAATAAATTGGATGTGCATAGCATTTAGAGCAAGGTAATATAAATGAAACTGGTTGTATACAGACTCTGCAGTCTTCTAAACCAGTATAAAGATGTTAAGTTAAGTTAAGAACAAAAGCTGAAGAAGAGGAAAAAAACCAGAACACAAAATTACAGTGTGTGCATGCGTGCTTGCCCCATCTCACATGTGTTTGTGTGTGTCTACAAGTGCTTCTTTCTGTCTATGTGTTTGTGTATGCGTGTGTTCACATGTGTTTGTCTGTGTACATGCACATGCTGGTGGATCGTCTGTGTTCTTCCTTGTGGTTCATTCTCTAAGTGATCACATCTTTATTTCCCTTTCAGACTTGTTAGTCTGTCTGGGCTATTTTGTCCTGGCTGTAAAGTTCATCCCTCATCTGGGCTGGAGAGGAGAGGGTTTGTCCTGACTAAATGTGATAAGATTGTGAGAGAGCTTCAGCTTAGTGAGGCTCTGATTTCAGAGTAGAGTTACAGAGAAAAATGGACGAAGGAGGAGTAGACCAAGCAGTGAATTGATGAAGGATTTCTGCATGCTAAGCCCTCCTTTGTTGTGAGATTCTGCTATTGATTTTAGCACCATATAGCAAAGCTTCTGAGCTGTCCTGGGTTTTCTGTTTTTTTCCTGGGTCCTAGATCAGTGCTTCTCAGACTTTTTGTGGTCAAGGTACATTTGGAACTATTTGTCTCTTTCTTCTTCTTTTCATTCAGGATCTTTTGGTCATGCTATATCTGTAGGCCAGTCACCATGATGATGTCTGTAGTCTTCACCAGGTCAGAGCGGCTGCCCCACAGCTTTTGTCTCAGCTCTGCACCCTCTGGCCAGGTCTGGCATCTCATTTCCCTATAGATTGGGCATTCTTTTAGAATATGCTCAGGGTTCTGGCATCTTGTTCCACATGGGCACTCGTCGGTGTGTGAGATCTTCAGTCGGTATAGATGTTCTAGTAGTCTGCAGTGTCCAGTTCTCAGGCGAAATAAGGTAGTTTATTGATTTCTTTTGAGTTGGTGAATTGGGTCTGGTGTACTGCTTATGTTTCTGTCTTCTCTCCATTGGTGTATATACTGATTTTTGATGATGTTCTTGATCTCTCTGTATGGTACTCGATGATCAAATTGTGGATTTTTTTCTGCCATCTTTTGCCAACTATATGTCAAATTTGATGGGAACACATACCTGACTCAGTGCCCAATTGCTATCACCAAAATTGTGTGAGACATACGGGGAGTCAAAGATGCATCAGTGAATGAGCTGACAATGTCCAGGGACTCATAGCTGGCTGCTTGCATCATCCTGGACAAAAGATTTGGTATTGAAGAGGGAAGGCGAACTCGGTCTTTAAAACACAATCTGATTCGGTGCCCAGATTCTGACATCAAGGTCAGGTGAGACATACTGTCTCTATATCACTCCACACTGGGTTCATTAAGACAAACCTTCAGTTACTTACAGCAGCTTGGTCAGTGAGGTGGAGATGGACACTGCGAACTTCACTTAGTGGTGAGCCTAATGAGATACCGAACATTCTCCTACAATGACCATTACCCAAGTCCACATCTTTCAATATGCCTCAGGATATAAGAAGAACCACTAGTGTAGTTTAGTTTAGTTTTAGTCGAAGAATCAATGTCATTGCACACGGTTTAACCCACAAGTGCTCTGTTCTTCTCCATATTCTTGGAGAATCTCAGCACAATGCACGAACTCCGTAGCACAGGCGAGGATTCCATAATAGATTGGCTAGATTTTTAATATAATTTTGATTTTTGCCCAGGCAGCAGCAGTTAACTACACCTACTCTTTTCTATTTCCAACTGCTGAGAGACTTTTAACTTGTGTGACGCTGCACACGGGTGTCCAATCTCCACTACCCAAAGATCTGGGAAAATACCAGAAAGTTCACGTGAAAAAATCCTGGTCTCCACCATGATTTGAACCCGCGACCTCCAGCACCCAAGGCCAACATCTTACCTCGAGACCACTCTGTCCCACTGTAACTCACTACCCTAGGAATTAGCAAAGAAAGAAGAACTCGGCACCAGTATTTATGGACAACAGCAGCAGTAATATCCTGTGCCTAAATAGAAAGTACAGTTCCTAAAAGTAAAGTAACCCATAGCATTATTGACATAGGGGTGTGAGGTGTTTGCGATCTCACATTTCAAAGGCTCGGCTATATAAGGGTCATCTCCTTTCCCTCGCCGTTTTTACCTCCCAGACTGAACCAGTATCCATTTAAGGCTGGATCGACTCGGGTGCCGTTGATGTCTGAAAAAACATTTCCGCCTCAACTGGGGAATGAACCTAGGACCACTCAGATGCGAAGCCAGCTCCCTAACCACTGCTATGCAGCTCTCTAACGACTATTGACGTTTGAAACATAAATTTAGGGTTGTTTTGAGAATCAAGAAAATACTTCTCAATCAAGTTGTTCCTATTATAAGATCAATTTTTATAATTGATCGAAACAAAAATGATTTCAACTAAGGCTACATTTCACAGCACATTTAGACAGGCTTTTTGGGCACACAGTTTGAGAAACACAGTTTTTGATCGTGACAGGTCTCTATTATTGACAAGTTGTATTAACAAATAATGAGCAATCTCCAGATGCAGGTATGGAGAAAATGCTTCCAGTGTCTTTTCAGACTGTTCTTTGATAAGAGATAACGTTGGAAAAGTAATGCGAGTATATGTTTTGAAAGTGTAAATGTTGGATATTTATCAGTACATGTTTGAAAAGTGTGGTTTGGTAAGGGAATATGTTGGATACTTATCACAGTGTATGTTTGAAAAGTGTGGTAGCTATTATATGAGGAGGTGTTGAAATTAAACTGGGACTTTTAATTCTAGTTCTACCTGAATGGGCTATAGCTGGAACTACTACTAGTTAGGGGTACTTGTGTCCTATTACAGCTGGGTGGCCCACTTTCCATGGCCACTCACATGACGTAAATAAAAATGGTGGATGACATTGTTAGTGCTTGCATGGGGATGAAGTTTCTTGTGAAATAAAGCGTGAAACCTGCAGAAATTTACAGGAGACCAAAATCATATGTTGGTGAGACACTCAGCCACAGTAAAAAATTTGGATGGTGTAAACGTTTTAGGGAAGATCGTACATCCATGAGTGATGATTCTGGGTCATGGTGGCTCTCAACCCACCACAGTCATTCCTGTGAATATCCAGATTGTGGAAACGCCTTAGCCTGGAAAATCGATGCATAACCTATCATTAAATTGCACAATAGGCGTCTTTCTCTTGGTATGGTTAACACTATTATTCGTGAACATTTGAATCTTCTGGACGTTAGTGCACGTTGGGTGCAAGGACAGCTTTTCACTTTTGGCCGGCAGAGAAGAGTTCAAGCCTGCACTGGATTGACAGAACATTTTGACATTGAAGGGCATGACTTTTTGAATCGCTTCACTACATGTGACGAACTTTGGGCGCATCATTATACTCGAAACGAGTATCCAAGCAGTGAAAGCATACGCAATCACCAACACCCCAAACATTTCAGACAATTGAGACAAACTTGGTTTATTGTTTAGTCCATTTGAATCATGAGAAACACGCACCTCAACAACAACCATAAATTCTTAGTCATAGGATACCAGACCTTCCGTCTGGAAAGAGAAGGTCACAAAGGAGGGGTTCTGATACTGACCCGTAACTGCATACCGAGTAGCGCGGTAGCTGTCAATTACACTGGACAAGCAGAAATTGTAGGAGTCGACATAATGACACAAGAAACGAAGATCCGCATCTTCAACCTGTATGGCCCACCCAACAAAGACCTGTTGCTCTCGAGTATGGAAATCAAGGACTCCAGCTGCCTAGTGGTTGGAGACTTCAACAGCCACTCTGAGAGATAGGGATATTCGGACACAGACAACAGAGGTGATGAAGTGGAAGACTGTGAGATAGATACAAATCTCTATCTTATCAATAGGCCGGAGGACAGCCCTAGCTTGTATTCTAGAACATGGCATATCACCTCTACTCCAGACTTGGCCTTTTCCACAGGGGATATTCACCACAAAATAGACCGCCAGGTGCTCAACCAATTGGCAGGTAATGACCACAGGCCAATTAAGCTAGAAATTGATATGGAAGTAGGCCCACGGGAAATAAAAGCGCTCCCATGTTGGAACTACAAACGAGCCGACTGGGACAGATTTGCAATGCTGACAGATGGACTGTGTGAAACCATCAACACACGAAATAACAATATGAAACCTATGGTGGAAAGCCTAAGCAAAGCAATAATGCAAGCAGCTACCGAAACCATCCCAAGAGGGGCAAGGGAAAACTACAAGCCATATTGCAATGGTGAATTGCAGAAAGCGGAAGATGAAGTCTCAAATGCTAGGAACATGGCAGAGAGAGAACAATCTATGGAGGCAAATATCGCCCTCAAGGCCATCACGGCGAAATACAAAAGAACACTAAACAAAATAACAAGAGACAGCTGTAAAAACAAAACAGAAAGCCTCAATTTAGATAAAGAAGGGAACAGATTATGGAAGTCAGTCAGAGCCATGAATGATGAAACACCATCAAATAAACAAATATCCATCAAGTAGGGCAACAACATGCTTACTGGAAAAAAAAGCAGCAAACGCCTTTATAGAACATTATGCCAGACCAAACCACATTGATGTCCCTACAGACAGGCATACAGACATTAGTGAAGAACAAAAGAGCCACGACAACATCAAGATGGCATCAGAGGAGCACATGATGGCAAAACCAACAATGAATGAAATGGATGAGGCCATGGGAACTTTAAAGAAAAAGAAATCGCCCGGAAAAGATGAGGTAACAAACGAAATGCTGATGGGGTTGGGCCAAACAGCAAAGAGGAAGTTACTATCAGTCCTGAACCAAAGCTGGAATAGGGGAATTGTACCGCAGGCATGGAAAGACGCTATACTTATACAAGTACCAAAGAAAGAAAAATATAGAACAGATCCAAATGGATACAGGCCTATCAGTCTACTGAGCTGTGTAGGAAAACTGATGGAGCGTATGATAAACACCACACTGATGTGGCATCTGGAAGAAAAACACATACTAATTCCACAGCAAGCAGGTTTTAGACAGCACAGATCCACTGAGGACCAGATCACTCTCATAGCTCAGGAAATAGAGGATGCTTACCAGGAGAAAAAACACACAGTAGCGGTTTGGGTGGATTTAGAGAAGGCATTTGACAAGGTGTGGAAAGAGGGACTTGAAGGAAAGCTACGAAGAAGTGAAGTTTGTGGGAAAATGTACAGATGGATCAGCCACTACCTCGAAAACAGAACAGCCAGAGTTTAAGTACAAGGGCAGATGAGCAAAAAGGTGACAATTGAGCAGGGAGTACCTCAAGGGGGTGTACTGTCACCCACACTTTTCCTGGTGTATATAAACAACATCACAGAGAATATACCAAGAAGAGTCCACAGCTCCATGTTTGCAGACGATCTGGCTATGTGGACCTCTGAAAAAAATCTCACCATAGCAAACAATCGGATGCAGCAGGCCCTAACATCGTTGGAGGAGTGGGCGAACTCATTGCTGATCAAAATAAATGAGGAAAAAAACAACATGTACGATATTCTCGCTTTCAAATAAACCCCAAAACACCAAAATAAGTCTTAACGGCAAATATCTGGGGCCAAACGACGACCCAAACTACCTGGGAGTCACATTTGATCGGCGCATGACATAGAAAAGTCAAATCGAGTGAAACCGAATGAGAGCCAGACAAAGAATGACAATCATGAGGAAACTTGCTGGCACAAGCTGGGGAGCAGACGAAAGAATACTAAAGAAACTGTACACTGGAAGAGTGAGACCAGTTCTCGAGTATGGCATTGCAGCATGGACAACAGCAGCAAAGGCGAACTTTGATAAAATTAGCAAACTTCAAAACCAAGCCATGAGAGTTATAACAGGAGGCATGAAGTCAACGCCAATTGTAGAACTTGAAAAGATTACAAATCTGCAATCCATGATCGACAGAAGAGACTGCAGAGCCCAGCAGCAAGCAGAGAAACTCAGAAGACTGACAGACCATCCAATGCATCAGAGACTAAATAGATTTGGAAATGGGAAACAAAAGCGGAGAAACTTTGCAGAAATAGCCTAAGCAAAGATGAGCAAAGACCCTATGAACACCATAACAATACCAAAGCCCATCCCTACTGTATGCAAACCTACCTGGAAGCAGCATATCATTCCGGAGGTGGTAGAAAATATACCAGGTATTGGAAACAAGAACAGCCAGACTGAAAGAGAAAGAAGAGACATAACCCTGAGGTACATAACGAAAAACTACCCAAGCATGGACTGGACCCATTAATACACTGACAGTTCCGTAACAAACATAACACAGAATGGAGGGGGAGGGGTGTTCCTGAGCCTACCAAATGGTAGAAAAATAATACTGTCAGTGGCAACTGGAAAATTCTCAAGCAATTTCAGAGCGGAGGCAGAGGCACTGAGGGCTGCAGTAGAAGCAATGCTGACAGGCGAAAGCAATGAAAGCCAGATAGTCCTGTTTACAGATGCCCTGGCCATAGTCACAGCACTAAAAAGCCAGAAAAATACTGAACTTAATGATTTAAGAGCAGTACTCTGCCAACTATGCCAGCAGTCCGCACCAAAAAGAGTAGTGGTACAGTGGTTCCATCCCACTGTAACATCCAAGGCAACGAGGAGGCAGACAGACTGGCTAAAGAAGGTGCAAGACTACCACAACCAGATTCTAGTGTAACATACGAAGAGTCCAAAAGGCTTATTAGGGCCAGATACATGGCCCAATAGGAAACAGAACATACTACATGGCTACACAAAAAATGATGCCTATTACCAGTTGAACAGAAGAGAGCGGGTCGTGATCTTCAGACTCCGCACAGGCCACAACAGACTGAGGTACCACCTATTCAATAAACTGAAGATAGGTGGCACTGACGAATGCACTTGTGGTACCGGGAAAATGACCGCTGAACATCTGCTGCAAAACTGCCCAACATACGAGGACCAGAGAAAGCACACGTGGCCATCACCAGTGGCAACACTAGACAAGCTCTATGGCAGTGTCGACAGCTTCGGGATGACCGCTGCTTTTTTTCTAAAAAATACAGGTTGACGTTTGACAGCGTACGAAGAAGAAGAATCATGAGAAACAAAGTTTTGGACCACTGTAACCTACCAAGCATGGCATAAAAGGTGACTAAAGAGGTTTAAGCTTGGGACTAATAATCTCACATAATCAAATTGCTACAGAAACCACTATTGGGTGATCCCACTAAAATGCTATGGCACAGTCCTTCTATCAGCTTACCAACTTGCCGTAATGTCCCTATGGTTTGTGAGGAAGACAAATTGGAGAAAAATATTATTTCCCACACATTTTCTGCAAGTAAATCTTGACTCCATCCGTGTACATATTCTTAGGTTCTGAGTGAACGACTGACAAAACAATCAATGACCATCATGCCAGATAGCATTTTTAAGGGTGGCAACCAATCTCCTTCCACATTATGTAGTCCCCCAGTAGTCCCCAAATGATTTTCATTTTGATTTCTGTGGTTTTTCAAGTTGTCTGTCCTTAACACTTTTTCACCTTTACTCAGGTGCATATCTTGGTGGCTCTAGTGATGGCATCAGGGTCTCTCCTTAGTGTATTATAGATTGGGGGTTCTAGTGATGGCATCAGGGTCTTTTCTTAGTGTATTATAGATTGGGGGGGTTCTAATGATGGATCAGGGTCTTTTCTTAGTGCGTCATAGCTTGGGGGTTTTAGTGATGGATCAGGGTCTTTTCTTAGTGCGTCATAGCTTGGAGGTTCTAGTGATGGATCAGGGTCTTTTCTTAGTGCATCATAGCTTGGGGGTTCTAGTGATGGATCAGGGTCTTTCCTTAGTGCGTCATAGCTTGGGGGTTCTAGTGATGGATTAGGGTCTTTTCTTAGTGCGTCATAGCTTGGGGGTTCATATGATGGATCAGGGTCTTTTCTTAGTGCATCATAGCTTGGGGGTTCTAGTGATGGATCAGGGTCTTTTCTTAGTGCGTCATAGCTTGGGGGTTCTAGTGATGGATCAGGGTCTTTTCTTAGTGCGTCATAGCTTGGGGGTTCTAGTGATGGATTAGGGTCTTTTCTTAGTGCGTCATAGCTTGGGGGTTCATATGATGGATCAGGGTCTTTTCTTAGTGCATCATAGCTTGGGGGTTCTAGTGATGGATCAGGGTCTTTTCTTAGTGCGTCATAGCTTGGGGGTTCTAGTGATGGATCAGGATCTTTTCTTAGTGCGTCATAGCTTGGGGGTTCTAGTGATGGATCAGGGTCTTTTCTTAGTGCATTATAGTTTGGGGGTTCTAGTGATGGTATCAGCGTATTTTCGTAGAGTACGTTGGCATCAGATTCTTTTCTTAGGTCGTATCCAATCCAATTCCATTGTTGACTGGTTATGATGGGGTCCATATCTTATTTATTGCTCTAGTCCAGCAGATCTTGGTTTCTGATGGTGTTTGGCCAAAAAATCCAATGAATCTTCCTTAGACAAGTTGTGTAGAAAGATGAGAGTTTGGACATGTGTTTTTTGTGATTTCCATACAGAAGCACAGAAAGTACACAACTCTTGAATATTTTTAGCTTGGCGTTCATGATACACTGCCAAGACCTGAACATATTGTTTAAGCTGTCATAGACTTCTCTCTTTGTTCATTCTGATGTTGATGTCTGTGGCTGTTCCACCCTCTGGTGTTAACTTTGCTTTACAAATAGTAAATATATTAATCTTTGCATTCTTTTCATTCCTATTGTAATTGTTCTGTTTAAAAAAATGTTTTTTAATTAACATTTCATTAACTGAATATTTGACATAATATTCAGTTTCTTACTTTCCAGGTTCCAAAGATTGGCACAATGGTAAGGACGGAGAAGTCCTGTGCACCAAATGTCGCCTGTCGTACAAGAAATATGGGGAGGAGTCTGGGGTAGGCTGTCCGCCCCCCATCACCAGCCCCAACCAATATCTATTCAAACCTCTCCCCGAGGACGAGGAAACCACACCCTCCAAGCACAATATGCGCACACGGCGCAGTAATAATACAGTAAGTACTCTGGTTTCACTTAGCATCTGTTCTACGTGGCGTGTTCAAATTAAACCTGGCCAAACTGCAACAAGTGAACATACGTACAATGTGCGCATGATGTCACTTCTGGTGTTAACAACACATACCAACCATCAAGTTTGCACAATTTCATTATTCTCCGACTCATAGTTTCCTCAGCAGACTGCTGAAAACATGGTGGATGTGGTACAGAATCCGTCCAGAGTTGATCAGTGAGCAGTGATTCGGTTTCTAACATCTGAAGGATGTCGACCAGTTTACATTCATAGCAGAATGCAGACAGTGTATGGTGACAAAAGTGCATAGAAGACAACAGTGAAGAACTGGACAACGATGTTTGAAGAAGGACGTGAGTTAACGCAACAATATGCGCCTGATCTGGTCTCGGAAGATCTTTCGTTAACTCACGTCCTTCTTTAAACATCCTTGTTCAGTTCTTAGGTGTTGTCTTCGACACACTTTTGTCACCATACACTGCCTGCATTCTGCAATAAGTGTCAACTGGTCGACATCCTTCAGCATCGTACGTATATTCACTTGATGTAGTTTGGTCCGGTTTCATTTGAACATGCCTCGTACCACACTTAGGTAGAAACACTGTCAGTTCATTATATGTGTTATTTGTTATACACCTTCTCATCTGTTTGCAGAGTTGTTGAAGTTTCCTTGTTGAAGCAAGGTAAGGGCTTCATTCTCACGTAATGCCATGCTCCAGTCTACTCAGCTGGAAATCGTCACCTGACAACCTTTACAAGATCACACCAAAAATATATGTATTTTTCCCTGCAGCTGCACTATTTTTGAACATGTCACATTTTACTATAGTTGTTGGGACGGCGTGGCCTAGTGGTTAAGTGACACGGCTCACAACCAGAAGGTGCTGGGTTCGATCCCCATCACAGCATCGGCCGTTACCCCGGGGAAGCAAACCCTTAGAAAATGCAGGAGGAAGCAGACCCTTACATAAAATGCATGCTGAAGTCGGATGCATTGGGCCGACAGGTGCAAAATAAAAACCACAGTGCAATGCACACCGCCTTGGGGAATAGAGAAATAAGGCGAACGCAAAAAAAAAAACTATAGTTGTTGACCTTGAGAACCTGTAGCCTGTTTATTAGTTGGTCTATAGATATGATTTTGTTGTGTGTCGAGACATAAATAAATAAAGAATTTGCTGGTGTTATTGTTTTTGTTGTGTGTTTGTCTGTGCTAGTTTCTGAGATACAAGATGATGAAGGTGATAGTGTTGAAAAATAGCACAAACATATAGACTTACCCGTTTTCAGCGTCCCTGGTGTGTAGGCAAATTTTGTCACGTCCAAGAGAGGACGGATAATCAATGTTTACACGATCAGCATATCTGTAAGTTTCCATTATAAACATATTTGTTGTATCTACATAAACAAAGTAAATTGGTTTACTTCAGAAAAATCTGTTGCAAAAACTTAACTTCCCCATTCTCAATAATGGATGAATCTTCTAATCCAAGTGAAAAACAGAAAAAATCATTTTCAAATGTCTAAAACAAATTTCAAAATCACCATTCATTGTCTAACCGAACAGGACGGACGGATCTAAAACCCTCTACAATCGAAAGAGCAGTATTTTCAGCTGATTGCCGTGGTAGTATGGATCTCCATATATGAATAAAACTACATTTGACCATCGGTTTAACGCGACTTTGGCCGTTAACGCTGACATTTTTGTGTTCCATAAAAGCGACAAGCGTTGTGTCGTAGTTTACAGCTTGACTGCGATATTTGCACCTTTTGGTCCAACACATCCGACTTCAGCAAGCATTGTTTGAGTACCGGGTTAGCATTCCCTCTTCGATCCCTTCTCCTAAGCCAGTCTGCCCTGATGCAGCCTGTTATCCAGGATCACCGCGTGGAGGTGTCGAAGGGTCTTGGCAGCTCTGGTTCGCTGGCCCTGACGTTAGCAGTCAGCTATGGGTCGCTAGCTACTGCAGCTCATGTGCTGCTCAGCATCTTGATCCCGCTGTTATTTCAAAATAGAAGTTTAAATACACTTATTTTATCTTTTGTTTCTATAGTCATCAACAAACGGAAAGAAGAAAGAGCGAAACAGTATAAGCAGTCCAGACCTGGAGGGGACTCCAGCTATTACCTCTGTCAACAGCATCATCTCAACAACAACTACATCACACAGCAGTAGTAGAAGTGGTCGAAAGTCACCAGGCAGCGTCACGGATAAAGAAGACAAAAAGTCCAATCAGGTTTGACATCCATTTGTATTTATCATTCTAGTCTATATTGGTATTAGTATGTAAACCTGCCGAAGATGTGCAATGCAGAATTTCAAATAGTTACAGAATCTTATGCATTGAACAATCCTGACAGATTTGTATTAAGGGAATGTGTTAGATCATAGGTCTCAAAGCCATTTTCTGCAGCCCCGACATATTGTCATTTTGTGAAATAATTCAAAAAATTAATTCCTTAAAATATTTAAGGTCCTGCATATGTACTGATGGCAGATCTGATAAAGAAATGAAGACAAGGCTCGTTATGCCTGCAGCCGTAGTTGTCAAGACTGAATGAGATGTGGAAAAGGAACCTCAGCACTGCAGTGAAAGCCAACGGAAGGCACAAGCAGAACAACAAACGAAAAGAATTCATCTTCTTTGTTCATTCTCAATCTCTCATTACCAAGTCCTGAAAAGGGCTTTGCAAGTAGCAGAATGTAGTCCAGAGAACGGAATGCATTGTGTCGTAGTTTACAGCTTGACTGCAATATTTGCAATTTTCTGTTCGACACATCAGACTTCAGCAGGCATTTTTTTAGTTCAGGGTTAGCCTTCCCTCTTTGATCCCTTCTCCTTAGACATTCTGCTCTGTTGCAGCCTGTTATCCAGGTGGAAGTAGAGAAGGGTCTTGGCAGTTCTTGTTAGCAGTCAGCTATGGGCAGCTGACCTCTCAATCATGATCTTCCTCAAATACCTTGACGCCTTTCACATGTTCCTAGGGTTCCACAGAACACCTAGTCACTTTTCATTGGATCTTAGGTACTCATGAAAAATTGACACACCTTTCATGGAATCCTAGTGTTCCACACAACAACTAGACACATTTCATGGGATTCTAGGCTAGGACCTATAAAGAAAATGACCCCTCTGCCCAGTGGTAGAAGAGAAGTAAAGAAGTCCAGTCAGTAATAACAGAACTCTCCAGGAGAAAGTTCCAGAGCACAGCCTAGAGCTAGAGGCATTGACTAAAGGAAATTTGGAAAACAAGTTAAAATTATGATGATTATGTCAGAGTTGACATCTATGATAGACATTTGTTGGTGATTATTTCATAGTGTCCACAACTGGTGTTCCCACAGAAATCAAAAGAATCTCAGTCCAGCAAGGCAAAGAAGAGAAGAATTGTTTCTGAAGAGGGCTCTGAACTTATCAAGAAAAAGAAGGTAAACAGTTCTAGATTTCGGTTTCATTCTATGAAGTGTTTCAAACTATTTATGTTTTAAATGCTTTTATTTAATTTTACTTGTTAAGACTACTGCGGTACAGCAGCCACCGTTTTTGAGTTAGTTGTTGTTGCTGCTGGTGTTATTGTTGTAGTCATTGCTGTTGTCCCATAGCTGCTGAGCTTATTACTACGCTGTGTTGGGACAAGTGCTACGGAGGCTGGTTAACCAATGTGCGATTCCATCTTAATAGACTCAAACACTAGAGCAAAGTAGACCCACATCCTGTTAGACGCCATCTATGCTGCTCTTAACAAACCATCTAACCATGGCCGGTGTTATACCATGCCATACAGTTAGTCGCCTTCTACGACATGATCTCCTTGGAGCAGTGGTGCAATTCTTGTCCATGTCATACACAAAGACCCCTGCAGTGCTAGTAAGAATCTTTTCCTCATGTCGGCAAGTGCTTTGCTCTCGATGAGAATGTGTCTAACTGTTTCATCAGGGTGAGAGCTATGTCTGCACTCGAACAGGTGCTGAGGACTGATGTGGTTTAAGTGGCTATTCACTTTTGTGAATCCTGTTCAGAACTGAAAGATGGGGCTTTGATCTTTTCTATATAGTCTATTTATGTTGAGTGGTTCTTCAGAAGTTTAAGAAATCTTTATTTTGGTCTTCTCTTTTTGGTTTAATGACGTGTGCTCATCTTTATCCAGGAGAGGTCTGATTCTGATTCTGGAACCGAGAGCAGTTCTGTGTCGTGCACTGAGGACATTGGCAACGAGGAGGCAGACTCGGATGAAAACAACCAGGTCTGTTTCACTACTTACTTGCTTTTGGTCAATGCATCTTCAGCGCACACATACAAATAAATAATTCATTGTCTGGGTGAATTTACAATAATAAAACACCTTTTTAGTGTCTTCAAATGTAATTCATCATCTGGCTGAATTTACAATAAAACACATTTTTAGTGTCTTCAAATGTAATTCATCATCTGGCTGAATTTACTATAAAACACCTTTTTAGGGTAGTGGGTAGAAAGATCACTTTGGCACGACCGTCCATGGCCACATTGAATAGCTGAGTCTCATGCTGCATGCAGTGATGATGATGTCATTCTAATTTGTCCCAGCCAATTTTTGTGAGGATGACTGCAGGGGCGGGACCAGGATGGAGATGATCATTTTCCATCCCTGATGTCGATGGCTGGTTGACGAGAATGTCCTTGGCAAGGAACATACGACGACGGTTATCGCATGATGTTTTAGTCTTTATGTGTAATACATCATCTGGGTGGATGATTTTATAATAAAAATTGCTGTAGAGTCTTCTAGAGGGAACTTTTGTTAGCATACATATTTATCTTATTTAACACATAACAATAAAGGAGACTTTTTATTAACCTTAGCCACCTTCCATTAACAATTGTTGCAAATTACATCTGCGATTGCATTATTTTTCAGCACGTCATTTAACTTAACTTAACATCTTTATACTGGTTTAAAAGACTCTGCAGAGTCTGTATGTGTTCGACCAGTTGCATTAATATTTCCTTGCTTTTAATAGCTATGCGTATCCAATCTATCCAATCTAAAACGTTTCTAGTATCAAACGGAGTAAAACAAGGATGTGTACTCGCCCCGACTTTGTTCAGCATGATGTTCGCGGCCACGATGACAGACGCCTTCAGATCATTGGAGCTTGGAATACCCATAAAGTACCGCACAGATGGCAAGTTACTCAATTCCAGAAGAATGAAGGCCAAAACCAAAGTGGCTGACGACATAATCAGGGAACTTGTATTTGCTGACGACTGCGCTCTAATGAGCAACTCAGAACTGAACATGCTGGTTGGAATGGACCAGTTCTCTGCCGCATGCAAAAATTTTGGCCTGACCATAAATGCCAAAAAAACAGAGGTCATGTACCAACCAGCACCAGGCATGCCGTACACAAAACCAGAGACTACAGTCAGCGGGCAGACGTTGAATGCCGTAGACAAATTCACATATCTGGGCAGCACGCTGTCGAGATCTGTCAGCCTAGATGATGAGGTGGCAAGCAGAATAGCAAAGGCCAGCACAGCCTTTGGTAGAATGCGCTCGATGGTCTGGGCACGTCGTGGCATCAGCGTCAAGACCAAACTCAAAGTCTACCGTGCAACCATCATTCCAACCCTACTATACGCTTGCGAAAGCTGGACTGTATGCTCTGGACATGCAAGGAGGTTAAACCACTTCCACACAGGTTGCCTGAGGCGAATATTCCACATCCGATGGCAAGATCGTGTCACTGACATCGAGGTTCTCCCAACAGGGAAATCTGTGACAAGGATGATGTCGACGGTCCTCATCGACAACGATGGACAGCTATTATCCAATCTATTCTTCAATGCATTAATTGTCCCTGCCTCCACTACTTTCTGTGGCAATGCATTCCAAGCATTCACCACTCTCTGGCTAAAAAAATATTTCATAATCTGGATCTTCCTTTAGTTAATTTGTATCTATGCCTACAAGTTCTTGTAGGTGGTTGTATTTTAAAAACTTGTTATAGTCTAATTTATCCGTTCCTTTGATTATCTTATAAACCTGTATTAAGCCACCTTGAATTCTTCTCTTTTCTAGGCTAAGCCAGTTTTTCTGAGTCTTTCCTCATAACTGTAATTCTGGAATCCTCCTATCAGCTTTGTTGCTCTGTTTTGTATCCTTTCCAGCATGTTTATATCCCCTCTACAATAATGACTCCACACCTGTATAGGGTAATTAAATCTAGGTCTAACTAATGCTTTATACAGTTTGACTATAACTTCCTTGCTTCTATGTTTAATATTATGTTTTACTTTGGTTGTTGACTTTGAGGAGCCTTATACCTTTTTATTTGTCGGTCTTTAGGTATGATTTGTTTGTGAGTAGAGACATAAATTAATAAAGAACTTGTTAGTGCTATTGTGTTAACAAAATTGGTATATGTGTTAGTTTCCACTGCAAATGTATTTATTACATCTACTTAAACAAACTAAACAGATCTATCTCAGAAAAATCCATTGCAACAACTTAACTTCATTGCCCTCAATAATGGGATAATCTTCAAATCGAGTGAAAAAGAGAATATATCATTTCAAAATGTTTATAAATATCCACAAGAACATCTCCTATTTGAAAATTGGACAAGGAAGTGACGCCTATTTAACATACATATTTATCTTATTGTACATTTAACACTGCTGAAGTCGGACGTGTTGGATCGAAAGGTGCAAATATCGCAGTCCAGCTGTAAACTACGACACAATGCATTCCTTTCCCTGGACAACATCCTGCTACTTGCAAAGTCCTTTTCAGGGCTTGGCAGCGGTAGATTGAGAATGGACGAAGAAGAAGCAGAAGTTATAAATAATAATAGAGGAGACTTTTGTTGACATCTTTCTTTTCTTGTTTTACTCACAACAGGAGGAGTTGAGTAGCAGCTCCAGACCATCAAGTCCTAGTTCTGTAGAGCGTGGGTTTAAACCCCTTCAGCCACAGCCACCCACACCCGCTGTTCAGCTTGCAGTACCAGCATTAGGTACTTCTGTTAACAAGACAAGTGCAGCACAGGACACTGCCAGCACTGTGACTGCTGGTACAACTAGTGTTTCTTCTGTGCCACCAAGCTCAGCAGCAGGAGTGTCTGGTCAACCAGGGCCCCCCACATTGCTAACACCAGACCAACACCAGCAGCAGTATTTAAATATATTACCAAGTTTGCCAGTTGTAACAACATCAGGAGTGTTGGTAACGTCATCCACATTGTCGCTGACATTCACCACAGCGTCACTGTCATCTTCATCCAGTGGCAGTCAACATTTGAGACTGCCACAACATCAGTCATCGTTACCAGTGTTCAAACCAAGCATTGTACCAACAGGACATATTTCTGCTGTCGGAACTATAACTAGTAAATCACACAGTGGAGTTGTGCCAGCTGCGTGTGGTCTGTCATCCCCCTTGGTGATACCCACGCCAACTCTTAGCCGAGCATCCTCTAGTGGAACATTTATACCACACACAGAACTGTCCGTGCCTGCCAGTGTGTCAGCAAGCGCCAATAGTGTTGCCACTGTCAAAACTACATCAAGTTTGACCTCTGTAGACTCCGTTATATCTACAGCATTGACTACCCGTTCGTCGTCAGGTGGGCCTTCCACTAATAGCTCCACTAGTGGCAGCATCACTAGCAGTGCAGTCCCTAGCTCCAGCTCTGATAATCCTCAAAACAGGATGCAGGATCAGCCTGAGGAGCATGAGAAGAAGCTGATTGCACCTCCACCAGGGGCGTTCCTACCTCCTCCCATAGCTGTCCCTTTTGTACCCTACCATTCATACTACTATCCGCACTCTGGAGCAGCGCATCTACCCCCTCATCTTCACCCATCTGTAGCCATGTCAGTTAATTCATCCATTGGAGGTACCCCACATCAACCTCCTCCGCCAGTTCCAAGTCTGATTCCCATTAAAAAGGAACCGCATTCTCCTCCTGCACCCATGAAGCCATCAGACAAAGCTACGGACCTTTCCTCTACTTCCTCAGCCTCGTCGCATTCACTCCATCGGTCCCATTCATCAGACAACTCAGCAAAGATTCCTCACGGGTTCACTCAATCAGGCCTGCCATCAACAGCTCCACTTCCACCGCCACCACTTACCGTTATCGACCATCGAGATGGTGCAAAAGCAGATGAACTCTCAAAAGCAGAACCGTACACCAAAGACAATCCTCGTGGTCTTCCTCCGTCACCCCACCGCCCAGAGAGCCATCCTACATCACTACACAGAGAATCTAGAATGGACAACAATCTCAGTGTGCTAAGAGAATCCAGAGAAATTGGGCTTGTTGGAGGTCTGAACCCTGCTTCACAGCTCGGAGGACAACAGCTTCCATTATCTTCTATTAAGGAGGAACCAAGATCCTTACCAGCAGCATTCCAACCGTACTCCCATCATCCTCACTCATCCTCCTCAACATCTACACTCCCTCATCATACATCAGGCTCCGTCTTGCAAGTCCCCCAGCCGCACTTATCCTCCGACCAGCCACATGGTTCCTCAAATATGATCTCGTCCCTTATAGCAGAGTCCTCGCATGTCTCATCAAGATCTGCTTCAATTCCTGACATTGAAAGTGTAATGAAAAAGGAGCCTGTCACAGTCGAGGAGATTGATGTCGATGAAGAAGATGACGATGATGATGACGATGACAACAGGGGAGGGACTACAACACCCGGCCCCACTCCAACTGTTTGTAATAGGGAAATATACAAGAGTAACTCTGCCATGTAAGCATATATATGTGACAATATGTTTTATGTATATTGCCAATGGTCATGTTTTCTGTTAATGCTTGATATTTGTTTTTTGTTTAATTTTGTGTGGATCCAATGACACTCGTGCGCTTGCCTTTTGATTTGGGTGTCTGTGCATTCTCTTCCCACCTCAAACGAAAGCTAGAAATTTACTAATTAGCACCTGTAAATCAACTCACAAGGAAAGATCAGAGCATCATTTTCTGACTGAGAACCCAACACATCCCACTTAATAAGCGCCTGAACAGAATCCAACCACAACACACTCCTGAGTGCCAGCTGTGTAGACACCCATATGAAACCATTGATCATTATCTCTTTGAGTGTTCAGCTCTCAACGATTTTAGAAAAATGCTGCTCAGTGGTCTTGAGGTAAGGTGTCCTCCTTGGGTATCGGAGGTTGCTGGTTCGAATCACGGTGCAGACCAGGATTTTTTTTCACGTGGATTTCTGGTAAAAATTCTCCTGAATTCTGGGTAGTGAGATCAACCTTCCGTGTTCAGTGTCGAACATGTTAAAAATATCTTCACAGGTCTCGATCTTACGTTTGTGCCTATCTAACAGGCCCCAAATTTGGTACTGGTAACATAAAGCTAATTCACTGAATTCTCTGTTAAAGTTTGCTATCTCCAGACTCATTGTGTTTAGCATGTATATTCAGTTGAATATTGATTATATAGCACATAACTGTATTTTTATATATAAATTAGAGTAGACGTTCACAGGCAATGCAGCACATCCATTTCATCGTAAAGCATTATCCTCTTCTGTGATGCTGAGTGTGTAAATCCTTGCCATCTCTTTTTTTCCCTCCTCTTTTTCGAATTACAACTTGTCTTTTTCAACCTTTAGCACACTCCAGGCCGTCTGACACAGCCAAACACGTCATGCTGTCCCAAAAAAACTTTGTGAATTTTTCTCTAAGTGCGGAGACCCGACCAATAGCCATTTTTATACTGCTGGATTCGTCATGTCCATCTACACATGCTTTTTGCCTGTAAAAGTATCGTATGTTAGATTACAAATGGCTTTTGAACGATTTATTTATTTTTTTCGCCGATTGGAGCAGGCCGACTTTTTTGGGGAAAGGTGAAGTAGGTTGTTGGGAAAGATCTTTATCTTGTAAATCTGTTTATTTTATTTGTTTAGATGAAAGATCTATGCTTGAATTGGAAACTAACAGTCGTTTCGATATTGTAAACACATAATCGATTCTTTGTTATGGTTTCCACGGTTTTCTATCGAAGCGACTAGGCCTAGCCGGGAAAGTCCATATAATTAAATTTTTTCAAAAAATGTCACATTCATCTTCTTGTATCTCAGAAACTAACAAACACACAACAGCAACAATAACATCAACAACTTCTTTATTCATTATGTCTCTAAACACGAGAAAATCATATTTATTGGCCAACAAACAGAACAGTTACAATTTTTGAAAGTTGCAAAATTTTAAAATGCGAAAAATTTTCAAAAAATTATGGAAGCGTGCTAAAGGTTAAACAACATATTTAACGCAGACTAAATTTTCTCATTCTTTAAATAAAACTTTACCTGCACCCGAAGTGTCAAGTCACTAAATTGCTATGTTGCAATGACTGCTACAGTTTCTTCTTTGGCATTAGTCCTGAAGGGGACATTGTGCCATAGTTTGCAGGCTGATATATGTGCCTTTCAGCCCAATACATCTGTTTTCAGCTGGCTGCTTTGTATGCCAGGTTTGCCTTCCCACTGCAATCTCTATTCTCTTAGCCAGACTACACTAGTGCAGCCTGTTTCCAGGGCCACCACTTGGGGGCAGAATGTGATCTTGGTCAGTTGATCCTGATGTAAGCGGCCAGCTTTGATTCGTTGGCTGCCATCAGCTCATTCACTGTGCAGCATCTTCAGCCCTACTCCAGTTTCAATTTGAATCGCAATGCGTGAAGACTGCTCCACTTTCAATTTTGCTGTCAGAATAAAGTGATGTGATAGGTTATGCATGGTCTTTCAGTGTTATCTATTTGGATTCTAGATGTCTAATGCAAGCTTATAATAGCAGATCAAAGGCTTTCACTGAACAAACAAACTATTTAAGACAAATATATACAAGTTGGATTACTGAAACACAGTTCAACAAAGGGAACCCTGACCCAACATATCTTGAAATGACCAATTGTGAACTTTTTTCTTTAAAGAACACATGCTTCTTTTGATTTTTACAAAAAGTCCTTCCATTTTTTTTTATTGATTGGTGGCTTATTTCAGTATGCTGACAATATTTTTAATGATTATATGCCGCTCGAAAACTGCTGTCATTTTTAAACGAAACAGTTGGGGATGGCATAGGTTAGTGGTTAAATGACATGGCTGACAACGAATGTGCCACCCGAAGGTGCCGGGTTCGTCTCAAAATCACAGCTCCGGCCTTTGTCCAGGGAAGCAAACCCTTACATAAAATGCATGACGAAGTCGGATGCACTGGGCCAACAAAGCTGATAGTGGGATTCCAGAATTACAGTTATGAGGAAAGACTCAGAAAAACCGGCCTACATTGTCTAGAAAAGAGAAGAATTCGAGTTGACAATACAGATTTATGGGGGACGGCGTGGCCTAGTGGTTAAGTGGCACGGCTCACAACCGGAAGGTGCTGGGTTCTTCTTCTTTCTTCTTCTGCGTACACAGTCAGACAGTAACCATTATTTTCTCGAAAAAAGCGGCGGTCATCCTGAGACTCTCGCAACTACCATAGAGCTTGTCTTGCAGTTCCACTGGTAATGGCCACATCTGCTCTCTCTGATCCTCGTATGTCGGGCAGTTCTGCAGCAGATGTTCAGTGGTCATTTTACCAGTACCGCACGGGCATTCGTCGGTACACCCTATCTTCAATTTGTTGAATAGGTGGTACCTCAGTCTGTTGTGGCCAGTGCGAAGTCTGAAGACAACGACCTGCTCTCTTCGGTTCAACTGGTAATAGGCATCGTTTTTGGTGTAACCAGTATGTTCGGTTTCCCATTTGGTCATGTATCTGGCTTTGATAAGCCGTTTTGACTCTTCGTACGTCATACTGGTATCTGTTTGTGGTAGCCTTGCACCTTCTTTTGCCAGTCTGTCTGCCTCCTCGTTGCCTTGGATGTTGCAGTGTGACGGAACCCACTGTACCACTACCCTTTTTGGTGCGGACTGCTGGCACAGTTTGCAGAGTGCTGCTCTTAAGTCATTAAGCTCAGTGTTTTTCTGGCTTTTTAGCGCTGTGACTACTTCGAGAGCATCTGTCAGCAGGACTATATGGCTCTCATTTTCACTGTGTGTTACCATTTCTTCCACTGCCGCCCTCAGTGCCTCTGCCTCTGCTCTGAAATTGCTTGTGTACTTGCCAGTAGCGAATGACAGTGTTATTTTTCTGCCATTTGGTAGGTTCAGGAATGCTCCTGCCCCTCCGTTCTGTGTAGTGTTTGTTACAGAACCGTCGGTGTATGCATGGGTCCAGTCCATGCTTGGGTAGCTTTTCGTTATGAAGCTTAGGGTAGTGTCTCTCCTTTCTTTTTCACTCTGGCAGTTTTTGTTTGCAATACCTGGTATATTTTCTACCACCTCTGGAAATATATCCTGCCTCCAAGTAGGTTTTCGTACAGTAGTGATGGGTTTTGGTGTTGTTAGTGCGTTTATGGGATCTTCGTGCATCTTTGCTTTGGCTATTTCTGCAAAGTTTCTCCGCTTTAGTTTCCCAGTTCCCAAATTGTTTAGTCTCTGGTACATTGGATGGTCCGTCAGTCTTCTGAGTTTCTCTGACTGCAGCTGGGCTCTGCAGTCTCTTCTATCGGTCATGGATTGCAGTTTTGTAATCTTTTCAAGTTCTACAATTGGCGTTGACTTCATGCCACCTGTTATAATTCTCATGGCTTGGTTTTGAAGTTTGTTAACTTTATCGAAGTTCGCCTTCGCTGCGGTTGTCCATGCCGCAATGCCATACTCGAGAACTGGTCTCACTCTTCCAGTGTACAGTTTCTTTAGTATGCCTTCGTCTGCTCCCCAGCTTGTGCCAGCAAGTTTCCTCATGATCGCCATTCTTTCTCTGGCTTTCATTCGGTTTCTCTCAATCTGACTTTTCCATGTCATGCGCCGATCAAATGTGACTCCCAGATAGGTTGGGTTGTCGTTTGGCTGCAGGATTTTTCCATTTAGCCTTAATTTGGTACTTTGGGGTTTTCATGAGAGCGAGAATATTGTGCACGTGGTTTTCTCCTCGTTTATTTTGACCAGCCATGAGTTCGCCCACTCTTCCAGCGATGTTAGGGCCGTCTGCATCCGATTTCTTGCTATGGTGAGATTCTTTTCAGAGGTCCACATAGCCAGATCGTCTGCAAACATTGAGCTATGGACTCTTCTTGGTATATTCTCTGTAATATCGTTTATATATACCAGGAAGAGTGTGGGTGACAATACTCCCCCTTGGGGTACTCCCTGCTCGAGTGTCACCTTTTTGCTCATCTGCCCTTGTACTTGGACTCTGGCCGTTCTTTGTTTGAGGTAGTGGTTGATCCACTTGTACATCTTCCCACAGACATCACTTCTTCTTAGCTTGACTCTAAGTCCATCCTTCCAGACTTTGTCAAATGCCTTTTCCAGATCCACCCAGACAGCTACTGTGTGTTTCTGTGCCTGGTAGGCATCTTCTATCTCCTGGGCTATGAGGATGACCTGGTCCTCAGTGGATCTGTGCTGTCTGAAGCCGGCTTGCTGTGGAATTAGTATTCGTTTTTCTTCCAGATGCCACATCAGTCTGGTGTTTATCATCCGTTCCATCAGCTTGCCGACACAGCTCAGTAGGCTTATGGGCCTGTATCCATTTGGATCTGTTTTGTCCTTTCCTGTTTTTGGTACTGGTACCAGTATTGCATCTTTCCATGCCTGGGGTACAATACCCCTTTTCCAGCTTTGGTTCAGGACTGATAGTAGTTTTTTCTTCGCTGTTTGGCCCAGCCCCATCAGCATTTCATTTGTTATCCCGTCTTTTCCGGGAGATTTCCTTTTCTTTAGTGTTCTCATAGCGGTGCTGGGTTCGATCCCCATCACTGAACCGGCTGTTACCCTGGGGAAGCAAACCCTTAGAAAATGCAGGAGGGAGCAGACCCTTACATAAAATGCATGCTGAAGTCGGATGCACTGGGCCGACAGGTGCAAAATAAAAACCACAGTGCAACGCACACCGCCTTAGGGATTAGAGAAATAAGGCAAACGCCAAAAAAAAATTATACAGGTTTAAAAGATAATCAAAGGAAAGGATAAAATAGATTATAACAAGCTTTTCTAAATACAACCACCAACAAGACCAAGAGGGCATAGCTACAATTTAACTAAAGAAAGGTCCAAATTACATATTAGGAAATTTTTTTTTTGGTTGTGGAATGCATTGCCACAGGAAGTAGTGGAAGCAAGGACAGTCAATGCATTTAAGAATAGATTGGTTTTATTTGTCAGCTTTTAGAGCAAGGAAATGTAAATGAAACAGGTTGTACACAGACTCTGCTGTATCTTCTAAACCAGTACAAAGGCTTTAACTCATTCACTCCTGAATATTTTAAAACCTCTGGACGCAATTTTTGTCTTATGTATAACTTAAACACATTATCACTTAGATGTGGTCTATTTATCTTCAATAAAAGTTCCCTGAAATAACACATATTAAATACCAAACTGTTCACAATTGCAGCCATAATTCACAAATGGAGGTGATTATTATTTGTGTATGGGGGATTATAGTTGCATTACCGTTTTAATTTTTACAAATAAATAAACAATTTGTTCCCCTCATCAACACATTATTCAGCTCTAAACCAATACATGAATAACGTAATGACTTTCTATTGACGGTAATCCACAAGGGATGATGTTCTGAAAGTTAAACCTAATTTGATGCAGTTGTTTTCACATTATTTACATTTTACTGAAGGCACGTGAAGTTGAAAATGTGCTAGAAAATAAAAGCACCAATCAACATCAGTGTGAGTGTTTACAATTTACGCACACCGAGAAAGAATGTTCCTGCTGTATTTATTAGATATGTATACACATTTATATTATACACACTAGTATGGCTGTGGAGAATCTTGAACCCTTACTGAATTTGGGAACTGTTACTATACTTGAGACAAAAAGAAGGCACCGCCCCCTCATCAGTAGATTTAGTTTCACTTTCATTGCTTGACTCAACAAAGACTAGATAAAGAAATTGAAATGTCGCTATCAGAACGATCAATATCTTCATCATCACTGCCGTTAGCAATAATATAATCTAACCATTACTGAGCGTGTACTGTAAAAACTCTATTTCGTCTGACTGATAGGGCAGGAGCTAGATTTAAGGACATCCTTCGAAAACAATATTTGGTTTCCAAGTATGAAGATAAACATTTTTTTCAATGGCACACGCTAACTCTTTCGGAAATTAAAAGTACAAAATCTAGACTTCCGCCAATAACCAAAATAAATCATTTAGGAGAACTAGGAATCGGAAAATATGTGATTTTGTGAACACAGTCGCAAAAGCCGATATATCAGCTCCTAGATTTTCTTGAAAAATCCAGAAGCCGATGTATTGGCTCACGGGAGTGAATGAGTTAAGTTAAGTTAGATATTATGTAAAAGTAAATAGTTATTTCAGACCACGAGTGACTGCAGGACATTTTTCAGCCATTAGAGTCTCTTAAAACACGATCAAATCAGTCTAAAATATGCTTACTCATAACCTATTTCTCACCATGACCAAAAACCAATGTCATCCTTTTGTTAAAACAAGTAGGAAGTCAATATTTTGTAACTGGGTTAAAGATGACCAGAAATCAACTGGTGTTTGCTGATACTTTTAGAAGTTTGTAGCTAGACTTGACTTATAGTTACAGTAGTGCCCCGCTTTACGAACATCCACTTTACGAACGCACACTTTACAATCAACTACTTTATGAACTCCACTTTACAAGCAACTACTTTATGGACACCCACTTTACAAACACTTGCGTTATGAACATCCGCTTTATGAACACCCACTTTACAAGCAACTACTTTATGAACTCCACTTTACAAACACTTGCTTTACGAACATCCCCTTTACTAACAACTACCCATACGATCGTCTTAAATTATAACCAGAACCCGTGTATATGAGCGCAACGTGTTCAATCTTAGTAACATTTTTTAAGTATGATTTAATCAACTATCCAGTCACAGCCGAAGATGTAGCACAGTGAATGAGCTGGCCAGCGATTCATATCTGGCTGCTTGTATCATGGTCAGCGAACCAAGACCTAATCTGCCTCCAAGTCTCAGCTTTTAAAACAGGCTGCACTAGTTTCACGTATTTATGAAAGATACATAAAGACTGGAATATAACAAATATAAATTTACAAAACATAAAAAATATTGTACTTACAATAATATTTCAATCCTTCAGCAGCACATAAACTTCTAAATTCAGGATCATTGTGTAAAGCATATCCATATTCACATAACTTCTGAAAGTTTTATGTACATCTTGTTATAAATAAACAATCTGCATGCATTTTGAAATTGATTGTCACAATTAGAAAAGAATCATAATTTACAACCAAATGTTCACTTTCAATTTTAGTATTTGCATTTCATATTTTAAATATAAAACTATATTGCTTAAACATTATCAGGTGTACTTGATCTTACATGTCTAAGTTTGGATCTGTCTCGATCGATCTTCTACTTATTGGAACATGATTTGTTCCTCTAGTAGGCAGCTTCTCTACTATACTTATGTCTTCAGAGTCTGACAACTTCATCAACTACAATCATTTTCTGAATACTAGTGAATACCAACTATCCCCACTCGATAAATCATCATTATCGAATTCTATCCATGAATGAATAAGTGCCGATGCTTGCTTGGCTGAGAATCTTTGCTTGCGATCATTTGTGTTTACTGTTTGAAGGCATTTCTCGTAACGAAAATGTAATCATTACTCCAAATGTTTATTTAAAATGGACGACATTCCCACACAAGGTTTTTTTTCCGGAAATGTGATGCAAATGTCTGGTGTAGATATTATTGGACAAAAATGTGGGAAACTGTCTGTAACTCTGTATAAAAAATAGTGTTAAAGAGGCAGTGGTTGAAACTGTCTGTAACTCCGTATAAAAAATAGTGTTAAAGAGGCAGTGGTTGTTTGGTTTCTCAAAGGAAGCACTGAAAAAAGAAGACGGCAGAAATGGTTTCTCAGGGTGCGCCTCGGATACTAAGAGTTAAGACCTTAAAATCTCTGCCCATTGCTTAACATGCATTGAAGAGACTAACGTTTTTTTGTTTTTTCAAATCTATTTTTTTTTTCCGCATGTCTATCATTATTTGTTATTCACATGTCTATCATTATTTGTTTTTCACATTTCTCGTTACTTGTTTTTCACATTTTTCGTGTTATTTGTTTTTCACAATTCTATCATTATTTGTTTTTTACATATCTTGATAGTCTTCTGTGAAGTTATCGAACTTATTATCATGCTTGGATTAATTCTTGCTCCCTATTTGCCATTGCAGATTTGTGAAAGTGTTTGACAGAGGCGAGAGAAATCAGTGTTCGCGGACTGACTTCATTTTCAGGCCACTATCAGATTCTAATTTAGCCAAGAAGAGGGATGAGAGAGTGAGAAAATCTTCACATTCTTCTTCTAATATTAAAGAAGAGAAGGTAATAGTTTTATCCTCATTAGTTTGTTATTCTCTGCATGTTTCTGTTGTTCTACCTGGCTAAATAAAATCATACCTGATCTGAAGGATACATGTCAGCTAGGCCTAGGGGTGAAACATCCGTTACACAATCCCAACGTACCCAGTTCGAATCATGCCATGTCCAGTTCGGCACACAATTGATTTATATCCGTGCGACCGCTCCTCCGCGAATGGAAAATGGTTGCCTATCTGAACAAAGGGAATGGGTTCGATGCCTGGTTTCAAGATACTCTAGTTTCTGCATCTGTAAATGGGTACTTTTCTGGTCATGCTGAGATTCAAGGTACACATCTGACGTCCTGACTTTACAAACATCTATTATTTACATCTGACGTCCTGACTTTACAAACATCTATTATTTACATCTGACGTCCTGACTTTACAAACATCTATTATTTACATCTGACGTCCTGGCTTTACAAACATCTATTATTTACATCTGACGTCCTGACTTTACAAACATCTATGTATGCACTTCAACTGTTTGCTGAGAGACTGGGCAACTGTGGGTATGTCTGGAGTTCTATGAAGTTGATTCTTAGCAAAACAGAATTTATGTTAGGGAAGGAAAGCATTACAGCAAGGAACAACACTGGGTGACCGCCTCAGACAAACCGAGACCTGGTACTTCTTCTTCTTCTGCGTTCGTCCTGGAAAGGACATTTGTGTCAAAACTTACAACTGGACTGCGATATCTGCACCTTTTGACCCAACACGTCCAATTTAAGCACAACATTTTTTTTATCGAGTTTGCCATCCCCCTTTGATCCCAAAACTCTTAGCCAGCCTGCATGGTTGCAGTCAGTTTCCAGGGTTGCCACTTGGAGGCCGAACAGGGTCTTGGTCAACTACGGGTCACTGACCCTGATGTAGGCAGCCAGCTAAGAGTTGCTGGCTGCTGTCCGATCATTCACTGCTGCACCTTTGGCTTAAGACCTGGTACAACTAAATCTTTCACACTTCATCCCTGATGTACCTTCACATCTTGCATAACTTAATATCTTCTCTTCACTGTTCATCCTCATATCAAACTCCTGGTATCTCTTATAAAGGGCACAGATGTCTGTAAAGCTGTTTTATATCCGAACAGCTTTTGTTTCCCATCTGTCTTGTGGCCAGTGTTCTCGTTCTTTCTGCATGCAGCTGTTTGGGATGTGTTCCACCCACATTCATGGTATGCTCCCCACATGGACACCTGTCATCTGTCTCAATCCTCATTGTGTTGACTGTACCATGCCCAGAACTCAGACTGAAGATGATGACTTGCTCTTCCCTAGTTAAATTGTAGTACTAAGTCTTCATTTCAGATGTGGAGGTGTTGATTCCCTGATATTGACTTTAATTATAGTATTTGCCTCATTATACATGATGCGGGGGTTACTGTGGTCGAGAGGTAAGGCACTCGCCTCTCGAAGCGGTGAACGGAAACATTCTGGGTTCAAGCCCGCAGGTTTCAAGCCACCCCTGGTCTCAAAGAGGTGGGACCAGAGTGCCTGCATCTTAAATAACCTCCAGTCGTCTTGACTTATGTCTTGTCACTGGTCTAAGGGCCAGAGAGTGAGGTTGATGACCAGCGCAGCTTCTTCCTCACTATAATCCAAATACAGCGCAAGTTGCATCATCTTTAAGACAAAAACGTCTGATGATGTCGCCATCATCACGTGCATTGGGCAACTAGCTTTTTATACATAATGCTCATGCCTGTTTGTGGGGAAGCACCACCACACTCTGCTACTCTATCATTGCCTTTGATATTACAGGGGGAAGGGTTGCACTGAATAACGAACTTTGGGCGTTCTGCTGGGAGCACAAAAACTTATTTAACCATTGAGACAATGTCTTTGATTAAAAGATACATCCATTACAAAAAGGGGACACATCTTCACTGAACGCATAGAACTTGTATTTATTAACTTCTTCTCCTTCATATATTCAGACTCTAAACAAATGTTTGCACTCCCAACAAAGTAAGTCGCATGTCCTTTTACAGAACGTAGCTTCTTACAACCGCCACCTATTTGGCTGTTATAAGTTTCTTGGCAAGTGTGCAGTACGGTAGGTTGCCATTACTTTCCGTACGTGGAGGAGCATTAACCCGAGAAAAAAACCCAGTGTCTGCCAAACTAGACACAAGTGGTAATCGAACCCGGAACGTTGGGATTGTGAAAACCGAGCGAGTTTCACCCCTAGGCCACGCAGCCTCCTGCTCCCAACAAAGCATTCACAAAATATGCTGTACATCTGGGAGGCACCGGCAAAAGAAAAAAAGAAAAACACTTTAACCTTAAAGTCCGCTAAAGACAGCAGTGCATAGGGCTAGCAAGCAACCTTATGTAAAATTAGTTACTAAATAAACTAGTGTTCCAAGAACGAGGAAGTTGTCACCCTGGGGGCAACTCTTCCCCCTCTCACCTCACTCTGTTTCATTTGACTCTGTCCAACAGTCACACTCTTACACAACTTTCACACGCCCTCAGGGTGAGGCCCTTCCATTGCACTTTGGTTGGGCTAGCTTCTGAGGGCGCACAAACGTAGCATAGGTACATACAGACGCGCACATGCATCCAAGTACTGGTTTATGTATCCTGATATCACCCAATGGACTACGGTCTGGGGTGGAATGGGCGCGCCTTCGCCAGTAAAAACTAGTGAGGCAAACATCTAAGCAACAACAGCTACATACACATAATTGCTTTGATGGAGGCTGTGAGTCAGCCGCAGAGGTTACTATATTCTTTGTATGCTTTAATCACAGCATTTGATGTTTGAACACCTGCTTCTGTCTCCGGAGTATGTGATTAGAGTAGTGTTAGATAAGCACTTGCTTTTAACGGAAAAGATACATGGGTTCAGCTCCCGTCATCTAGCCTTTATGGGTACATGACTTACTATTAGGAAAGGAAGGGAACTGGCGACCCCACCTCATAAACAAGCTGTGGACTCGTACAATGAAGTTTCAAGAAGTTCATCCTTGACAGCATTGTCTATTATGTTATCTACCTAGAGAGCTACATATGTCTGTGTCTAGACATATGAAATCTGAGTTCTGTGCTTCTGATGGTTAACAAAGACGGATGGGGCAGGAAATCTTGGGAACAAGGTGAAGCTGCGTATATCACATTCTGACAAAACCTCAAGCCAGTATCACCAAACAATCTCTGTCATGCAAGCTCCAGGGGAATAGAGGCAAAGGAAGAAGATAGAGGCAAGGAAAAGAACAGATAGAGAAGAGACCTAGAGGTAGATACAAGGAAAACAAGGAGAACCTGCAAAAAACTGGAGAAAATAGCACAGGACCGATCTGCTTGCAGAGGGTTGGTTGATGACCTATGACATAACTATAAGGAAAACGGTCATTCTAACAGACTTCAGGGGTGTACTCCAAGCCATCTCAAGCCCCAAACAAGATATGACTCTCACATGAAATAAAATACAATATAGGATTGCTGTCTCAATTAACTGATTTAGTCTTACAGTGGATTCCAGCCCACTGTGGGGTCTGGAAATGAGAAAGCAGATGAGCTTGCAGAAGCCGAAAGTGGCGGCACGCAGACTCGTCATCCACAGAGCTACAATGAAGTAACGGCACTCATCAAACGATACATGAGGACAGAATGGAGAGACCAGCACAAAGAATATAAGCCAGAAAATGACAGCATAGACAAACTTGGCAGAGATGGGCAAACAAAGATCTTCAGACTTAGAGTGGGACATTGTAGACTCCAGGGCCACCTCCACAGAATGGGTCTCAGAGACACTGCCACGTGCGATTGTGGAGCAACCAAGCACACGCCAGAACATATTCTGCTGGACATCCCTACTTATACAGACCAAAGAGAGGCATTCTGGCCCAGGGAAGCGACCATGCTCGAAAAGCTTTGTGGGACAGGCAAAGACCTGAAACGGACAGTCTCCTTCGTGAACCTCACCAGACTAGAAGCACAGCATTAGTTGATCGTGAACTTCACCAGACTAGAAGCACATCATTAGTTGATCGTGAACTTCACCAGACTAGAAGCATAGCATCAGTTGATCGATGAAGAAGAAGATGACTTATGCACCTCAAGGCGATAAACACGAAGAAGTAGTAGTTTCTGATCAGAATAAGGAGTTCCCTTTCTATTCTTCTGATTACCGTTACCTCAGCGAGTGCTTGTATTTTTCCCTTCATGTTGTATTTCTCATGTTTCTTGTAAGATAATTATACAACAAACATCCATCATTGTCTTGACAGAAACGAGTGGAAACCCCTCCTCGTGCCACTTCTGCTTCGGAGGGCCAGAAAACTTCTGGCAACAACAGTAGCAGCCACCAACCTCACAGCATCAGTATTGGCAGTAGCGGAGGCTATGCCGAGCGCCACACTCCCAGGCCGTTTGCAGACACGCCAGCCCTCCGACAGCTGCACGAGTACGCTAGGCCGCATGTCTATGGTATGCAGGGAGGATTCGTGTTTGCCAGTCACCACAACGCACTCAGTAAAGAATGACCATTGTTTGACTCGTATCATGCTTCACCCATTCATCCTTCCACTGGTGCAGGGGTTTAAGAGTCATGGGAAGATGCAGCAATGTTATCTAGCATTTCATGATCCTGCGCAGGGTGGGGCATTCTCTCCATCTGCATTATTAATCATGTTACTCGGTCACCCTTATGCCATATTTTGCAATGATCTGTATCAGTGGTGACTTGCCTGGGGCACCTGTACCTCTGGGAGTCAGTGACAACTGGGGGTATGTGATTAGGGTCAGAGGTCCATAACTGTTACAGGTGGTCGTGACAAGGACAGTGGGGATATGTGACTAGGGTCAGGGGTCCATGACTGTTACAGGTGGTCGTGACAAGGACAGTGGGGGTATGTGACTAGGGTCAGGGGTCCATGACTGTTACAGGTGGTCGTGACAAGGACAGTGGGGGTATGTGACTAGGGTCAGGGGTCCATGACTGTTACAGGTGGTCGTGACAAGGACAGTGGGAGTATGTGACTAGGGTCAGGGGTTCATGACTGTTACAGGTGGTCATGACAAGGACAGTGGGAGTATGTAACTAGGGTCAGGGGTCCATGACTGTTACAGATGGTCGTGATGAGGACAGTGGGAGTCTGTGATTAGGGTCAGGGGTCCATGACTGTTACAGGTGGTCATGACAATGACTGGGGGTATGTGATTAGGGTAAGGGGTCCATGACTGTTACAGGTGGTCGTGACAACGACTGGGGGTATGTAATTATGGTAAGGGGTCCATGACTGTTACAGGTGGTCGTGATGAGGACAGTGGGAGTCAGTGACAACGACTGGGGGTATGTGATTAGGGTCAGGAGTCCATGATTGTTACAGGTGGTCGGGACAAGGACAGTGGGGGTATATGATTAGGGTAAGGGGTCCATGACTGTTACAGGTGGTCGTGATGAGGACAGTGGGAGTCTGTGACTAGGGTCAGGGGTCCATGACTGTTATAGGTGGTTGTGATGACAGTGGGGGTCTGTGACTAGAGACAGGGGTCCATGACTGTTGCAAGTGATTGTAAAAAGGACAGTGGGGGTCTGTGACTAAGACTAGATGTCCATCATGACTGTTGCAGGTTGTCGTGACAAGAACAGGGTGTCAGTGACTGAAAGGTGGGTGGGGAGGTGACAAGGACATTTTTCTGCATACAAAATACAATTATGTCAGGAATATTTTCCCCATCTGTATTGTGGTGCCTCGATGCTTGGCTTGGCTTCGTTCGTTCTCAATCTCCCGCTACCAAGTCCTGAAAGGGCTTAAGTAGCTGAATGTAGTCCAGAGAACGGTATGCGTTGTGTCGTAGTTTACAGCTTGACTGCGATATTTGCACCTTTCGGTCCAACACATCTGACTTCAACAGGCTTTGATAATTGCACACTGTAAACATTTTAGCCACCTTTTTTACACATGTGCCTTACCTGGAATAATGATCAACGTTATTTATTATTACGGCATTGAGTCCCATTGCTGGGGATACACAAAGGAGGAATTGAAGGGCTGAGTAGTAAAGTCTGCTTACCCCTGCAGTCACAATGCAATGTGCAGGGTAGGTTATTATTTCACCTTGAATTGAAGAAACTTAGGCCTTACCAATGTGTTGAACTCATGCCCTCTTGGTCAGTTATCAAATCGAACTTCTCGTCCACCCTCTGCCATGTGGCCACTGGCACCTTTTGGTCACCTGCTCCTCATTTGACCCCCAGCTCCTCGTTTGACCCCCAGCTCCTCGTTTGACCCCCAGCTCCTCATTTGACCACAAGCTCCTCATTTGACCACTAGCTCCTCATTTGATCCCCAGCTCCTCGTTTGACCCCCAGCTCCTCATTTGACCTCCAGCTCCTCATTTGATCCCCAGCTACTCGTTTGACCACTTGCTCCTCGTTTAACCACCTGTTCCTCGTTTGACCCCCAGCTCCTCATTTGACCTCCAGCTCCTCATTTGACCCCCAGCTCCTCGTTTAACCACCTGCTCCTCGTTTAACCACCAGCTCCTCATTTGACCACCAGCTCCTTGTTTGACCCCCAGCTCCTCATTTGAATACTCTACCAACAGAAATATACAGACTGTTAAGCATTGATGTGAAAATAGTTGTTGCTTGGAAATATAACATGTAATTAAGAAAACAGCATACAGACTTGACCTACACCAACAGACTAGATCTACACCAACAGATTAGACATTCACCGACGGATTAGATCTTCATCAACAGATTAAATCTTCACCGACAGATTAGACATTCACCGACAAATTAGACCTTCACCGACAAATTAGACCTTCACCAACAAATTAGACCTTCACCAACAGATTAGACCTTCACCAACAGATTAGACCTTCACCAACAGATTAGACATTCACCAATAGATAGCCAAATGTAATAACACACAAAGGATTGTGCACATGAGAAACCAATAAAGATGGAGAGAATACAGAGGTGGATAGAACAAACTTTTAAACTGGATTCCAACCAAATTTTTGTTGTTCATTTTGTAGCTTCTCATTCTGAGTTCTTCACTCATGCTGAATTGTCTTTGGTAGTTGGTTACAGTGGCTCTTCTTAAATCCTGTGTGTGCTGAAGAAGGTAGCCCATGGTCTTCCCTGCTGTAATGCAATGATAGGATTTTCTTGAGGATCACAGTACTGGTTCCCACCTCATTGACTAGGCTGCTGTAACACAGCTTTTTTTTTCCAGGTGCACGGCTTGAGTGTGAGGTGGTAGTTTTAGTAAGTAGGCTTGACTTTAACCCTGACTAATCACCCCACCCAAACCTAACAATATAGCGAGACATGATTGAAGCCCACAGGAGATGGGAAGAATGGGAAGACCATGTAATATGGTGAAGATGAGTGAAAGAGGAAACCAAACAAGCTTGATTCTGAAAAGGGGAGTGGAAGATAACATCCCAGAATAGAAATCTGAGGAGCGTGACCAATGTCGCCTTATATTCCTACAAAATTCTCTCTTCTTCTTTGGAGTTCTTCCTGAAAAGGATGTTTTGTTAAAATGTGACATAGCTTACATCGATGCCTGCGCCTTCTGATCTGATACATCCAATTTCAGGACAGTATTTTATGGACGAGGTTTGCCAACAGTCTTTGATGTCAATTATCTTGGTCAGACCACATTTGTGCATCCTGTTTTCCTGGAGAAGAAATACGGCCCTGGTCAACTAAGATTTGTTGGCTGAACTTAGCTCATTCCCTACTACATTATTAACCCAATGTTCCTACAAAGAGAAATAGTGTGGTTGAATATTTTTTTTATTTTTTTATTGTTGTAATTTCTCACTCCTTCTCTCTTTATCCACCATTTGCAGCTGCCAGCTTGGATGACATGTCGCTGCTCCGTTTCACAGGCCAAGACATGATGCGGCCACAGTATTCTTTAGGGGGCCTGCCCCACCACCACATTGACCCTCTGATGGGCTACAGGCTGGGTATGTACCCTCCAGGCTCCAGGGAGAGGTTGGAGATGGAGCTTGAGCGAGACAAGAGAGAGAGAGATGCCAGAGAGCGAGAGATGAGAGAGAGAGAGTTGAGAGACTTGGAACTGAGGGAGAAGATGAAACAGGACATGGAGCTCAAACCGGGTATGTCTTCTATCACTGTTATCATCTGCATTCATTCTCAGATAACCACAGCTTTTTTTAGTTATGGAGGGAAGGTAACAGAGATGGGAAAGGAATAAAAAAGCCGAGACCTAGTTCAATCAATGAATCAAAAGTCTATTGCTCCTCTCGATGAATAGACCATTGCCCAAATCTTGCTAGCATACATAGTCCTGGACTACTTTTTCTGCCTTTACCCAGGTGTAACCATTTAACCTTTACCACACTAAATAAATTACACAATTTTGCCCGTCACTGAATTATTTTTCAGCGCTATAAGTCTGTCAAGGTTGTTGATTTTGATAGTCTGTACATTTTTTATTTGTCTATAGATATGATTTGTTTGTGTGTAGAGATATAAATGAATAAAGAACTTGTTGGTGTTATTGTTTTTGTTGTGTGTGTGTTATTTTCTGAGATAGATACATGAAGGTGAAAATGAAAACAGCACAAACTTTTAGACTTGCCAATTTCGGGGGGAATCTGGACCTTCGAAATTTACAAATTGTCACGGAACACTGATAGTGTTTCTTACAAGATGTCATATCTGTTTGTTTCCCTTACATTACGTAATTATTACTTCTAAATAAACAAATTAAACAGACCCACGTCATGAAAATCTGTTGCAACAACTTACCTTCATCACCCTCAATAATGCGATAATCTTCCAGTCAGAGTAAAAAATAGAATAAATTGTTTCAAAATTTTCTTTCCAACAAAACCGGCAATTTTTCTAGTTTAGATTTACCATGCCAGAAGTGTCCATTTTTAGATTCAGATTCAGATACCCATTTGTTGAACCGGGGTAAATAAACAACAGTGCTCCAGAATAGTTTTCTTTTCGGCCGGCTTCTTTTTACGCCTACTGATGAAAAACGGACATTTATTATGATATGAAAAAAAACGCAGTGCGTGTCATAAAGGTTAATTGTCATTTTTACCTCATTTTAGGGTTGGAACGTCTTCTACCTCCCGGAGCAGCAGGTCAGCTGACAGATCCCAGCTGGCTTGACTTGCAGCGACGCATGAGCTTCCCGCCAGGTGCAGGCGGACACTTGCTGCCACACGGAGCTCCCTCAGTCAGTGGTGCAGGGGGTCACCTCCCTGGCGTTTATCCTCCTGGCAGCTTAGCCAGTGATCTGTTGGCCAGAGAACGAGAGAAATTGGACAGACTAGGTAGGTTTATTGCTTTCATATTCCTTTTAACCCTTTCTAATCCTCAATAAATTCATTAATATTGAACAAATTTAGCTAAAATTACGATCTAAACATCACAGGACACATAATTAAACTATCTATGACATGAAGTATTCATAGTAAAGATTATATATTCGTAGGAAGGGACATTAATGATTGGAGAGGAAAAAAATGTGTGGACTCATCATGTCTGTTTTGTCTATATGTCTGTAAATTCCGTTACACATGTCTTTCTTATTTTGTGACCCAATCGTCGTCTTCTTCTTTCGTTCGCTTGAAAATATGTCTATATCTGCAATGTTGTTTCTTGTATAAACTTCTCTGTCTTTTGTAGTTCACATATAGGTCCATAAAGTTTCTCTTCCAGTGTTGTTTCTATTGGTCAGTGGGATTTTCTGTTATATTCAGGGCAGTTCTGTAGTATCTTTTTCTTTATCTGCATTCATTCTTAATCTCCCGCTACCAAGCCCTGAACAGGGTTTTGCAAGTAGCAGGATGTAGTCTGAAGAACGGAATACGTTGTGTCGCTAGTTTACAGCTTGACTGCAATGTTTGCACCTCTCAGTCTGACACATCCGTCTTTGGCAGGTTGTGTAGTATGTGCTTTGCATGTACACGCAGCTGAGTTGCCAATCTTCATTTTTTGTGTACATGTTGCTGCGGAGTCAGTTGTGTCCTGTTCTAAGGAGCAACACAACAGTTTATTCTTTTCTGTTCATCTTATGGTAATCGTCTTGTGTTAATGTTGGTGGCTTTCTGATTGATTTGATCATCTTTAGCTTTTATTGGTATGTAACTGGTACATCTGGTTGCTCGTCTGCAGTACCCTCCTTTGTCACTTGGTCTGCTCTCATGTTACCTGGTACTCCACAATGAGAAGGTATCCACTGCATGACAATCTTGCTCTGGTTGCTCAGTTCAGACAGTAGAGCCTGTAGATCTGGCAGTTTCCCAGACTTCAGTGCTTGGAGTGCTGATTGTACATCTGTCAAAAATAATAAAGGTTGCGGACTGACATTGGTGGTCAACAGTTTCGCAGTTGCCACCTTGATTGCCGGGATTTCTGCTTCATATGTATGATAGAATTTTCCAGTTGGTACTCTGACTGTATCCCTAATGTTTGGGTATTCAATGTACACTCCTGCTCCGCCGTTAGTTAATGCATTCTGTGCTGACCCATATGTATAAACTCTGACCCAGAGGTCTTGTGGGTATTCTTCATCAAGTAAATTGAGAGTCACTATCCTACGTTGCACATTGTTCTGTTCATCCTTGTCTAATATTCCTTTCACTTTTGTTTGAATGCATATTGATAGTCCATGCACCTCTCTCCGGGGGGTTGGTTCTGGCACAGACTTTAAGTGGATATCAACTTCAGGTAGATCTATAAATTGTCCATTGCAATCAACTAGAGTATCACCATTTACAGTCCGATTTATCTAAAGTCACATGTCACATAAAAACCATATCTTGTTATTTAGCTAAATTTGGTTTAATAAACAAAAGCTGTATCTATAAATATAAAAATTATAATTTTAGTTTAATGACTTTTTTTTCTGTTAACCATGAAACAAATACAATGACTGTTCTTGTCTTGTACATTAAGACTAATATCTTGTAAATTAGGTTGGACTGTAGAGGGTTAATGTACAGGGTGAAATATTACTAAGTGTATTTCTACGTTAAATTCCTCAAAAACATCAGCAGTCCCTTTCTTCTGTGTCCCAGTCAAAGTTTGAATTAGATATGTGTTGAATATCCATCCACATATAATCTAAATGCTTGATATGCATACAATAATTTCTCAGGTCTTTGCATCCAAATTTTGTTGGATGGGAAGGTTGACTGACACATTCAAAACATGTGTATATACCAGAGGAATGTTGCGAAACATACTTTAAACAAAGGCAGAAAGTTTGGTTATAATTCACGTCTCATAACCAGCGAAAGTTCGTTAATATGTAACAATGGACAACAATAGTGTTTTGATTGCAATTTCAGTGCAATTGGATGGAAACTGATGACTTGCATTCCACCAATGCCTACCATAACAAGCTGAAAACAGTTTTAAAAAGTGTTAATTTTCTCAATGTAAAGTATATCACAAAGATACAATATGATTTGAGTTGGCAGCCATTACTAGAAATGTACCTGGTCACATCTTTGTAATGGCTGCCAACTTCAAACTGTAGTGTATCGTCATGTCTTGTTTTTTGTCATTGTGATTTGTTATTATTTGTTCATTGTCCCTGACAAAGACCTTGTGGCTGTAACGTGTGTTGTGTTTTGATTTTTTTTCTAGTGCAGTCACTGAGCTTATAATTTATGAACAGGTTCAGTTGCTGGGGTGATCATATATCGAAAACAAATTCTTAATTTTTTAATGAAGTTACTATTTTTAAATCCACAAGTTTAGTTTAGTTTAGTCAAAGAATCAACGTCGTTACACACGGTTTAAACCATAAGTGTTCTGTTCTTCTCCATATTTTTGGAGAATCGCAGCATGATGCAGGAACTCCGTAGCACCAGCAAGAATCCCGTAATAACATAATTCCACAATATTTCTTACATGATTCAACCTATGGTTGATGAATTGGTTAGCAGCTGCCCTTATGGAGAGAACATTTATACTCAACTTGGGATTATGAACATAAGATATATGGGCCTTGAACTGTTCTAAAACTGTAGGCTCTGATCAATGCTGTTCAATAAAAAGTAACCCATACCATTACTGCTGTAGGGGTGTGAGATGTTAGCAATCTCACATTTCAAAGGCTCGATTAAATGAGGGCGGTAGCCATCATCTCTCCCTCGCCGCTTTTACTTCCCGGACTGAACCAGTACCCACTTAAGGCTGGGTCAACCCGGGAGCCGTTGCAGTCTGAAAAAACATTTTCATCTCAACTGGGAATGAACCGAGGACCACTCAGATGCGAAGGCAGCTTGCTAACCACTGCGCTACACGGCTCCCAATCTACACAATAAAAGCAGCTAAAATGCAATCCACATGGCCAGGTTGAATGCTACCATATGCAGATGAGATTCTCACATGCGTGGCTGGTTCAGATAGACATGAATTGGTCGAAGACATAGAAGAGGCGAGTCTACATTGCTCTGCTTAGTTCATTATGGATGCCGCCAGACCACGGATTTGCCTGAAATTCACACTAGTCGACAACTTACACTTGTGTTCACGGAAACGTGTTGTTGTTTTCCAATTGGACTGGTTAATTTGTTTGTTTTTTGTGCTTTCTTCCGTCCGATTATTCGGGTCTGGACATCGGCTATATGAATAGCACTACGCTTAAACCTGTGTCGTATTTCACGGTCTAGTTGACGCGGCTGAACTTAATAAGGTTGGCACTCTTCACCCTAGTTGCAGTGTCAATTTTGGTGTGTGAAATTTAGAGGAGCTCGCGGCCGAATGGTTTTGAGGCCTGCCTTCCAACAAGGAGGGCAGTGGTTCGAATCCCGGTATGACACGTGTTGTTTTTCTGTTGAGGGTGAAATAAACAAACATAGCCAGCACACGACGTGGTGAAGCGTCCAGTAGTTCTCAGCCTAAAAAACCCTTGTCTACCCCAACAATGGGGAAAAGTTGTATTGACATTTTACACCAAAAAAAAAAAATAATGGACTGAACACAGCCGGGGAGAGATGCCCAACTCACACGCTGAGTTATGTCCCTAAGACCTCTTGTGATTATGGGAAAGGCACGACACACATGGTTAGATGTCAGCCCCCCCCCCCCCCCCCCCTCTGCTGCCTTGCGGGATACCTGTTTACAGGAAAGGCTTCAGGAGTAAACCCTAAGGAAAAATCTGCAACCTGTGTTATCTCCAGTAGTCTCGATAAATATCTTGTAACTGACCAAGGGAAGCTCAGGACCAGAGAGTGAGGTTGACAAAAGGCGCAGTTTCTTACTCACTTAAATCCAAATCAGGGGACGGCGTGGCCTAGTGGTTAAGTGACACGGCTCACAACCAGAACGTGCTGGGTTCGATCCCCATCTCAGCACCGGCCGTTACCCCGGGGAAGCAAACCCTTAGAAAATGCAGGAGGAAGCAGACCCTTACATAAAATGCATGCTGAAGTCAGATGCACTGGGCCGACAGGCGCAAAATAAAAACGCAGTGCAATGCACACCGCCTTGGGGATTAGAGAAATAAGGCGAACGCAAAAAAAAAAAAAAAAAAAAAAAAAAATCCAAATCACAGGGCAAGTCACCCATTTCAGCAGACAAGCAAGAGAAAAGACTGTCCTCACTGCTTAACAAACAAAGTGGTCTTCATTACTTGTGATGGACGAACATGATAAGCCCAGTTCACAGATCAATCCTGACATGATCCACATGATGTGGTTCTCCTTGAACAGCTCCATCATTTTTCATCCTCATTCATCATGAGACATCCATGGCTCTAGCAAAGCCATTTCTGTGTATTGTTTTATGAGGCTGGTTGAGTTGCAATGTGTTATACGCAATGCATCCACCTTCAGTGCAGATATTGCAGTCTTGCTGTAAACTACGACGTATTGTCCTTTTCGGGGACAATTCTGAAGAAGAAGAAGAAAGAACTGATGTGCTGACTTTCAAAGTATTAGATATGGTTGAGCACATACTGAATTCTACTTCCATCGTAAAAATAAACACCAACCTTGTACATTGCAAGGAAGTGGACTTTGTTCTTCAACCCAATAAGAATAAACGGCATAATTAATTCTGGTCTTTTCTTTTTAACTGAGATCACTCAAAGACTGCTTGTTATATGATATGTGACAACAGTCTATGAATTAACAGAATGCATGAGTTTTGGATCTAATGTAGTTGAAGTATAGATCACCTGAAATGACAGAGCAGGTTTGTGGTCACTAATGAGCTACAGGAATCATCAACATCTGATACAAGAGATGGCACTTGTCGGTGAGGTTCTAGAGTACTGTATGTTAGTTCTATATAAGATATTTGATAGCAAGTCGACTATCCATCGTTGTTCAGGTCAGCTAGGAGGATTTATATGAGTAGGAGTGTGCAAGCCAGGTTAATATTTTACCCGGGTAGAACAAAAAGCTTGTACCCTACCTGGGATTTCTTCTTCTTCTTCGTTCATTCTCAATCTCCCACTACCAAACCCTGAAAGGACTTAAGTAGCAGAATGTAGTCCAGAGAACGGAATGCGTTGTGTCGTAGTTTACAGCTTGGCTACAATATTTGCACCTTTCGGTCCAACACATCCGACTTAGCAAGCATTTTTTGAGTACCGGATTAGCATTCCCTCTTCGATCCCTACTCCTTAGCCAGTCTGCCCTGCTGCAGCCTGTTATCCAGGTTCACCGCATGGAGGTGTAGAAGGGTCTTGACAGCTATGGTTCGCTGGCCCTGACATTAGCAGTCAGCTATGGTTCGCTAACCACTGCAGCTCATGTGCTGCTCAGCATCTTGATCCCCCTGGGATTTGAACCTGTGTATTCTTGAGAGAAGCCTCCAAACCGTTTGATAAGTGTCTTTACTTTGATTAACTCTCTAAATTTACTTTGATTAATTTGCTGTAATATCTAATAACATTTGAAAAAAGGGTATACTTTCTAACTTAACTAGGTTATAAAGAAATCAACTGCGACAGTACCAAAGATCAAAAGTCGATTAAAAACATATAGGTTTGGCTCAGTTACCGCACTGGGACAGATACAAAGCCAAACCCACATTACAGCCAACCTGTCACAGATATATCAGGCAACAGTCTTGCGTATAGTTACAGCTTCTGGGTGGCAAGCTCTGGCTGATACAAGCTGTAATGTTAATAACTGTAGTTTTTGTCTGGCCAGTCATGCATTATACTTATTGCAAACACTTTTTGTCACGTTCATGCTAACAATATGTCTTTACTCAAACATAATTGCATCATCCAGGATTAGCAGCCAGCCTGCCACAGCTGGCCGCAGATATATCGTACGCCAATGCAGTGGAGCGGCTGTCCCAGGAACGTCAGGCTGTTGAACGCCAAGCCGCAGAGCGAGAGCGAGACCGTGAGCGTTTCGCCGCCCTGGCCAATGACCCTGTGGCTCGGTTACAGCTGGCCGGTGCGGCTGCTGCAGCCGCAGCCGCCACTCAGCATGCACACACCCACACGCATGCACACTCCCACACACATCTCCACCTCCACCAGCAGGAAGTGGCCCATGCCCAAGCTGTGGCCCACGCTCAAGCCCACGGCCTGGCCCCACCTGTGTTTCCTCACGCTCTGGCAGCCCATGCCCAACACTTATACCAGTCACACCCGCTGGCGGGGGTCCCAGGTACAGTAATCAAATCCATGTACTTGGAACTAAACCTTGGAGTGCAGCTCAAATATTCTATAAGGTCCAATCAAACTAAGTCCAACAGCTTGTTCTATATCAAATTGATTCCCTGTTCTGACTTTATTTTTTTTATTGGTGAAATGAAATAGAACAAATTACTGAATATTTGCTATAATAGAACAAATTACTGAATATTGGCTATTAACTTTTGCAAATGATTGAATTTGTCACAGCCCTGAAATATTAGAAGTCCTTTCATAGTTGCCTGAGGTTGGTCATGTTATAGATGTTTTGTAGCCATAGATTATCATAGCTAGGCTAATTCTCTTTAATCATCTCTTTCTTGTAGTGAGTCATATTTGTCACATAGGTAGATGATGTTTAATCTCACAGCGCCTGATACTTACTTCACTTTTTTTTTTCAGTTCTGTGAAAATATGTCACAAAAATACTTGTATCTGTGATAATGGTAGCTACTAGCCACACAGAAAGGTTTGCCTATTTCCAGATTGACTTTATCACCATTTTATGTGAGATAAAGGTATACTTCTTCTTCGTATGCTGTCAGATGTCAACCTGTATTTGTTCGAAGAAAGCAGCTGTCGACACTGCCATAGAGCTTGTCTAGTGTTGCCACTGGTGATGGCCACATGTGCTTTCTCTGATCCTCGTATATCGGCAGTTTTGCAGCAGATGTTCAGTGGTCATTTTCCCTGTACCACAAGTGCATTCGTCAGTGCCACCTATCTTCAGTTTATTGAATAGGTGGTACCTCAGTCTGTTGTGGCCTGTGCGGAGTCTGAAGACCACGACCTGCTCTTTTCTGTTCAACTGGTAATAGGGATCATTTTTTTGTGTGGCCAGTATGTTCTGTTTCCCATTGGGCCATGTATCTGGCCCTAATAAGCCTTTTGGACTCTTCGTAGGTCACACTAGAATCTGGTTGTGGTAGTCTTGCACCTTCTTTTGCCAGTCTGTCTGCCTCCTGGTTGCCTTGGATGTTACAGTGGGATGGAACCCACTGTAAGACTACTCTTTTTGGTGCGGACTGCTGGCATAGTTGACAGAGTACTGCTCTTAAATCATTAAGTTCAGTATTTTTCTGGTATTTTAGTGCTGTAACTATGGCCAGGGCATCTGTAAACAGGACTATCTGGCTTTCATTGCTTTCGCCTGTCAGCATTGCTTCTAGTGTAGCCCTCAGTGCCTCTGCTGTAAAATTGCTTGAGTATTTTCCAGTTGCCACTGACAGTGTTATTTTTCTACCATTTGTTAGGCTCAGGAATACCCCTGCCCCTCCATTCTGTGTTGTGTTTGTTACAGAACTGTCGGTGTATGCATGGGTCCAGTCCATGCTTGGTTAGTTTTCCGTTATGTACCTCAGGGTTATGTGTATTCTTTCGTTTTCAGACTGGCTGTTCTTGTTTCCAATACCTGGTATATTTTCTACCACCTCCGGAATGATATGCTGTTTCCATGTGGGTTTGCGTACAGTAGGGATGGGCTTTAGTGTTGTTCCGGTGTTCATAGGGTCTTCGCTCATCTTTGCTTTGGCTATTTCTGCAAAGTTTCTCCGCTTTAGTTTCCCATTTCCAAATCTATTTAGTCTCTGATGCATTGGATGGTCTGTCAGTCTTCTGAGTTTCTCTGCTTGCTGCTGCAGTCTCTTCTGTCGGTCACGGATTGCAGATTTGTAATCTTTTCAAGTTCTACAATTGGCGTTGACTACATGCCTCCTGTTATAGCTCCCATGGCTTGGTTTTGAAGTTTGCTAATTTAGATAAAGGTATACACACACAAAAAACAATTACTTTAAAAAGAATATTTGCTCTAACCTCTCACAAGTGATAGTATTGTGACCTATATATCTGGGGGTTGTTGTAAGATACCACAGCAATGTTTCCCTAGTTTCAGACTTTGTCTCACTATTCTCTGTGAGACAAATGATAAGACCAAGCAGAGATGCCATAGTTGCTTCATCAGTTTCTGCCACACTTACCATTGATCTAGTCATTTCCACTTGACAGCCCGTTTGTTATATTTACCTAGCCACTTTCACTTTGTTTGCAAAAGCTGATATGGTTGTTTTTGTTTTTTTTATACAAATTATATGAGTAGCATTCTTTTCAGAAATGGGAAGTTTAGTGGACAATTTGGCGGTTGTTGTTGTGTAATGCCCACAATGGGTATGTTTATTCTTTAAAAAGGCATTAAGTGGTGGGTTGTAGTAGTTTTCTTCATATCCCAAGCATGCTGATGAAAGTGGACTGCGGTTTGACTATGCTTGACTGAATCTGCAAGACGCTCACTACTACGGGAATCATGTCGATCCAGATCTCGTCGTTTCCAAGGAACGCTGTGTAGAATAGAGACTGCGGTCTTGGTCAGTATATTGTGCTTGACTGACACAACATCCTGGTCAGTATGTTGTGCCTGACTGGACTAGCGTCTCAGTTCCCCACAGATTATCGGTGAAGGCCAGTTTGTTGTTTTAAGTAGTACTGCCTTTGATGGGTCTTCTCTTCTTGATTTTTCCTCAGATGTTGATAATTGTTTTAATACTTTTTCTAGTTGTTCTTACTTTTCCCTTGATATCTTACTTCTGGTCAAGGACGTTTTCTATATCATTTGTCCAAATCTGTACCAACTTTTGCCCAATCTTGTGCATGTAGTCAGGACTGTTTCAACATATCATTATGTGAAAGTAGTTCCTAGTATTGTGTGAAATGGTTATATAGTTTTAGCAAAGATGACAATTTTGTGTATAAATTTGTCCCTGTATTTCACTTTCTAGTTCATACTTTTGATTTAGCAAATAGGCCATTTTTCTATATAATTTTGTGAATGATGATCGTACTTGTTGCTTGATATGTTTCTTTGTAGTTTGTACTTTTGATCTAATAGATGTGTCTCTTTTCTGTGTCATTTTGTGATATTTAAACTTCATATCAAAAATAGCTTGGTTTTTTGGGGGGATTTGTTTTGCCTTGATTTCTAATACAAAGTGCAGTCCAGTGTATTCAACTTTAGCATGCATTTTTTAAAAGGCCCATAGGTGTGCAACCTTGCCTGTTCATGAGTCTGAAGACATAAAAGTCTGTTGTGAGCTGTGCTACTCACCACTTAGCTATGTTGCCCCAACCCCCAACTTTTCCATATCATTTTTCTATCATTGGTTGTTTTTATTGTTGTCGTGACGATGAATGATGTATAAAATGCTGAGCTCAGGAAAATAGACATTGCAGGCTGAGGAAGGCCACGAGGTTTTACTCAAATGTAAAAGTTGCTGTCTGCGGTGGGCAGCTGGCGGGTTCAAATTGCAGCTGTTGTCGTCTTCCCTTCTTGCAAGCCATACTGACTTATCCCCCCTTGTCATTGCAGATGGTGCTGCTGCTAGTCCCGCCAGCGCCACCTCCTCAACCGAGCAACTCACAAGTCGAATGGTTTACCAATATTATTCTCAGCGCCTTACTAGCGAACAGCATGTTTTCATGCAGAGAGTGGTCGACGAATGCTACCTCCGCTCAAAGCCGGAGTCTCGACCAATCATAGACCCCAACCACTTGATCTATCAGTTCTCTCGTAAGTCCACATATTATCCCAGTCTCTCCTCCAGGTATAGCTCCTTGGAGATGTTGTCCTTCCTCTCAGCTTGGAATTCGTTACTTTATATCTGTGTCTGCTTTCATGTACTGACCGTCTAATGTGTTGTCAGATTTGTGTGTGTTATCTCTTTGGTTGTATTTGTAGACTGGTTGAGTCAGATTGCCTATGATGTGTTTGTGTACCTGTCATAAAGAAGGTGGGTTTTGTTTTGCTGATATTATCTTGTTTGTTTGGATTACATTTTAAAATGTCATTTAGATTATTTGCATGAACTTAACGTCTTTATCCCGGTTTAGAAGACTCTGCGTAGTTTCTTTTACTTCTTTTGATATAAAAATATCTATACGCATCCAATTTATTCTTGAGTGCATTAATTTACCCTGCCTACACTATTTGATGTGGCAATGCATTCCAAGCATTCACCACTCTCTGACTAAAAATTTGTTTCCTAATATCTAATCTGGACCTTTCTTTAGTTATTTTGTAGCTGTGCCCACTTGTCCTTGTAGGCGGCTAAATTTAGATAAAGCTTGTTATAGTCTAATTTATCCTTTCCGTTGATTATCTTATAAACCTGTATTAAGTCACCTCAAATTCTTTTTTCTTCTAGATGCTGTAGGCCGGTTTTTGTGTGTCTTTTCTTATAACAATAATTTCGGAATCCCACTATCAGTTTTGTCTCTCTTCTTTACATCATTTCCAATCTGACAGATTGTGTTTGGTTGATGTTATAAGAGGGTTTATATCAAAATTTGGTTGGAAGTGTCCTTTTGGGTCAAGTTTGAAGCATTGCTCTATCAGATATCATTATGTTTCTCCTAGCTGTGTTAGGGCATCCGGATAGCATAGTGGTAGAGCACTCATTTTTCACTGCAAAATCATGGGGTTCTGCACCCGTTACCAGCACACTTCAGTCACCCAGCAGTAAATGGGCACCCAGTTTACTATTAGGGAAGGAAGGAAACTGGCCATCCCATCTCATTAGCATGATTTTCCCTCATACAGTAATGTCTTTAACACTTCATCATCAACAGCAGTTTCTGCTATTGGATTACTTTTACTGCTTTTAGTGAATAAAATTCAGAGAGGATGAATATTAAATTGAAACAATAGCATAATTTAAGTACATCTTCTTCTGCGATCCACCAGAAAAAGGACGCTGTGTTGTAGTTTACAGTGGAGCTGCACGATATCTGCGCATTTCTGTCCGGCACATCAGACTTCAGCACATAATTTTTGGGACTTGGTTTATCTTCCCTCTGCAATCCCTATTCTCTTAACGTGTGTAACCTGTTTTCCGGACCGCCAGTTGTCAGTGAAATACAGTCTTGGTCGGCTATAGATAGGTAGCTGGCCCTCATGCAAGCAGAGTCGTCTGCTGTCAGTTCATTTACTGTCGCATCTTTGACCCCTATTTAAGAATGTTACAGTATAACCTGGGCAGCAATGATGAAAAACTGGCACATTCTCTCCTGTGTTGTTACTTAACATTGTTCTAGACGTAAATAAACACACAAATGGTGTCATGTATATGGACCAGGAAGTGTATATCTCTTCAAATATTTCAATCAATCCAAGCCCTCTCACGCTTTGGTACATAGGCCATTGACAACATCTCGCCAGCATACATGATCCTGGGCTACTTTTTCTACCTCCCTCCAGGTGTGACCATTCAATCGTAGCTCCCTCTCACATGCTCTTCTCTTCTCCATATATTTTTAGGTTTAGGTCTAACCTTCTTTTTCTTTTCCTGCTGATTTCATGTGAGAGCCTTCCTAGCTATGTTGGACAGTGCCTTCCTCTATGTCCTATTCAGCCCCATTTTCTTCTCTTAATTTGTTGCTCCATTTAATGCTGTTGGCTCCTTTCTCCTGCCACATTAACCCTAATATCCTTCATAGGCATCTGTTAACAAAGTTCTGAAATCTTTGTTGCATCACTTTGGTTGTTCTACGTGGTTCTGCGTCCTATAACAGCACCGACATGACACTTCAAATGTTTGCCCAGCACATTCTTGTATAAAACACATCTTTACGGTTTATTTCATTTACAATTTGTCTGTCCAGTTTTGTCTGGCTTCATGTAACTTAAAATATGAGTGGCTAAATGTCAAGGGTAGACAATGACAGAGGCAGGTATGTCTGAGCTGTACTGGCGTCCTGGTATTCTTCTTCGTCATTCGTTCTCAAACTCCCGCTACCAAGCCCTGAAAAGGGCTTTGCAAGTAGCAGGATGTAGTTCAGAAATATGGAAATGCGTTGTCATTTTTTACAGCTTGACTGTGATATTTGCACCTTTCGGTTCTACATATCTGTGTTCAGCGGGCATTATTGAGTACTGGGTTAGCTTTCCCTCTTTGATCAATTCTCATTAGCCAGTCTGCCCTGTTGCAACTTGTTATTCAGGATCACCATGTGGAGGTGTAGAAAGGTCTTGGTAGCTCTGGGTCGCTGACCCTCATGCCAGCAGTCAGCTTTGGGACGCTGACCTCTACAGCTCATTCACTGCTCAGCATCTTGATCCCTAATTCCGGTATTCAATCAGGCAGATATTTATGTTTGATACCAAACAGCCAAATCATCATCATCAATCAATACCTGTTGCTTTTTGGGGGGCATACAGCATTAACAACAGTGCTCCATCAAGTTCAGTCTTGAGCTGCCTTTTTCTGCCTCTCTCCAGTTGAGGTCCAGAGACTGAAGCTCATATTCACAGTCTCTTCTCTAAGTGTTCCTTGGTCTACCTCTCTTCCTCTTACCCTGTGAATTCAATGTCAGGGCCTGTCTGATGGTGATTTCAGTAACGTGTCCTATTCAGCCCCATTTCCTGTATTTGATGTGCAGCTCTACTGGTTGCTGTTGTCTCCTTTCCCATAAGTCTTCATTCCTCACCATTTCTTGCCGGCCTATACTCATTATCCTCCGTAGACATTTATTAACAAATGACTGGAGTTTTCTCTGTATTGTCTTTGTCGTTCTCCAAGTTTCAGCTACGTACAGGAGTATTGACTTGACTTTGTAGTTTAACAATCTTGACTTGGTAGTCGTTATTTCCCTGAATTTCTATATATTATTAAGTAACAAGAATGCTGTCCTAGCCTTTCTAATTCTGGCCCTTACATCTGCTTCTGTATCTCCGGAAGTATCAGTGGTGCTGCCCAAATGTATGAAGCTGTCTACCTCTTCCAATGCCTCACCTCCAAGCATGACTGGCTCTTTGCTTAATGTGTTGATTATTAAACAACTTTGTTTTCTTTATGCAAATGCCAGTTTGGCTGAATGCTCAATCACCTTATTTAGTTTGTTTTGCATCTGGATATGGCTGTGTGACAGCAGTACCAAGTTGTCTGCATAGCCCAGGTCTTCTAACTGTGAGACTGCCAAATGGTTTTCTTTGGTTCAGCAGTCTGTCTAGTCTGCTCTTGGTATGTGCTGTCATCATGTCTCTTGTTCTGCCTTTGGATATTCATAATAGGTTTTCTTGTTGCAGCTTACTATGCCCAGAAATGGTGCAGTTTTATGGTTTTCAGCCTTATTTTTCTTTCCCTGTTGGTATTTAGCCTACCCAGGAGAATCATCTTACACTCTGCTTTTGGTGATGTTCGTAACCGTGAAGCTGTTATTGTGTATCATCTTGCTACTAGGGGGTTTCTACCATCTCCACTTGCAGGTATGCATGGCTTTGCCAGCTTTACAAGACAATAAACAACAAACAGGACACAGACCAATTAAACAAATGTTGTTGTTTTTGTTTGTCTTTGTGCTACCTTAATTATCTGTGTCGTTTATTTAATTTAGTTTAAATTGGTTGTTTTTTGTTAAGCCACTCCACATTTGTTAGTCACTAGGTATGTATATATATATATATATATTACTTTCCACTATTTATTGTAGAATGCACTCCAGGGTTTATATTCCAGCATTAATTTTCATGTTCTTAAGACCTTTTTAACATATGTTACATTAGTTATTTTCTTAATTGCTCATATTCACTAGTGTTTAGTTAGTAAACATGACTCATTTCCACTATTTTATTTTGCATGTGAAATGATAATTTTCTAGTGACAATTTTGTATTTAGAATTACTATTCTCTCATATTTTGTATACAAATTATTATTCCCTCATTTTGTATTTAAAATGATTCCCTCGTATTATTTTAATTATTTCCTCATATGTTTTATTAAAATGTATTATTTCCTCATATTTTTTTATTACCAATTATTATTCTCTCATATTTTTTATTTAAAATTACTATTCCCTCATGTTTTGTATTTAAAATGTACCGTATTTCCCTGGCGCCAAGGACACAATTTTTCCCTGAAATAAGTAGAAAATTTACGGTGTATCATGTAGACGAAGGTTATATTTTCCGTATGCCACCACAGAAGAAGGTTGTCTATACTAGAAAGTTAACTGAACTCCAATATATGACATCTGGGATCAAGATGCTGAGCAGCGCATGAGCTGTAGTGGTCAGCGACTCATAGCTGACTGCTAGCGACAGGGCCAGCGAACCAGAGCTGCCAAGACCCTTCGACACCTCCACGCGGTGATCCTGGATAACAGGCTGCAGCAGGGCAGACTGGCTAAGGAGAAGGGATCGAAGAGGGAATGCTAACCCGGTACTCAAAAAATCCTTGCTGAAGTCGGATGTGCTGGACCAAAAGGTGCAAATATCACAGTCAAGCTGTAAACTATGACACAACGCATTTCGTTCTCTGGACTACATTCTGCTACTTAAGCCCTTTCAGGGTTTGGTAGCGGGAGATTGAGAACGAACGAAGCCAAGCCATATGACCTCCGGATGAAATGTATCAATAATACTTGGTTAAAATAGTAAATAGACAGTATTGCATACAATTTAACCACATATCTACATAATCACACAAATGAATTCCCATATCGGCAGACTAAAGCAGATGAGCCAGTGAACTAGAAGTAATTTACACGTTATACAACAATGTTACCAGTATTCTCACTCTCATCAAAATACCCTGACTTTAAGGAAGCATTATTAAGTGACAAAAGAAGTCTACATACAATACTATAAAAACCTTGATATACTGTACCAGCTGTAGCCCTCATCAGCAGACTAGGTGTACATTTTGGGAGTAAACTTACTGTCTCTGTATTGTAAAAGAAAACATTCAGACCATTAGTGGTTAAGATGATCTACATGTTGTTCAGCCACCTGCAGAATGTCTTGGTCAGATAGGTGAAAGTGCTGAGCTCAGCCACCCACAGAATGTCTTGGTGGATAGGTGAAAGTGCTGAGCTCAGCCACCCACAGAATGTCTTGGTAAGATAGGTGAAAGTGCTGAGCTCAGCCACCCACAGAATGTCTTGGTAAGATAGGTGAAAGTGCTGAGCTCAGCCACCCACAGAATGTCTTGGTGGATACGTGAAAGTGCTGAGCTCAGCCACCCACAGAATGTCTTGGTGGATAGGTGAAAGTGCTGAGCTCAGCCACCCACAGAATGTCTTGGTGGATAGGTGAAAGTGCTGAGACCTTATTTTTACTTTTTTGCATTTTAAAATTTTAAAGTACGCCCTTGACCCCTTAGTGTCTTTGACGTCGGGAAATACGGTATTTTTTCCATGTTGGATTTTTTTAAATGACAATCCTCAACAGTGCTTTTATTACATTACAATATCTGTTTATCATGTACGTTTTTATTTACAAATCTTTGTGACATTCCCTCACAGGTGCTGACCCCCTGGCTTCAGGTCCTGGTGGTTCCTCCAACAACCCATTGTCAGTCCTTCCTCCAGGAGTAGGACCTCACCAGCTGCTGGCATCCGCTAGCAGTAGAGAAGAACTTCTACAGAGAGAGCTCTACAGCAGAGGTGGCCATTTCCTAGACCCTGCTCTGGCACATCAGGTTGGCTTCAGATCTGTACTCAATAGTTGTCATTACGACTTCTACATCATTGCTTTTACACCTCCATCTGGTGGTTCATCTATCTTTCCTTGACTTATTCCATCTCTGAGGGGATGGCATGTGCTAGTGGTTAAGTGACATGGCTCACAATCCGAAGGTGCTAGGTCTGTTCCCTAATCACAGCACCGGCCATTACCCCAGGGAAACAAATCTTAAAAAATGCACAAGGAAGAAGACCTTTACATAAAATGCATGTTGAAGTCGGCTGCACTGGGCCGACAAGCACAAAATAAAAACATAGTGCAACACACTCGGCCTTTGGAAATAGAGAAATAAGACGAACACTAGCAGCAGAGAAGAACTTCTACAGCAGAGGTGGCCATATCCTAGACCCTGCTCTAGCACATCAGATTGGCTTCAGATCTTCTTCTTCTTCTTCTTCTTCGTACGCAGTCAGACAGTAACCATTATTTTTTCGAAAAAAGCGGCGGTCATCCTGAGGCTGTCGCCACTGCCATAGAGCTTGTCTTGCAGTTCCACTGGTGATGGCCACATCTGCTCTCTCTGATCCTTGTATGTCGGGCAGTTCTGCAGCAGATGTTCAGCGGTCATTTTACCAGTACCGCACGGGCATTCGTCGGTACACCCTATCTTCAATTTGTTGAATAGGTGGTACCTCAGTCTATTGTGGCCAGTGCGAAGTCTGAAGACAACGACCTGCTCTCTTCGGTTCAACTGGTAATAGGCATCGTTTTTGGTGTAACCAGTATGTTCGGTTTCCCATTTGGTCATGTATCTGGCTTTGATAAGCCGTTTTGACTCTTCGTACGTCATACTATTATCTGTTTGTGGTAGTCTTGCACCTTCTTTTGCCAGTCTGTCTGCCTCCTCGTTGCCTTGGATGTTGCAGTGTGATGGGACCCACTGTACCACTACCCTTTTTGGTGCGGACTGCTGGCACAGTTTGCAGAGTGCTGCTCTTAAGTCATTAAGCTCAGTATTTTTCTGGCTTTTTAGCGCTGTGACTACGGCGAGAGCATCTGTAAGCAGGACTATATGGCTTTCATTTTCACTGTGTGTCACCATTTCTTCCACTGCCGCCCTCAGTGCCTCTGCCTCCGCTCTGAAATTGCTTGTGTACTTACCAGTAGCGAATGACAGTGTTATTTTTCTGCCATTTGGTAGGTTCAGGAATGCTCCTGCCCCTCCGTTCTGTGTAGTATTTGTTACAGAGCCGTCGGTGTATGCATGGGTCCAGTCCATGCTTGGGTAGCTTTTCATTATGAAGCTTAGGGTAGTATCTCTCCTTTCTTTTTCAGTCTGGCAGTTCTTGTTTCTAATACCTGGTATATTTTCTACCACCTCTGGAAATATATCCTGCCTCCAGGTAGGTTTTCGTACAGTAGTGATGGGTTTTGGTGTTGTTAGTGCGTTTATGGGATCTTCGTGCATCTTTGCTTTGGCTATTTCTGCAAAGTTTCTCCGCTTTAGTTTCCCATTTCCCAAATTGTTTAGTCTCTGGTGCATTGGATGGTCGGTCAGTCTTCGGAGTTTCTCTGACTGCATCTGGGCTCTGCAGTCTCTTCTATCGGTCATGGATTGCAGTTTTGTAATCTTTTCAAGTTCTACAATTGGCGTTGACTTCATGCCACCTGTTATAATTCTCATGGCTTGGTTTTGAAGTTTGCTAACTTTATCGAAGTTCGACTTCGCTGCTGTTGTCCATGCCGCAATGCCATACTCGAGAACTGGTCTCACTCTTCCAGTGTACAGTTTCTTTAGTATGCCTTCGTCTGCTCCCCAGCTTGTGCCAGTAAGTTTCCTCATGATTGCCATTCTTTCTCTGGCTTTCATTCGGTTTCTCTCAATCTGACTTTTCCATGTCATGCACCGATCAAATGTGACTCCCAGATAGGTTGGGTTGTCGTTTGGCTGCAGGAATTTGCCATTTAGACTTAATTTGGTATTTTGGGGTTTTAATGAGAGCGAGAATATTGTGCATGTGGTTTTCTCCTCGTTTATTTTGACCAGCCATGAGTTCGCCCACTCTTCCAGCGATGTTAGGGCCGTCTGCATCCGATTTCTTGCTATGGTGAGATTCTTTTCAGAGGTCCACATAGCCAGATCGTCTGCAAACATTGAGCTATGGACTCTTCTTGGTATATTCTCTGTAATATCGTTTATATATACCAGGAAGAATGTGGGTGACAGTACTCCCCCTTGGGGTACTCCCTGCTCGAGTGTCACCTTTTTGCTCATCTGCCCTTGTACTTGGACTCTGGCCGTTCTTTGTTTGAGGTAGTTCTTTGTTTCGTTTGTTATCCCGTCTTTTCCGGGAGATTTCCTTTTCTTTAATGTTTTCATAGCCTCTTCCATTTCGCGCATTGTTAGTTTGGCCATCATGTGCTCTTCAGGTGCCGTATTCATGTTGTCGTGTCTGTACAGATCAATAGTTGTCATTACGACTTCTACATCAGTGCTTTTACACCTCCATCTGGGGAGGGAGACTAACGTCTGGGCAAGCAAAATATACTGATCAGTCATGTTGGTCAGGCTCAGGCAAAACATACTGGCCAAGACCCTCACCTCGTCTTCCTAGTAGCTCTCCCTGGAAACGGGCTGTTTTCATGGCAGCCTGTCTAACGAAGCGAGGGATCGACGTGATCCCCGCAATAGTGAGTGATATACATATGAAGGCAAGCAAACTGCCTGGAGGACACCGGTCCACCTTCATCGGGATGTGAGGAAAGCTACTGCAACCTGCCAGTTCACGTCCTTTTCAGGGCACACAGAAGAGTAACCTACTCATTGTGGGCATTCGCAAACAACAACATCTGGAGGTTCCTCTCCCATCTTTCCTTGACTTACTCCATCTCCTATTTGAAGATAGGACTGTCACTGTCCTCCATTTCTTATTATGGGCTGTCTTCTAGAACACATGAGACTCTAGTTGTCCTTGTGTCCTATTCCTCAGTTGTTTATTGGCTTTCCCTCTTGTTTTTCTCAATGGGTTCCAATTCAGTGTATATTTTGTTTTATTGTTTTATTTATTCATGAGGTTGTGTTCCGTATGTCAAAGTTTTATTCAAAATAAAATTCTTTAATGTTGAACAAATTGAACTAAAATTAACGATCCAAACATCGTAAGGCACATAATTAACTTTTACCATCTTAGGTCTTAGTCGACTTGTACTTCTACAGGGGCAGATGCCCCTGTGCAGGTCCCAGCTCTGGTATGAGCTGGATGTAGCCGGGAGAAGGGTTTCCTGCTTGGTGGGCTAGACTCGAGCAGCTTAATACTCGCTGCGTTGGGACAAGTGCCGCGGAGGGCGGTTAACCTATATGCGAACCCATCCCAATAGACTCAAACGCTAATACAAAGTAGACCTGCAGCCTGTTAGACGCCATCTATGCTGCTCTAAACAAACCATCTAACCATGGCCGGTGTTATTCCATGTCACACAGTTGATCGCCTCTTACGACATGCTCTCTGTGAGGCAGTGGTGCTATTCTAGTTCTTGTCATGCACAAAGACTCCGGCGGACCACTCAGGACTTTTACCAGACCAGATTTAAAAATTACGTCCTTTTCCTGCAGCTGCTTTATTTTCCGTCACGTCACGACATGGTTGTTAATTTTGAGAACCTTTAATCTAAATTTGTGTTTTTTTCCTTGGTGTGTGTAGAGACATATATTAATTTAAAAAACTTGTTAGTGTTATTGTGTGTATGTTAGTTTCTGAGACACAAGAAGATAAAGGTGATTTTGGTAAAAAAAATTGCACAAACATATAGACTCATCCGTTAGCAGTGTTCCTTGGTTAGAAAAAAAAATTTGCCTAAAATGTACTATTACTACTATCGATGTTTACAATAATGACTATATCTGTTACTTCGACTACAAACCTAATTATTGTATCTACATAAACAAATTAAGTAGATTGACCTCAGAAAAATAGCTGTTGCAGAAACTTAACTCCTCCATTCTCAATAATGGGTGAATCGTCAGTATCAAGTGAAAAGCGGAAGAAATCATTTCCAAAATCCTAAAACAAATATCAAAATGGCCATTGTTTATATCTAACTGTACAGGACGGAAATCTGAACTCTCATCTGTTTTTTTTTCATCAAAGAGACACTGAAAGCGGAAGAGTCAAAGTGTGCTGTTTTTTTTTCAACACCATCACCTTCATTATTTTTTTTATCTCAGAAACTAACATACACAACAAAAACACCAACAAATTCTTTATTTATTTATTTCTCTACTCACAATCAAATCATATCAATAGACCATCAACTAAAAATGTTTCAGGCTCTCAAAGTAGCAACCCTAGTTGTTTAAAGTTTACTCTTTTGTGCGCCCTGAAAAGGACATTAAGTGGCGGGTTGTAGTAGCTTACCTAACATCCCAAGCGTGCTGATGAAGGTGAACCGTGGTTCTCAAGGCGGTTGTGCTATGCTTGGCTTCATCTGCGTAGCGCTCACTACTATGGGATCATATCGATCCACATCTCGTCAGCCATGTTGCCTTGAAAACAGCTACACGGAAGAGAGATAGTGGTCTTGTTCAGTGTATTGACCCTGACACGACGTCCTGGTCAGTATTTTGTGCCTGCCTAGACTAGTGTCTAAGATCCCCATCAACCATAGTTAAACGACGTGACATCCTGAAAAATAATGTAGATAAAGAGAAAATTGCGTCCATTTTTTATGTAGAGTGGTGAAGGTTAATGTCTCTTGCTTTAGAAATGATAGATTATATAAGGCAGAGCTGGCTTGACCATTGTTTTTGTTTATTTCAGCTGTCTGCTCAAGCAGCTGCACATGAAGCTCTGCAAAGGCACATGGCCATGGAAAGGGAGAGATATGGCTCGTCTGGACATCTGCCACATTAATCTTTCTTCGTACGCTTCCCTGCGTCAACTTTAATGTATCTGAAGAAAGCAGCGACCAGTCCGAGGTGGTTATTGATAACAATATCTCAAGAAAGCAGTGACCAGTCCGAGGCTATTGATAAAAATATCTCAAGAAAGCCGTGACCAGTCCGAGGTTATTAAAAAAAATATCTCAAGAAAGCCATGACCAGTCTGAGGTTATTGATATCACCATAGAGTTTGTGCTAGAATAGAATGGCTATAAATGCTTTCTTTGGTAAGCCCAACTTTGGGCACTTGCAACAGATGTTGCACATTAACGTACAGACTCTCTGACAGACATTTTGAGCGGCTGGGGCATCTTGAGCGACTGGGGCATCTCGAGCGACTGGGGCAACTCGAGTGACTGGGGCATCTCGAGCATAATGGTAGAGGATATTCATGGCTCAGCCACTTTCTCAAAGACCTTCATCAGCATTTTCACACAGAAGTTAAATTGGAAGATGAAAATCAGTATAAAATATAGCTGTTGATTATCTGGGATCATAACATCTGGTGGGAAAGGGAGAGAGATGGGATTTAGGTTTCAAGATGTTGCAAAATTTCTGAACAGTTGATGGACAGATAGTAGTGAGTTTAGTTGCTAAGAGAAGAAGGTGGTGCATTCTGTGCTGAGAGATGTATGTGGGAGTAGGGATTTGTTGGGAGATGTATGTGGGAGTAGGGATTTGTTGGGAGATGTATGTGGGAGTAGGGATTTGTTGGGAGATGCAGGTGGAAGTAGGGATTTGTTGGGAGATGTATGTGGGAGTAGGGATTTGTTGGGAGATGCAGGTGGAAGTAGGGATTTGTTGGGAGATGCAGGTGGAAGTAGGGATTTGTTGGGAGATGCAGGTGAAAGTAGGGATTTGTTGGGAGATGCAGGTGGAAGCAGTCATAACTGATTTGTGGATATATGTGAAGCAGTTCTTGCTGATATAGGAAATATATGGGGCAATTATGGCTGATTTGCTGAGAGAAATAAGCGGAGGAGTCATGGCTATTTTGTGGAACTATGTGGAGCGGTCATGGAACTACTTTCCGATTACCAATCCAACATTTCGCAAGCTAATAATAGTTGTAAATCAAGGTGTTCTTCAGGATATTCAAACTGTTCTGGCAGTTCATGATCCGGATATCCGATTGAACCATGTTCTTGCTGCATATGTGGATCTGTTTTTTTGTGTCAGTAAATTTGTTTATTATATATCATTAATTATTATTCAAAATATGGGGGCAGTTTGGTTTTTATTTAAATATTTATTTTATGCATAGGTTTTATCTGTTCTTCTTGAGAAGATTCTGCATTGATCTATCTCAAGTTCTTTGTATGTAAATATTTGTGTATAGACATTCACATGTGTTCTACCATTGAGGTTTTGTGAATGCTGAGTGTCTTACAGCAAAAATGGAACGTTGAACGCTCACTGTCTGAAAGTTCGACCCATGATGTACTGCATTGCATATCCTTTATTGTCATTGTTCAAGTTGACTAATCGAAACAGTGCATTTCGTGTGTGTGTGTGTTTTACGGGGCGTGTTCAAATGAAACCGGACGTAACTGCACCAAGTGAAATACATATGATGCGTATGATGATGTCAATTCTGGTGTAAACAGCACATACCAACCATCAAGTTTGCAGCGTATGTCGAAGACAACGATGTTTAAAGAAGGATGTGAGTTAGCAAACGATCTTCTGAGGCCAGGTCAGGCGCATATTGTTGCACCAGAAATCGCAAAAATTGATGCAGCAATTCGGGTCACCATACACTGCCTGCATTCTGCGCTGAATGTCAATTGGTCGGCTGTTAGAAACCGAACCACTGATCACTAATCAACTCTGGTTGGATTCTTTATCACACACGCCATGTTTTCAACGGTCTGCTTGAGCAAACTAAGAGTCGGAGGATAATGAAATGTTGCAAACGTGACGGTTGGTATTGACGTCATCATGCGCATCGTACGTATGTTCACTTGGTGCAGTTAGATCCTGCTTCACTTGAACACGCCTCGTATATTCAAAGACTTGATAACAACAAAAGTCTTTTACCTGATTAAGAAGCTAATTACCATACACACAAAACTCTTGTCAGGAAGCATTTATCTGTTATCAAGTGGTTTGCGTACTCAATATTGATGCTCTTATTTATATGACTTTAAGATATACACATCGTAGTAGATACTGCATTGTTTATTAGTTTGGCAGCATTTATATTATTGGTTCCAAATGTTTCACTTTCTCTGTCTCTATATATATTTATTTGTTTTTTGTGTCAACATATTTAATTAATACGTGTTCAAAATTATGCATCTTTTACAGATGAGTAGGTGACTGAATGGTTTAGGCAGTTGCTCCTCATGGGGCAATGGTCAATCCCTGGTCTAGACATGCTGTAAATGGGAACCCGACTTAGTGTCTGGAAAGCTGCCGAAGACGGATGTGTCAGGCCGAAAGGTGCAAATACCGCAGTCAAGCTGTAAACTAGCGACACAACGTATTTTGTTCTCTGGACTATATCCAGCTACTTGCAAAACCCTGTTCAGGGCTGCTTGGTAGCGGGAGATTGAGAACGAAAGTAGTAGTGTCTAAAACATGAAGGCAGCTAGGAATGGAACTAGTCACACCCCGTCTCATAAACAAGCTGAGGCCTATAACACTTGATCCCTGCCAGCAGTTTTGATTGGTTTGGGGATGACTGATATGTTTATTAAAAGTCAAGGTAGCATGGGGAAGTTTACTGAAAATCACAGGGGTACAAGAAGGCTTACTAAACACCAAGGTGGTACAAGAAGGCTTACTAAACACCAAGGTGGTACAAGAAAGCTTACTAAACACCAAGGTGGTACAAGAAGGCTTACTAAACACCAAGGTGGTACAAGAAGGCTTACTAAACACCAAGGTGGTACAAGAAGGGTTACTAAACACCAAGGTGGTACAAGAAGGCTTACTAAACACCAAGGTGGTACAAGAAGGCTTACTAAATACCAAGGTGGTACAAGAAGGCTTACTAAACACCAAGGTGGTACAAGAAGGCTTACTAAACACCAAGGTGGTACAAGAAGGCTTACTAAATACCAAGGTGGTACAAGAAGGCTTACTAAACACCAAGGTGGTACAAGAAGGCTTACTAAACACCAAGGTGGTACAAGAAGGCTTACTAAATACCAAGGTGGTACAAGAAGGCTTACTAAACACCAAGGTGGTACAAGAAGGCTTACTAAACACCAAGGTGGTACAAGAAGGGTTACTAAACACCAAGGTGGTACAAGAAGGCTTACTAAACACCAAGGTGGTACAAGAAGGCTTACTAAACACCAAGGTGGTACAAGAAGGCTTACTAAACACCAAGGTGGTACAAGAAGGGTTACTACAAGACAAGGGTGTATGCTAGGATTACTAGCAGCCAGTAAGACACATAGTGGGTTTCTAAAAGTCAGGACTAAAAACTAATGTAGTACTTGAAGGTATACTAAAAACCAATGTAGTACTTGAAGGTATGCTAAAAAACCAATGTAGTACTTGAAGGTATACTAAAAAAATCAATGTAGTACTTGAAGGTATACTAAAAACCAATGTAGTACTTAAAGGTAAACTAAAAACCAATGTAGTACTTAAAGGTATACTAAAAACCAATGTAGTACTTAAAGGTATACTGAAAACCAATGTAGTACTTGAAGGTATACTAAAAACCAATGTAGTACTTGAAGGTATACTAAAAAAACCAATGTAGTACTTGAAGGTATACTAAAAACCAATGTAGTACTTGAAGGTATACTAAAAACCAATGTAGTACTTAAAGGTAAACTAAAAACCAATGTAGTACTTAAAGGTATACTAAAAACCAATGTAGTACTTAAAGGTATACTGAAAACCAATGTAGTACTTGAAGGTATACTAAAAACCAATGTAGTACTTGAAGGTATACTAAAAAAACCAATGTAGTACTTGAAGGTATACTAAAAACCAATGTAGTACTTGAAGGTATACTAAAAACCAATGTAGTACTTGAAGGTATACTAAAAAACCAATGTAGTACTTGAAGGTATACTAAAAACCAATGTAGTACTTGAAGGTATACTAAAAACCAATGTAGTACTTGAAGGTATACTAAAAACCAATGTAGTACTTGAAGGTATACTAAAAACCAATTTAGTACTTGAAGGTATACTAAAAACCAATGTAGTACTTGAAGGTATACTAAAAACCAATGTAGTACTTGAAGGTATACTAAAAACCAATGTAGTACTTAAAGGTATACTAAAAACCAATGTAGTACTTGAAGGTATACTAAAAACCAATGTAGTACTTAAAGGTATACTGAAAACCAATTTAGTACTTGAAGGTATACTAAAAACCAATGTAGTACTTTAAGGTATACTAAAAACCAATGTAGTACTTGAAGGTATACTAAAAACCAATGTAGTACTTAAAGGTATACTGAAAACCAATGTAGTACTTGAAGGTATACTAAAAACCAATGTAGTACTTGAAGGTATACTAAAAAACCAATGTAGTACTTGAAGGTATACTAAAAACCAATGTAGTACTTGAAGGTATACTAAAAACCAATGTAGTACTTAAAGGTATACTAAAAACCAATGTAGTACTTAAAGGTATACTGAAAACCAATGTAGTACTTGAAGGTATACTAAAAACCAATGTAGTACTTGAAGGTATACTAAAAACCAATGTAGTACTTGAAGGTATACTGAAAACCAATGTAGTACTTAAAGGTATACTAAAAACCAATGTAGTACTTGAAGGTATACTAAAAACCAATGTAGTACTTGAAGGTATACTGAAAACCAATGTAGTACTTAAAGGTATACCGAAAACCAATGTAGTACTTAACTGTATACTAAAAACCAATGTAGTACTTAAAGGTATACTAAAAACCAATTTAGTACTTAAAGGTATACTAAAAACCAATTTAGTACATGAACTAATATTAAAATGCAAGCACAGTTGCTATGGTGGTTACTGATGCACTTTATTTTATGTGATGAGGTTGCTGTCCCTATGCACAATCCTCTTTCGTAACTAACATCTAACGACATGCTTGAAATGTTCTCCGGAATCAACACCAATCAACATCAATAAAATAACCTATTTTTCTAATTAAACCAGTTATCACAAGCCAGTATGACATCTTCGTCACTGTCAAAATGATTTCTGTTCAGCTGTTTTTTTAAGTTTTGGGAAAAGAAAAAAGTCTGATGGAGCTAAATTCTGAGAATACGGTGGGTGTGGAGGAATTTCAATATTCAAATCGTTGGCTGTTTGCAGCACAAGCCTTACTTTATGGGAGAGCGCGTTATCCTGAAGCAAAGGCAGAATCTGAGTGCGCACTATCCCTTGTTTTCTGGTCACAGTTTTTCTTATTTTGGTAAGGAGATCTGCATAATGTTGCCCATTAACTGTGTTGCCATAAGGCAGATAATCTTTCAATATGACACCTTTGACGTCCCAAAAACCAGTCAGCATCACTTTTCTTGAAGATTTCTTTGCTCTTTGTTGGTGAGCCCGTGGTTTTCACTGCATGCTGAAAACTTTAGATTCTGGATCATAATGGTGAACCCAAGTCTCATCTACTGTCACCATGGTCGGCAACATTTTTTTAGACCGACAGATTGTTAGCAACTGGCCACAGCAATCAACTCTCATTTATTTCTGTTCACATGTCAGCAGACACACAATTTCTTTTCTCAAAATTCTAAAAACTGTGCTTTCATTCAGTTTTGCTGATCTAGATATCTCTGCAATTGTCATTTTCCTATCCTGGTCAATGATTTTCTTCACTCTTGCAGCAATTTCATCGCTGCACTCTGAGGATGGTCTTCCTGATCTTGGAAGATCAGCAACAGGGGAACGGCCATAATTAATCTGCCTACACCAGTTTTTTACAGAAGCATACGAAGGACAGAATTCCTCAAAAACTGGTTCCATCTGCCTGTGTATTTCTGTAGGTGTTTTTCCCTGGACCATCAAGAATTTTATCACAGTTCTGGCCTCTGATTGCTCCATTTTTCTGATAAACCGTTAGAGTAGCAGATCTGGTCAATAAGGTGGGTTGCGCCATGCACCATACTGGATAAAACCGTAGAGGAGAGAAATTCATACTTCTTAAGTCCAGTACAAATTGAATGAGCTACATATGTGCCAAATTTCAACTTTCTCCTCCTACTCCTTCATAGTCAGGGTAAAGACTTATGACAAGCCCTTTGTATGATTTGATTGTGTGTAGAAACATAAGTTAATAAAGAACTTCTTGGTGTTATTGTTTTGGATGTGTGTGTGTGTTAGTTTCTGAGATACAAGAAAACAAAGGTGAAAAAGTTTAAAAACAGCGCAAACATTTAGACTTACTATTTTGGGGGACACCGATTCTCTTAAATCCGTGAAAACCTCTGAAAACAACTAATCTTCATCCTCAATAATGAGATAATCTTCATATTGAGTGAAATAGAGAATGATTAGATAATCTTCATATTGAGTAAAATAGAGAATGATTAGATAATCTTCATATTGAGTAAAATAGAGAATGATTAGATAATCTTCATATTGAGTGAAATAGAGAATGATTAGATCATCTTCATATTGAGTGAAATGGAGAATGATTAAATAATCTTCATATTGAGTGAAATCAAATATCTGCGGCTAAACGACAACCGAAACTACTTGGGTGTCACATTTGATCGGCACATGACATGGAAAAGTCAGATCGAGAGAAACCGAATGAGAGCAAGACAAAGAATGGCAATCATGGGGAAACTTGCTGGCACAAGCTGGGGAGCAGATGAAAGAATACTTAAGAAACTACACTGGAAGAGTGAGACCAGTTCTCGAGTATGGCATTGCGGCATGGACAACAGCAGCAAAGGTGAACTTTGATAAAATTAGCAAACTTCAAAACCAAGCCATGAGAGTTATAACAGGAGGCATGAAGTCAATGCCAATTGTAGAACTTGAAAAGATTACAAATCTGCAATCCATGACCGACAGAAGAGACTGCAGAGCCCAGCAGCAAGCAGAGATATTAAGAAGACTGACAGACCATCCAATGCATCAGAGACTAAATAGATTTTGAAAAACTACCCAAGCACGGACTGGACCCATGCGTACACCGAAGGTTCTGTAACAAACATAACACAATGGAGGGGGAGGGGTATTCCTGAGCCTAACAAATGGTAGAAAAATAACACTGTCAGTGGCAACTGGAAAATTCTCAAGCAATTTCAGAGCGGAGGCAGAGGCACTGAAGGCTGCAGTAGAAGCAATGCTGACAGGCGAAAGCAATGAAAGTCAGATAGTCCTTTTTACAGATGCCCTGTCCGTGGTTACAGCACTAAAAAGCCAGAAAAATACAGAACTTAATGATTTAAGAACAGTACTCTGTCAATTATGCCAGCAGTCCGCACCAAAAAGAGTAGTGGTACAGTGGGTTTCATCCCACTGTAACATTCAAGGCAACGAGGAAGCAGACAGACTGGCAAAAGAAGGTGCAAGACTACCACAACCAGATTCTAGTGTGATCTACGAAGAGTCCAAAAGGTTTATTAGGGACAGATACATGGCCAAATGGGAAACAGAGCATACTGGCTACACAAAAAATGATGCCTATTACCAGTTGAACAGAAGAGAGCAGGTCGTAGTCTTCAGACTTCGCACAGGCCACAACAGACTGAAGTACCATCTATTCAATAAACTGAAGATAAGTGGTACAGGGAAAATGACCGCTGAACATCTGCTGCAAAATTACCCAACATACGAGAACCAGAGAAAGCACATGTGGCCATCACGAGTGGCAACACTAGACAAGCTCTATGGCAGTGTCGACAGCTGCTTTCTTCGAACAAATCCAAGTTGACGTCTGACAGCGTACGAAGAAGAAGAAGATATTGAGTTAAATTAATATATTGTTTTAACATTTTTTATACATATCCATCAGTACATCTCCCACTTGAAAAATGGACAAGAAGGACGTCATGTCTATATACATTCAAATACGCATGTTTACTCATTTCCATAGCATTAACCGGGATGCTTATACACGATATTATGGGCCGATGTCGTTTGGTTTGGCATAGTGTCTTTTGTCTTTCAGGCACGTCGTGAAACCAAGTGAGTTTTAAAAGTTAATATTGAGCTAAAATTACGTTATAAAGCTCTAAAGACATATTAGATTATGTATAACACGATCTATTCATAATATATATATATTACATTAGTATGAAGCATTAAATGTAATTAATATGGGTACTGTATATCTGCATTATTTCCTTAATAATACTACCAAAATAAGTTTTCTGTGGCCATGTCACGAGTCTGGATTGGAGTTGTATTAAATATCCAGGTGTAATCCAGTTTTCTGGATTTTGGCCTGACCTAATATAATAGGTCCTGTCTTGGCCATTAAAGTTTTATTTCCATCACAATATGTTTGTTACGTGTTTGGAAATTCACTACCTGAAATACTGACCTGGCAGAAATAACGCTACTGTATATTAAACAAAACTTGCACATGCACTAGAAAATTGACCATCTTTATGTCAATCTAGTATGTAAATTTTGGTTTGCAAAGCTAAATGACAAAACAATGGTGAAATATACCGAATACCACCAATTTTGGTCTGCAAAGCTAAATGACAAAACAGTGGTGAAATATACCGAATACCACCAAATTGGATAGTAACGATTGTTTTTTCGCCCTGATGCCCACCGAACTAGACTGAAATCGGTCAACAACAGTAAAATATAATTTTTTACATTTTTAATTCTTTATTAACATTAATATATCCTTTTCTCTGCAATTGTATATGGATGCGAGGTATGGAACTTACTTCAAAGCAGATGCAGATCAATGAAACGAAGAATATTAACATATTTGCGGACTAACTTCACAACTCCTAAATCAAACGTCAAAACTTCATTCATTTGCATGCTCATTTAATTTGTTGTTAAGGAAATACATAGTTATTGCCCATCACGAAGGGATGATGACCACAACATGAGATGGTTTTGTCTTAGTAATCTGATGTGCGCTGTATGAGGATTATAGCCAGAAAGAATATGCGCTGGTTATCAATCTCATTCTTATCCCGAGTTACCTTGAATCGGGGGCAAGGTAATTGGTCGAGACGACTGGACTCTGGAGGTAACTTGGTATGCGGACACTCTTGTGTTACCTCCCATGATATCAGGGGTTGCTTGAAACTTGCGGGATTTGATCGACCACCGTTTCCATTCATCACTGTGAGAGAAGAGTGTCTTAACCTTATGACTACAAGTACTACCTAGTAAATACAGACATATAGTACACATACCTGAGAATTACACCGAAAGTGACATTCTGGTGGTCGTACAACTGTAGTCACCAGACCAATGAAATGGACTTACTTACTTTCCGTGTCCAAGCACCACATCTTATAGTGTTCATCAACTTGAGTTGTCCTGTCATTCGCCTTCAGCATGTTGCCCTCGTCATATGTATCCGAAAGGTTAGGACAAATCATCCGAGGACCTGGATATTGTACTGCACCAGTCACATGTTTCGCTTTCTGAGAGACCCCATTTCTTCACGTTACTCCTACATCGCGATGCGCCCATTCGAAGTCTATTTATTGTCTTCCAAAGTGAGTAGGGCAAGTGATGTTCCTCCTGAAGCTCAATCCCTGAGTCCTGTATCATTCGAAGTCTATTTATTGTCTTCCAAAGTGAGTAGGGCAAGTGATGTTCCTCCTGAAGCTCAATCCCTGAGTCCTGTATCATTCGAAGTCTATTTATTGTCTTCCAAAGTGAGTAGGGCAAGTGATGTTCCTCCTGAAGCTCAATCCCTGAGTCCTGTATCATTCGAAGTCTATTTATTGTCTTCCAAAGTGAGTAGGGCAAGTGATGTTCCTCCTGAAGCTCAATCCCTGAGTCCTGTATCATTCGAAGTCTATTTATTGTCTTCCAAAGTGAGTAGGGCAAGTGATGTTCCTCCTGAAGCTCAATCCCTGAGTCCTGTATCATTCGAAGTCTATTTATTGTCTTCCAAAGTGAGTAGGGCAAGTGATGTTCCTCCTGAAGCTCAATCCCTGAGTCCTGTATCATTCGAAGTCTATTTATTGTCTTCCAAAGTGAGTAGGGCAAGTGATGTTCCTCCTGAAGCTCAATCCCTGAGTCCTGTATCATTCGAAGTCTATTTATTGTCTTCCAAAGTGAGTAGGGCAAGTGATGTTCCTCCTGAAGCTCAATCCCTGAGTCCTGTATCATTTTGTGCCATAATTTAATGCAACAACTTTCAGGGCTGAAATGTATGAGCTTTGTTGATTTAAGGAAACTGCCTAGATTTGAGTGTTGTGATCTGCTCCTAGTGTTCAAACATTGGGTGTCTGGGGTATAATCAAATGGATAGATGAACTGAGTAATATCCTTGGTCCAACATGGTACTCCGGGGCAACAGAATGCAACGAATTGAACCATAGACACAAAGTCTGTAAAACCCCATTCCTCTGTGATCTTGGGCAAAATAAACATACAAGACAGACACATGTGAGGAAAATTAGCTACTCTGACAAAACGATGTGCTCCATTTAACTTATTCTATTTTAAATTGACTGACCTGATCATCTCCAATATTCCTGTTTGTTATGCCAGTAGATTGTGGAATATATTTGTAGAAGACTTATCTTGTATCAAATTTACTTGATACATTACAAGATATATGCCCTCGGACCGTATCCGATCACACCCGAGGGACCAGGCACAGATCTGACTTGATCATAATTCTATTCACATATTTCATCATTCAAATGATCGCCACATTACAATTTTCTTTTTCAGAATCATCATCATCTTAATCTAATTTATCAGCCTCTGAATTACTGAGAATAAGTTCAGAAGCTTGTTCTCTTGTTTGTCTGAAGAATGGCCATTTCCTGAAATTTTCAATATGCTTTTTCATCTTGAAAACAATTCAAATTTAGCAAAATATGTCAAGTGCATTTGTTCTGATGTGCCAAGGCATTTTTGAGGATTTTGACATGTTCCAATAAAATACCAGAATCACATAGAAAATGAAATCATGGGCCCATATAAGTATACATTTTCTGAAAGCATATTTGACAAGGAGTCTTACGGGATGAATTTAGTATGTTTGCAAATTACGTACGGTGACCTTGACAGTGAGTAAAATTGTGCAATTCAATCTTCTGCTTTCAACCTACCCTCACACTTACTCATTGATTCCATTTGCCACTGTAATGAGTATTTCAGATATTGCAAGCTGTTTTATTTCAGGAAATGTATACTTATGTGAATTTCATTTGAAAAATATAATTTATGTGAAATTTTGTCATTCATAACCTAAAAAATACTATTAAAACCATATCCAGAAAGAAAAACTAAAAATATTTAAAAACTACCTTTATTTGTGTTTTTATTAATAATCTGAACAAAGTTGACACAGAAAAATACACTATATTTTAATATTAATCTCTCTTTTCCGATTGAGTCCTTTGTCAGTATTGTGAACGAGGTTTTGCTCGTGGCACCCAACCTTGCGTGTCGGAAACCTGGGCCATGTTCATTTCCTGCCTTTACTGCTCTTGCTTCTGTCAGTGTCACTGCAAACAAAGCAGTCTTCCTCCTCTTGCCATCCAACACTATCAGTATCTGGCATGAGATGCCCAACTTCAGGCTGAACTGTTGGCAGCTGAAATTCTGGAATGTTGCAGCATAGATATTCCACAATGGAAAGATATCCTTTCTCTCTAGCCTGTTGCTTGGTACCATGACAGTCATATTAGAAATAATCCACCTTTCTAGGTCTATATTCTGAGAGCTGTTATGATTTCTTACAATGAAATTAGTATCTAAGCTTGGCCTATTCCTTTCAATAACCAACTTTTCCCAACCAAATTGGTCAGTTGCAACATTTGATTCAGAGCTAAGAATATCACTACTATAGTATCTCAATCTGATTGGTCTGCACCCCTATTAACTGTCATGTCCCTAAAACCATCGCTGATATCACTTTCGTCCATTGAAAGAACTTCAAATATAGTCCTAATGGACCCTTTCCAGCGTCAGACATGATGCAGGCACAACAATTTGAAAAAAAGTCTGGCTCAGTTGAAATGCAAAACAACCATGGAATGTTATGATCAGACAACGCTGTAAGATACAAACCGGAAGAACAACCAATTATTTATAGGAATATCCCCTTTGCTAACGGAAAAAATCAGATTCGCAAATTTAATTACGATTATTTTTTTGTGGCTCATTTCAATGGCCATAGCACCATGGGAAGAGTCATAGCGGCCGACCATCGTCCATTATGACAGTTGTAGGGTTAAGGTCTTAGTTGACCTGTAATTCTACAAGGGTGAAGGGTGGATGCCCCTGTGCATGAGCAGAATGAAGCCAGGAGAAGGATTTCCTGCTTAGCAGACTAGACTCGAGCAGCTTATTGCACTTCTGCGTTGGGAAGGGTGCTGCAGAGGGTGGTTAACCGATGTACAAGTACATCTTAATAGTCTCAAACACTAGTGCATAGTAAACCTGCAGCCTGTTAGGCACCATCTATGCTGCTCTTAACAAACCAGCTAACCATGGCTGGTGTTATGCCATATTGGACAGTTAGTCGCCTCTTACGACATTCTCTCTGTGGGGCAGTGGTGCTATTCTTGTCCTTGTTATACACAAAGACCCCGGCCGAATACTGGGGTCAGTGATTGTATCATACTATTTAATCGTTCTATTCCGCACGAGTGTCCATTTACACTTCTCATTTTAAGGTAACTCTGAAAATGTGTGTATTTTCTGACATCACTATGTCTGTACACAAAATTCAAGCAAATTCACTCAATATAGGCCTGAAAATAAAGGTGTATGAGGGACTTCAACAAATCGTCGTTTGTATTTTATTCATTGATCTTACATCTGTTCAAACAATTGTCGTTTGTATTTTATTCATTTATCTTACATCTGTTCAAATTATTGTTATCTTGTAAAAGTTCAATTCTGTTCTGTTCTTAAGAATCATCTCCACTGCACTCCCGCTGTGCCCATAGATGCTCAGTCTTGGAATCCTGGTATTCAAACAGGCATTTTAATATCTATTGCCAGGTAGCCGAAGGCTTCATCTATACTTAGTAGGTATTTTAAAACTTACTTGGCGTGGGGGAAGGTACAAATGTGGATACTGATGGTTCCTGCAGTTCACTGGTTGTACACACTTCTGCTCTATCCTATCTTGTGCCCAGTTCGTTCGAAATATCTTCAGGCTATGAATTCTGATTCATCTATTTGTGGTGTCGTAATCTAACGGGCGGTCATTGATAGACTTCAAAATGTCAGTCCTCTCTGAATCTAGTTTACCCGTAATTGGTTCATGTGAAGCCAGGTTGTCAGCTCTTTTTTTGCTTTGAACCCTAGAATAACCAGGCTAGTAGATCCACACCAGCCTCTCCAGGTTTGATGCCTTTACATCCACTTATGGCTTAACCAGCACTTCTGTATCTTCTGAAACAATAATTGGGGGTCACTATTAAAGAGGTCCCAGATTGCCATCTCATAGCTGCAGCCATCTCACAGCTGTAGTCATCTCATAGCTGCAGTCACAGCTTCTATCTCCATTCTCATACAGGAGCCATCTCATAGCTGCAGCCATCTCATAGCTGCAGCCATCTCATAGCTGCAGCCATCTCATAGCTGTAGCCTTCTCATAGCTGCAGCCATCTCATAGCTGTAGCCTTCTCATAGCTGCAGCCATCTCATAGCTGTAGCCTTCTCATAGCTGCAGCCATCTCATAGCTGTAGCCTTCTCATAGCTGCAGCCATCTCATAGCTGTAGCCTTCTCATAGCTGTAGCCTTCTCATAGCTGTAGCCATCTCATAGCTGCAGCCATCTCATAGCTGCAGCCATCTCATAGCTGTAGCCTTCTCATAGCTGCAGCCATCTCATAGCTGTAGCCTTCTCATAGCTGCAGCCATCTCATAGCTGCAGCCATCTCATAGCTGTAGCCTTCTCATAGCTGCAGCCATCTTATAGCTGTAGCCTTCTCATAGCTGCAGCCATCTCATAGCTGTAGCCTTCTCATAGCTGCAGCCATCTCATAGCTGCAGTCACAACATCTATCTCCATTCTTGTACAGGAAGTTGTTGTTCTGTATGAACCGATGTGAAACTCAGATTTGGTTGCCGTTCTTGTTGCTGCCCATCCAGCAACATCCGGGCTCTCACCCTTCAGCCCAATGGCATGTAATTGTATCTGCATGTGTTTATCAGTTTTGGTACAAGTAAAGAATAAAATTGTGTTGCTGATTTTTCTTGTCCTTTGACAAACGGGCTAGAAAGTAATAGGTTCATTACGTCAACTACACCACATAGACATTGCTCATTACAAGACATATTGTGATGTTTTCATTTCTTGGCAATGAGCTTGTTTTATTAAGAAATACAAGAATTGATTGTGAATTTTTGTATACAGAGTTTATCAATTGCACCTGTTAGTAGCGCTTATATACTGTGAGTGGTATATGAGATGGTATGAGAATATTATTAGTTGCACTTATTTACTGAGAGGTGGTATATGAGATGGTATGACAATATTATTAGTTGCACTTATTTACTGAGAGGTGGTATATGAGATGGTATGACAATATTATTAGTTGCACTTATTTACTGAGAGGTGGTATATGAGATGGTATGAGAATATTATTAGTTGCACTTATTTACTGAGAGGTGGTATATGAGATGGTATGACAATATTATTAGTTGCACTTATTTACTGAGAGGTGGTATATGAGATGGTATGACAATATTATTAGTTGCACTTATTTACTGAGAGGTGGTATATGAGATGGTATGACAATATTTGACATCACATTTCATTGGTCCACTTATGTTATCATACATCATAGGTAGATCCTATTACCTTTTGTGTGCCATTTGTGTTTGTTATTATTTTTTTAACACCATCAGTCCAATTGTTTTTTTTTTTAAATTTGAATTGAAATGCTGATATCCAATCGGGCAGATCAGTGCCTGATGGCAAGTAAACAAGAAGCTATTCTTTTGTTCTGAAAACTCATCTGGTCGGCCGTTAGAACGTACTGTGCCTTCCCTGCTTTTTGCACTTTCAACTGGCTATTAGTAGTACATTCGTGGGTGGTTTCATTTCTGCGGAGTACTAGGTTTGATGAATATGCAGCTGTGAAGTTTCCAACTTCCAGACATTCCCTGTTGACATTTAGCCTCGCCAGCAGTATTAATGCCTGCACTCTGTATTTGGTGGTGTGGGTAACCTTTTAGCTGTCATAGTGTGAGGTTTTGCTACTGGATATTTCCCACCATCACCTCTTGTGATGGAGAACAAAATGTAGATGTTGTATACAAGCTCTAGAACTAACAACGGAAACATACTCCAATAACTTTGGCTTGGAATGTGAAGGGACTGAAGGCCACTGCTGAGCTTGTAATTTAAGATGATGTCCACCAAGTAAAGTAAAGTAACCCATAGCATTACTGCCGTAGGGGTGTGAGGTGTTAGCAATCTCACATTACTGCCGTAGGGGTGTGAGGTGTTAGCGATCTCACATTTCAAAGGCTCGGCTATATGAGGACAGTAGCCATCTCCTCTCCCTTGCTGCTTTTACTTCCCGGACTTTACCGATACCCATTTAAGGCTGGGTCGACCCTCAAGCTGTTGCGGTCTGAAAATATATTTCCCCCTCAACTGGGGAATGAACAACCCAGGACCACTCAGATGCGAAGCCAGGTCGCTAACCACTGCGCTACGCAGCCACCAAGAAAACATAATATTCCTGACTGATGCCTCATTATTAACAGCGCTAAAACATAATAAAGATGGAAATCTCGGAACACCAAATGTTGATCATTCAATATCAAGGGCAATGAAGCTGTAGTCAGATTACAAAAGTGTAGAGGAGCTTTCCCATAAACAGTCTTGAGTATCATTTACAGTGAGACAAGGATCATAATTAGACAGATGCAAATATCGCAGTCAAGCTGTAAACTAGCGACAACGCATTCTGTTCTCCGGACTACATCCTGCTACTTGCAAAGCCTTGCTCAGGGCTTGGTAGCTGGAGATTTAGAACGAATGAAGAAGAGACACTTCAGGTGGAAATGGACTGATCAACACTCCCCCAGTTCTGAACAATTCGTCATCTTCACACCTGGAACTGGACATAATAGACTTAAAAGTCATCTTTGCAACAAAATAAGGGTTGGGATATATGACAGGTATCCATGTGGGCATACCATGAGTGTGGAACACATTCTACATATCTCCCTTTTCACACAGGAAGAGAGCGAATAATACTGGGCTCGCAAGACAGATACGAGACAAAAGCTGTACAGCGATAAAACAGCCTTCACAAACAACAATGCCCTTTATAAGAGAAATTAGGACCTTCATCTGAGGATGACCGAAGAAGATGGTGTAGTGTTAATTAGTTGTCAGTTTACAGTGAGTGGGAAAAATCCTTCAGCAAAACACTCTGCTTAGAAATCAGAAGAACCAGCACATCCTTTTATACATTCTTTATATCTAATAAAACCAGCAGTCTGTTTCAGAGTTCTCTCAAATAGCCACTTTTATTTACCTAATTGTTGTTGAATGCTCACAATGAGAAAGTTTACTTTTTCGGGACGTCATTTGGCATGTTGCAGTAGCTTTCGTCACTTTCCCAGCGTCCCCATTTACCCAATACAACTGGCAGTCCATCTAAGACTTCCTTCAAATGATCACATTTATTCACCTAATAAAACTGACATTTACACATTATTGCAACAATAGAATGCTTAGGAAACCAGGCCCATCGCGTCAAATGACCATATCTATGGCCGTGTCCCAGGCGGCCTGCAGTTCTGTAGAGGAGGTGGCGAGGACTGCCCTGAGCTGCGACTTTCCAGGAAGGGTGGACAACGTTATAGAAGCGAGATAGGCGACTGCAATTAATCGTTGAGGCAATGCCTACAAGTTGAGTACGTGGAACTACTTCACTGTTTGACGTGTCATGACAGTGGATACCATGGATGCTCCTCTAATTGTCACCATCATCAAATTTCTCTGACATACAAGCATAGCCTGTGTACATAAGCATGTTCCATCCTGGCATCATTTCTGACAATTATCTGTCTTGTATCATCCTTATCGCTTCTCTATCTTTATTGTAAAAGTTTTGCCTCTCGATATTTCTACTGGCGGAGGCACGCTCTTTTCCACCTAAGTCTGCAGTCTTTTAGGCGATATCAGGGTGTATTAACCAGTACTTGGATGCATGTGTGCGTCTGTATGTTATGATAGTTAGGGCGATCTCAGTGATCAAACCCAACCAAAGTGCAATGGAAGGGCCTCACCAAGTCCGTATTATCTCTATCTCTCAATTTGTATATCACTTAATCACCATTTTCTGAATTAAACTCCTTGATCATACGTGCCATTATTGTTTGTTGTTAGGGTTTTGCTTAAGCCTGTTTCCTTAGAGCTACAGCCATTTTTGTTATATTGTCTGCCTTTATATCATTTTTGGTAGCATTCATCCCTCTTTTCACATGTAAGATGATGTACCATTATTATTTTTGCGTTTATCTTCCTTATAATAATTGATCTTATCTCTCTCGTCATCTGAGGTAACCTTGCATTGTTTTCCTTATCTAATGTCTCCTTGCATTACCTGAGGTTTCCTTGCATTTATCTCTTTTCTCATTTGGGGGTTTCCTTGCATTTATCTGTCTTCTCAACTGAGTTTTCCTTGCGTTTATCTCCCTTAACGGAGGTTAACTGTGATGCTATTCCTTCTTCTTCAGTTAGGGATCCTGGTATCTACACATGGATGTATAATCATATCCGCAAAGCAAACGTGACACATTTGTCTCACAGAAAAGTGATAGATCAGAATCCTGAGCACGATGCTAGGGGGTGAGAAGAGACTACAAAAGCTGTGGAACTGCCGCTCTGACTTGGTGAAGACTACAGACTTCGTCTTGACGGCTGGTCTGCAGATATAGCATGACCAAATATCCTGAACGCAAAGAAGAAAGGGTCTTGGTCAGCTATGGTTTGCACTGCTCCATCTCAGCCCCTCATTGTCACATGGAAGACATTGCATGATAAATATGTCATCATTTGTTGAATTTCTCTTCATTTTGTATGTTGATATGAACACACCTTGCACAGATATCAATAGAACTGAACATGTGCCCCTGGCCTCCCGTGTTATCTCTTTATCCTTTGTGTGTTTTATGACTTGCGATAAAACATAGACTTCCATTTCTCTCCCCTGTATTGTAAATCATATTTCATCTCGTGTACTTAAATTATGATGTTTATTGTCAGTGATTTGTGTCAGCTCGATGCATTGTTTGGTTTGGTTTGAGCTGGTTTCTTTATGTTTTGGTTGATACATATTTCAGGTTCTTTATTGTTATGATATTTTGCATTTTTGTTTGGTTGAGCTTTGAGCAAACAATAACCACTAGTAATACTTGTTGTATGTTTTGTCTTTTCATTTTGGGTTTTTGTGATTTGTATAAATAAAAATCCACACAGTTCAGGAACACAGGAGATGGTTTTGTTTGTAGATGTTTCTGGTGTGGGGAGAGGGATTGTGTGTGTATTGATGGTTGTGTAGGTAGCTTGGTGGCTGTGTGTGTGTTGATGGTTGTGTAGGTAGCTTGGTGGCTGTGTGTGTGTTGGTGATGGCTGTGCGTTGGTGGTTGTGTGTGTGTTGGTGATTGTGTGTTGATGGTTGTGTAGGTAGCTTGGTGGCTGTGTGTGTGTGTTGGTGATGGCTGTGCGTTGGTGGTTGTGTGTGTGTTGGTAACCTTGTGTATGTGCTCATCATTGACACAGACTAAAACCTTCCTGAGCGTGAAGTAGCAGCCTTCTGACGTAGATAGACATTCTAGAAACAATATTCCATTGAATGATACAGGCCACAACAGACAGATACCATATGTTCAACGAACTAAGAATATGACATACAGATGAATATGTCTGCGAACTGTCAAAATAACTGTTGCTGTGCTCAGTTTGTCACACTTAATGGTGTTTTCCTGGTAATGAGCTAAAGTGATTCTCATATTCTGAGGCTTACTAAAGAAGTCAGACCCGAGTCCTCCTTACGGTAGTGCAATGCAAGGCGCCTCAGTATGCTCTTATTTTGAGGATCTCAGTATCTATCCCCACCTTGTCTACCAAACTGCTGTAACACAAGCAGTTTCCAGCATGAAGATGACCTGAAGTAAAGTCTTGGTCAAGTGGGATGTAATCCTTGTCAGTAGGTTTCACCGGACTCAAATATGAGATGGAGTCTTGGTAGGAATATTTCACCAAACCGTGACATTACTATTGGCTGCCAATGTCTTCTACATCTTTATCTTTTTCGGTGAGCAGCGTAGTCCAGTGGTTAGTGACATCATGGCTCACAAACCAAACCTGTATGCGTTTGATTTCATAAACCACTATAGTTGTACTAAATTTTGCATCCCTGAAGAGAACTTACAGGGAAAACACGAAGAGAAGTCCAAAAGACGAAAATACAATCTTGCACAACAAAGGAAAGGCAGTCTTCACAAAAGAGAAGAATATGACAGAAAGCTGGCACAAACTTACCAGCTATTTAAACCTGGAAATGGATACTAAAGGACTTGAACCTCACCAAAACTCTCAACGGTGACAAGACAGAGAACCAAAACCGTGTTACATATGAACGTAGACCAGCAATGGCCAGAATTTATCAGTCAGATAGTAAGACACAAGTTTCAAGAGACAGAATTAAAGGAGTAAGAACACAGATCAGAGCTCTCATAAAAAACCACAGCACAAGCATCCCAACAGAGTGTATGACAGTGAAGTTCACCCTACAGGACCTAGAAGACGAAATCACCACGGGCAGATGGTATCACAAATTCCTCAAACACCTTGGCCCCATAGGCAAAAGATTCCTTCTTTGGATTTTTAACCAGAGCTGGGATGAGGGTACTGTTCCGGTACTCTGGAAGGAGGTTTACATTCAACCTGTTCCTAAACCAGAAAAAGACAAGATCCCAAAAACTACAGACCCTTCATTTTCCTTAGCCTTGTGGGGAAACTGATGGAAAGACTGATTAACACAAGACTCACCTGCTAACTTGAGACCAACTCATGACTTGTCTGAACAGGATACAGACAGCACAGAGAACCAATTAACATGTCTAACATAGGACATAGAAAATGCCTTCCAAGAAGAAACAGTTTTAGCCATCTTATTTAATCTCTCCCATGCCTTCAATACTGTCTAAAGAGAAGGCCTGAAGCTGATAATCCTCCAAGCATGAGCTACCAATATGTTCTCATGGATAAGTTACCTCTTCCAAAGGTCAGCCAGGGTTAAAATGGATAACTATACCAGCAGATCAGTCAGACAGCAACAACTCTTTTCTTCATATATATAAATGACATTACTACAGGCTGTCCTCCGCATGACTCACACAGATGACTTTGCTGTATGGACAGCCACAGAACATGCAACAATAGCCTCATACATGCTCCAAAAGGCAATTTAGAAGCTGGAAAGTTGGGACAAAAGAGCGGGGACTGAAAATTAACCACATCACAACCTCCACAACTCTCTATTCACTCTCCCCTAAAAAAGAGAAATAAGGATACAGATAGGAAACGAACTAATAATCCGGTTGGACACACCCACGTTCCTTTGAGCCAAATATAGAGGAAAAACTAGACAAGGGCCATTAAAAAGACTGTGATAATAAAACAGGCTGGTACATCGTAGGGGTGGAGCAAATAATACACTGGGGCAATCAGACCATTTATGAATATGCCTCTAGCACTTAGGCAACAGTAGCTAAAATAAACACAGGAAAACTAGACAAAATATGCATGTCAGAATTACCCTTTGGGCATTGAAAAGCAATCCAATCACAGAGCTGGGAAAAACAGCAAAGATTGAGGCCCTCAAATTAAGGAGAAAATACAAATCCCTTACTCAGTTTTAAAATCTAAAAAAGCTACCTGACCATCCTCTACACCAGAAGTTCCAAGAGAGAACTAAAACAGACTTTTCAGGAAAAGGTCCAACCATCTGGCCAGAGAAAACCACAGAAAACATGCTGAAAACAAAAAGTGCAAAGCACTCATTCTAGAACCATGGATACAGACAGTTAGTAGTTTGCTGGTGAAATATTAAAAATTCTGAGCGGCCAAATACAGCTCATACATTGCACATGCTGGTATTAGAATACAATCTCTTTTCTCATTTTGACCTGAAGCAATCATGACTTTAGTTTCTACTTTGTCTGCCTGTACTTTGTGGTGCTGGTCTGTATAGTTGTTATATTTGTAATGAACTTCCCAGTGATACTTTTGGTGGTGCTGGTCTGTGTAGTTGTTATATTTATAATGAACTTCCCAGTGATACTTTTGGTGGTGCTGGTCTGTGTAGTTATATTTGTAATGAACTTCCCAGTGATACTTTTGGTGGTGCTGGTCTGTGTAGTTGTTATATTTGTAATGAGCTTCCCAGTGATACTTTTGGTGGTGCTGGTCTGTGTAGTTGTTATATTTGTAATGAACTTCCCAGTGATACTTTTGGTGGTGCTGGTCTGTGTAGTTGTTATATTTGTAATGAACTTCCCAGTGATACTTTTGGTGGTGCTGGTCTATGTAGTTGTTATATTTGTAATGAACTTCCCAGTGATACTTTTGATGGTGCTGGTCTGTGTAGTTATATTTGTAATGAACTTCCCAGTGATACTTTTGGTGGTGCTGGTCTGTGTAGTTGTTATATTTGTAATGAGCTTCCCAGTGATACTTTTGGTGGTGCTGGTCTGTGTAGTTGTTATATTTGTAATGAACTTCCCAGTGATACTTTTGGTGGTGCTGGTCTATGTAGTTGTTATATTTGTAATGAACTTCCCAGTGATACTTTTGGTGGTGCTGGTCTGTGTAGTGTTCTATTTGTACTGAACTTCCCAGTGATACTTTTGGTGGTGCTGGTCTGTGTAGTTGTTATATTTGTAATGAACTTCCCAGTGATATTTTGGTGGTGCTGGTCTGTGTAGTTGTTATATTTATAATGAACTTCCCAGTGATACTTTTGGTGGTGCTGGTCTGTGTAGTTATATTTGTAATGAACTTCCCAGTGATACTTTTGGTGGTGCTGGTCTGTGTAGTTGTTATATTTGTAATGAGCTTCCCAGTGATACTTTTGGTGGTGCTGGTCTGTGTAGTTGTTATATTTGTAATGAACTTCCCAGTGATACTTTTGGTGGTGCTGGTCTGTGTAGTTGTTATATTTGTAATGAACTTCCCAGTGATACTTTTGGTGGTGCTGGTCTATGTAGTTGTTATATTTGTAATGAACTTCCCAGTGATACTTTTGGTGGTGCTGGTCTGTGTAGTTATATTTGTAATGAACTTCCCAGTGATACTTTTGGTGGTGCTGGTCTGTGTAGTTGTTATATTTGTAATGAGCTTCCCAGTGATACTTTTGGTGGTGCTGGTCTGTGTAGTTGTTCTATTTGTACTGAACTTCCCAGTGATACTTTTGGTGGTGCTGGTCTGTGTAGTGTTCTATTTGTACTGAACTTCCCAGTGATACTTTTGGTGGTGAGATTGATGATACAACACTTGAGGCATTATTTGTTCTCTCTAATATGAATCCACAAGAAGGAAATACATCCGTTCCCTGGATTGACTTTCTATGATGATTCTCATCAGGAAATATAGCAAAAAATGTAGTAGGGAAATGTTACAAGAGATTGAAATATGACACTTTTAATTTTACAATAACGTTATATAATTTGAATGAATGTGATAAAAGTACACATTTTGCTTAATACCAGAATTACAAATAATGAAACATACCGGTCCAAATCATGACAAACCAACTGAAGTACAAAATTGATAGAACAATTGTGGGGCTGTGAGAGAGAGAACAAGAAAAAATCATCTATGCTCACTCGGGCATTAACAATTATGGAAGCTTAACAGTGGCAATGAGATATCAGAGATGAGATACAAGGAAAATTATTTTACGAGAGTCGGTCTGAAAGTAATGTACCACCATTTTTATTCTCTCAGAAGCTTTCTATTCGGAATGCATAAAATAAGTACCCAGCGTACATGTATACTTCCTCTAAACATATCTATTTTTCCACATAGTCCCCATCAACTTGAACGGTCTTACGCCAACACGAAAAAAGTGCATGCATGCTTTGTCGGTACCAGGTTTTGCCCTGTTCCCGTAGCCATTTCTTCGCTGCATGAATCAGATCCTCACCAACTTCAAACCTTGTTTCACATCTTTAAGTGGACAAAAAAAGATGAAAATCAGAGGGAGCCAGATCGGAGCTATAAGGTGGATGGTGAAGTGCAGTCTAACCCAATTTGACAATTGCTGCCCTTGTTTCCAGACTTAGGTGGGCACGTGAATTGTCTGCGGAACCGGCGACTGAGTTTTGTCAGTCTTGATGCAAACTTGAGAATTGATTATCTCCACTCTGGACATCACATCCGATTTAGAGTCAAGCCTTCAGCCTGATAAGTCGCAATGTTAAGACACTATATCAGATACGTACACAATTTGTTTCCTTGTATGTTGACATCCCCCATACATGTATTCATCCCTTCTATGATTTGCTAGTTCAGCATTGTTGTTATTTAGTGTCCCTGATGAAGGCGTATTGGTCGTAACATAGGCTTCGTTTGTGTGTTCGTCTCAGTGAGGTATCTGACTATACCCATTCTAAAATTTTGAGTAAATTTAATTTATCTTAAAAGATTTTTTAATTTTCTCACGACATCACATCAAGAATTACACCTTCAACGTACCAAAAAAAAAGTGACCATGACCTTTCCGGCTGATAAGTCTTGAATTTATTTTTTTGAGGAGATTGCAGATATAGCCTTTCTATTGACTGCCTTTTTGTCTCTGGCTCAAAATTATGCGCCCAGGTTTCATCATCATGTTACGATCTTGGACAAAAAATTCTCTCCCTTGGCATTGAAATGTCCCAACAAATTGTTTTCCTATGAAATTTGTGGTCATTTGTGAGACTTCCAAGAACACATCTTGTGCAAACCTTAGTAAATCCAAGTTTTGATAATTTAAATTGCACTTTCCTTGCTGACTGAAAGCTCCAAGGCCAATTGTTTAGTCGTGATTGAGCTATCCCTATGAATAATGCGCTGGTGGTGGCTGCAGTAGGACGTCCCCAGCGAGCAAGATCACTCGCCCCCCGTCTGCCCACTTTCTGAAGCTTCAACTCTCTAAGCGCAGCGACTAACGGTGCTTCCATCTACTGCACAACTTCCATACTGAACACACAAACATTTGTGAATGTTCATCACAGTTTGTAAAGCAAGCTATTCACAGACGTCATTTCAACAGATTAGGTGCAGCTGTTCTATTTGTCAGAATTTTGTACACAAAATCTACATATTCCAAATTGGAGGTGTGTAAAATTTCATGTTTCATCTTTATTATTAGCTGAGAATAAATTTGGTCCATTACTTTCTGACCGACCCTCGTAGAAACATATTCAAGTTTAACAATAATATTAGCATGCACATAACATGAACATCTGGGCCAATTATTAAACAAACATATTCAAACATAAAACTAATAATAGCATGCAAATCACATATATATCTCAGCCAATTATTAAACAAACATATTCAAACATAAAACTAATAATAGCATGCAGAAACATGGATATATCAGCCAATTATTAAACAAACATAAAACTAATAATAGCATGCAGATCACATGGATATCTGGGCCAATTATTAAACAAACATAAAACTAATAATAGCACGCAGATCATACGGATATATCAGCCAATTATTAAACAAACATAAAACTAATAATAGCACGCAGATCATACGGATATATCAGCCAATTATTAAACAAACATAAAACTAATAATAGCATGGAGATCATACGGATATATCAGCCAATTATTAAACAAACATAAAACTAATAATAGCATGGAGATATCAAGATGAACCCCAACGATGCTGGCTTAAAAACATGTGCAACATATTTTCTAGACATTGGTTGATAATTCATAAAAGTAACACAGTTAATGATACGACAGATACATATTGGTTACCATGTTTTAATAATAATTTAATCTTACTTGGAATCCTGGTATTCAAACAGGTTAGTATCTGTTGTCAGATAGCGGAAGGCTATCTGCAGTAGGCATTTTAAGCTTTCTTTGGCTTACTAGGCCAAGGGATTTTTAACGTGCTTGACACTGAACACGGGAGTCCAATCTGACTACCCAGAGATCAGGGGAATTTTTACCAGACAATCCAAGTGAAAAAATTCCAGTCTCCACCGTGATTCAAGCCTGCAGCCTCCTCACATGAGGCCAACACCTATCTCGAGACTACTGGGTCACCAGTGGTAAGATCACTATTGGTAAAACAGTAACATTAGTATAGTCTCTGAGTATCCGAAGGTGTTTGAAGAGAGCATCAATTATACAAAGGGCTTGTCATAAGTCTTTACCCTGACTATGAAGGAGTAGGACGAGAAAGATGAAATTTGGCACACATGTAGCTCGTTCAATTTTGTACAGGACTTGAGAAATATGAATTTCCCTCCTCGGCGGGTTTACCCGTTATGGTGCATGGTGCAACACATCTTATTGACCAGATCTGCTACTCTAAAGGTTTCTCAGAACAATGGAGAAATCAGAGGCAGATCTGTGATATAATTCTTGATGTTGCAGGGAAAAACACCTACAGAAATACACAGGCAGATGAAACCAGTGTTTGAGGAATTCTGTCCTTCATATGCTTCTATAAAAAACTGGTGTAGGCAGTTTAATTGTGGCCGTTCCCATGTTGCTGATCTTCAAAGATCAGGAAGACCATCCTCAGAGTGCAGCGATGAAATTGCTGCAAGAGTGAAGAAAATCATTGACCTGGATAGGAAAATGACAATTGCAGAGATATCTAGGTCAGCAAAACTGAATGAAAGCACAGTTTTTAGAATTTTGAGAAAAGAAAGTGTGTGCCTGCTGGATCCCGCGTCTGCTGACATGTGAACAGAAATAAATGAGGGTTGATTGCTGTGGCCAGTTGCTCAAAATGTGTAGGTCGAAAAACATGTTGCCGACCATAGTGACAGTAGATGAGACTTGTGTTCACCATTATGACCCAGAATCCGAAATTTCCAGCATGCAATGGAAAACCACGGGCTCACCAACACAGGTCAAGCCAATTGCACAGAAATCTGCAAGAAAAGTGATGCTGGCTGTTTTTTGGGACGTCAAAGGTGTTGTATTGAAAGATTATTTACCTCATGGCAACACGGTTAATGGGCAATATTATGCAGATCTCCTTACCAAACTAAGAAAGACTGACCAGAAAACGAGGGATAGCACGCACTCAAATTCTGCATTTGCTTCAAGACAAACAAACACCACAAGCACCCCCCCCCCCCCCCCCCCCCCCCCCCCCCCAAGCAAGCTTGGTGCTGCAAACAGCCAACGATTTGAATATTGAAATTCTTCCACACCCACCATATTCTCAGAATTTAGCTCCAGACTTTTTTCTTTTCCCAAAACTTAAACAGCTGAAAGGATATCACTTTGACAGTGACGAAGAAGTCACACTGGCTTGAGATAACTGGTTTATTTAGAAAAATAGGTTACTTTATTCTGAAGGTCTTTTCAAGGTCACGAAAAGATGGCAGAAATGTATAAATTCATGTGGTGGCTACATTGAAAAGGAATAAGCGCTGTGCCAAATGTCAACTTTCTCCTCCTACGCCTTCATGGTCAGGGTAAAGACTTATGACAAGCCCCTTGTATGTAGAGTAAATCTCTAAAGTATAAAATCATTGTTAATACAGTGACCCAGTGTTAGATTGGATTGATAACATGTGCTAACATTCCACATCTTCAGATGACTAAGTGATAACCTGAGTATAATGTTTCTCAACATATCCCCTCTTTAGTAGGCGACCCAGACAATCAGACAAGAACCAGACAATCAGACAAGAACTTTACAAAAAGTATGTCCTCCTGTGATTGATACCCGTACATGATCATGTTTTGGTTTGGGCTGTGTGATTGTTTCGTAATATTGGTATAGCTTTTCCTCCATTTCCGACGGACCATCTTCTGTAATATTGGTACAGCTTTCCCTTCATTTCTGACGGACCATCTTCTGTAATATTGGTACAGCTTTCCCTTTATTTTTGATGGACCATCTTCTGTAATATTGATAGAGCTTTCCCTTTATTTCTGACAGACCATCTTCTGTAATATTGGTACAGCTTTCCCTTTATTTTTGATGGACCATCTTCTGTAATATTGATACAGCTTTCCCTTTATTTCTGACAGACCATCTTCTGTAATATTGGTACAGCTTTCCCTTTATTTTTGATGGACCATCTTCTGTAATATTGATAGAGCTTTCCCTTTATTTCTGACAGACCATCTTCTGTAATATTGGTACAGCTTTCCCTTTATTTCTGACAGACCATCTTCTGTAATATTGGTACAGCTTTCCCTTTATTTCTGACGGACCATCTTCTGTAATATTGGTACAGCTTTCCCTTTATTTCTGACAGACCATCTTCTGTAATATTGATAGAGCTTTCCCTTTATTTCTGACAGACCATCTTCTGTAATATTGGTACAGCTTTCCCTTTATTTCTGACAGACCATCTTCTGTAATATTGGTACAGCTTTCCCTTTATTTCTGACAGACCATCTTCTGTAATATTGGTACAGCTTTCCCTTTATTTCTGACGGACCATCTTCTGTAATATTGGTACAGCTTTCCCTTTATTTCTGACAGACCATCTTCTGTAATATTGATAGAGCTTTCCCTTTATTTCTGACAGACCATCTTCTGTAATATTGGTACAGCTTTCCCTTTATTTCTGACAGACCATCTTCTGTAATATTGGTACAGCTTTCCCTTTATTTCTGACAGACCATCTTCTGTAATATTGATACAGCTTTCCCTTTATTTCTGACGGACCATCTTCTGTAATATTGGTACAGCTTTCCCTTTATTTCTGACAGACCATCTTCTGTAATATTGGTACAGCTTTCCCTTTATTTCTGACGGACCATCTTCTGTAATATTGGTACAGCTTTCCATCCACTTCTGATGGACCAAATGAACATATAAATAACCGAGATTGGCCTCCTGTATTAAAAGACAGCCTGTTTCAGCCACTGGTGATTTATATTATCTAACATATTTATATAAATGTCTACACACAAGTGGGAGCCGAGGTAATGTGGTGGTTAGTGCACTGGCTTCCCAGCTGAGCGATATAGGTTTGGTCCACAGTTGGTGTGGAATTTTTACGATTGCAAAATGACTCCCGGGGTCGGCCCAGCCTAAATAATTGGGTACCAGAATAATCTAAGAAAGTAAAGGTGTCCGGCAAGAAGTTGCCTACATCACCACTAGTGTGCAGTCAGTCAACAACAATATTGGTCTACTACCATATTGCAATATGCCACAGTGACGTGTTAAAAGGACCTCTACTTTTACTCTTACACACATGTTCTTATGCTCTAGCCTGGAGCCTAAACTAATTATGTCTTTTGTTTTGTTTCAGTGCCACATTCCCACACAACAGGAAGTTGATTGCATTATCCCCAGTCCAGGGGACGGCGTGGCCTAGTGGTTAAGTGGCACGGCTCACAACCAGAAAGTGCTGGGTTCGATCCCCATCACAGCACCGGCCGTTACCCCGGGGAAGCAAACCCTTAGAAAATGCAGGAGGAAGCAGACCCTTACATAAAATGCATGCTGAAGTCGGATGCACTGGGCTGACAGGCGCAAAAATAAAAATCACAGTGTAACGCACACACGCCTTGGGGAATAGATAAATAAGGCGAACGCCAATTTTTGTACAATTTTTTTGTTTTTAACATGCTGCAGTTGTTTTCACTTGTTCCTGATCTCGATGGAATTTTGTGTAAGCCAGATTTACATGTTTGAAAACAGTTGTAATTCCGTCACCAAAGTACTATACATCACATCGTTCTTCATTTTCTCATTTAACATCACAATCAAAGAGCTGGGTTTATTGCAAAAAAAAATTGGAAACTGGGACAAAATATGTAGATTAATTTGGACAAAACAGATTAATTGGGAAAAAATATATAGATTAATTTGGACAAAACAGATTAATTGGGAAAAAATATATAGATTAAATGGGACAAAATATGTGTACCGTCACTAGGACAAAATATGTAGATTAATTAAACAATTAATGTAGATTATTGGGATAAAATATATAGATTAATTGGGATAAAATATGTGTACAGTAACTGGGACAAAATATGTAGATTAATTGGACAAAATATGTGTACCGTAACTAGGCAAAATATGTAAATTAATTAGACAAAATATGGGTGCACAGTAATTAGGGCAAAATAAATGCAAACCAATTGGAACAAAATGTTCACAGTAATTTAACAAAATATGTGGAGTAATCTCAGTACAAGTGCGGAAAAGGTGGTCCCTTAACAGAACACTGCTGTCGGTGATAAAGTATCAGAGACATCATTGTACAAGGTCACATTTTGTTTATGAGGTGGAGTGATGCATTCCCTTCCCTGCTGTCTTCCCTTCCATAGTAATAAGTCCTGTACCAATAATTTACTGCTGAGTAACAGGAGTTAAAATCCATACATTTACTGTGAAAAGTGAGTGCTCCATCACTGATGCTAACGAAATAATATAAGAGTGTTTGCTGGTAAAAAATAGTTGTCGGTGATGGTTCAGAGATGTCTAGTTTCCGTGTTAAATTAATGTCCGCAAAGTAAAAGATTTCTTCGCGTTTCAACGTTTGGAAATTTAATGGCATTTCGAACTTTAATAAAAGTCCACATCAAGAGAGCAATTTTCATTCATTTCCACTCCTCGAGTGAAATATTACTTCCCGTCATTTGTATGTTTAGTAGTTTAATGCCATCTTGAACTTCATACAAAATCAACCTGTAACATCACAACAGTGATTTCCAGTTATTAAAATCAGCTTCAATTTTGAGGTTTAAGAGAAATGTGAACATTTTATATCACCATCCAACCGAGCGATTCTATAAATGTCGTTCACATCGAGTATGTTTTAAACTTCCCTGCACATATGGCAACAGCAGGCGAGGTAGATATACGTCCCTAACCACATCATTGTAAATGTATGTAAGTAGCACTTCCTTTGCAGAACGTTGCTTCTTATGACGGCCAACATTTTTGGCGGTTATAAGTTTATTTGCAGGTGTGCCATTATTTCTGTATGTGGAGAAGCGATAAAAAAAGATCCTGAGCCGCCAAACTGGCAAGATTCAAACTCCATGCTTTGCGAGGTAGATATACGTCCCTAACCACATCATTGTAAATGTATGTAAGTAGCACTTCCTTTGCAGAACGTTGCTTCTTATGACGGCCAACATTTTTGGCGGTTATAAGTTTATTTGCAGGTGTGCCATTATTTCTGTATGTGGAGAAGCGATAAAAAAAAGATCCTGAGCCGCCAAACTGGCGAGATTCAAACTCCATGCTTTCGGATTGTGAAACAGACATTTCACCCCTTGACCACGCTACCTCGCCACCACATTATTGGTGGCAGTACATAGGAGATAGATATGGGAGGTGGAGAAGTGGGTGGATCAACCATAATCTCAACTCTTTAAAGAAAGTCTTCGTCAGAATCATAGTAGTCGTACTCTGAATTGGGTTGATTGTAAACTGATTCGTCTTCATCATATTCGTGGTCAGTTGGAGACATTTCAGAAAGAAACATCCCATCTCCTAGGTCCATAGAAAAACTCCCAGCATTTTGTTTTTCTAAAATATTAATTTGTGTGTCCTCTGATTTAAACAATAGTTTGTCTTTCACGGCCTCAGGTAAGGGAAGAACTTTCACCCTGTTCTCACGTCCTGGTAGTATGCCTACAGCAGATGAAACCGACACCAGAGCCAGCTTGACGAGAGACCAAGGCTGTGAGGCCATTTCGTCAAGGAAGTTCAGACACTCCTGAAAATTCTTATTTCCAAGAATATTTTGCACCTTCTTGTTGCATGTCAGTGCAGATACGTCAGTGAGCGTCAGAAACAGGTTTTTCTCAAAGTAACGAGCCAAAGCGACATTTCCTGTCAAGAGCGACACACAGAGAGGTGAAACAGTTTTAATGGCACTATTAGAGCTTTTCTCTAACGGGATGTGTGGCTTCACATCTGCTGGTCCTAATCCACATCGAATAAGCTTAGGAATTACTTGTATCTTATTCCGGATGATCATTTCGTGGATACATCTTGGATTTGTATATGAAGAGCTTGCCCCTCTATCTAGTAGTTCTTCAATACATGATAAGGTGTCATTTTCAAAATGTAAATTGTTAGAAAGAATCGACAATGCTGTTTTTGTATTATCAATATTGCTGACAGCGTTCACGTCTGCTTCTGAATCAAGCAGAACTGATATCACTTGTTTCTTACTGCTCACTGCAGCCATCATCAAAGGAGATAATCCGTCATTGTTCTGCCAGTTCACATCACTCCCAGCTCTGATTAGAGTTGTTACTATCTCTGTATCTGGCCTGGAACTTATGGTAATTGCATGTAACAGAGCATCATTTCCATCCACATCTTTGATATTCACATCAGCACCATGGTCTATTAATTCTTTGACCATGTTCAGGCTGCCGTATTGAGCAGCACCCATCAGAGCTGTGAATCCCTTTAGATTCTGTAAATTGATTAAGTCCTTGTTACCCTTCATAAACTTTAGCAAAAGAGACACATTTTGTGTACACCCGTCATAGACGGCATGCATTAGTGCAGTCCAGCCATCCTGGTCCTTGTCACTAACATTAGCCCCATGGTCTAACAAAACCTTTAACATGGCCAAATTCTTTCTTTTAAAAGCTGTCACCATTAATGGTGTTCTGCCATCCTCACTTTTACTATTCACAAGAGCTCCATTTTCCAGCAGAACTTGTACTACCTCCACTGGAGAAGAGCCAGGTTTATGTCTATTCATAAGAACATTCAACAATGGCGTATTGCCTCTATCATTTACAATATTAACGGCAGCTCCCCTCTTGACAAGAAGCAAGGCAACCTCTCCATTCTTTGACTCCACTATTGGTGTCTCTCCATAAGAATTCTCACTATTAACGTCCGCCCCAGCATCAAGAATATGGGACAAAATCACCAGATTACCCCCCGTTACTGCTGAAGTGAGCAGGCTGTTGATAAAAGAATTTTTCTCCCCAACATAACTCTTAACATCTTGTTTGTAATTTTCAACCAGAAAGTTCATGTACACTGGCATTTGGCAATCCACGGCAGAATCAAGAGCGAGTTCAATGAAGATATCTGCGCCATGTCGGATGAGCAACTGCGCACAATCTAGATGGCCATGTCTGAGGGCACTGTCTAGTGGTGAATCATACATCTCATCTGGGCTAATGTATGCTCCATATTTTAGTAACAGTTCAATAAGATCGCAGCGACCAATTTTTGCGGCTGATTTTAACGGTTCTAGTCCACCCTCGCACAACTGTTCTTGTTGTCGATCAAGATGTTTACAAAGCAGTTCCACTAGACCATAGTTTCCTGCATCGACAGCAACAGACAGAGGGGTAGATCCATAGTAAAATATGTCCAAGTGTGCTCCACATTCAAGAAGCTTATTGATTATTGCAATATCAGTATCAGTGAAAGTCTTAACTCCTCCCATTTCTTGCTTGTCAAACATTTTTTTGAAAGCCTCGGTTGCATTTGTCTTTGTTTCATCCGTGCTTACATACCAACAGTCCAACAAAATATTGAGGGATTCTATATCACGTGTTTTTATGCATTCTGACAACGGCAGTATTCCTGTCTCACTGCATCTTCTCAACAGCTGGAATATGCTCCCAGGCACACATATGTCTGACTCATTGATTTCGTTCAGTTGAGATAAATTTGAGAAACGATCGTCCCTTCCCTTGGCATTTCTGTCCATCAGCATTTTTACTGTATCAATATCCTTGACCTCCATGGCCTTCATGAGAGCTGTGGATCCAGCTTGGTTCTGGTTTTTGATGTCTATCCCATCCTGTGCTAGCAGAACTTTCACCATTTCCGCAGATCCTGATGAACGTATGGAGGAAATCAAGGCTGTATTTCCATTACAGTTACAAGCATTGATGTCCGCCTTCCTCATAATGAGAGTATGGACTATGTCAATGAAACCATTCTCTGCACTTATCAACAATGGAGTGTTTCCATGTGCGTCCCTGCAGTTGACATTTGCACCAAAACCAACAAGTCTCTGAGCCATGTATTTGTGTCCATGCTGACAAGCTGAGAGCAATGCTTTGTCTAGCCCATCCTGGGAAACAGAGTGATTTCCCTTAAGGAGTTCAACTGCCCGGTCATGGTCAACTGATTCAATAATGTTCAGCAAGGTTGTGTCATCTGCTCCTTTTGTTGATGTCATTAAATTTACTTGTCTTGGCTCCCTCCCATCCTTCTTGCACCTCTTGTGTCTTGTCTGACGAATTAGACTCTGATCTAAAAGGATCACATTCTTGGCACCTTGAGAATTAGGTTGCGTGGTTGAAATGACATCAAATGATAGACAGGCCTGTGGTCCAGCCAATGAACTTGTGCTAACTGCACCATTTGGTTGGGCTGTGACATTGCAGCAACTGGAAGCCAAATGTGACTTTGGGAGGTCATGATTTCTTTCTATTTCTCGATTCTGTTGTCCCACTGAGGAAATCTTGTTCTTTTTCCTCTTTCCCTTTTTAGGTGGCATCTTCTAGTTTAAAAAATGAGAAAAAAAAATTTAGAAAGCAAAAAATCTACTTAACGGTTACATAATAAATGCAAATCAGGTTATACCTCTCTCAGTAACATGCTCAATTTAAAGCTTTGAAATATTCAAAAACTGAGCAATCATTGTGTGTACTAATATATCCCCTTGTGAGAAAGGCTTTAGGAGTAAAACCCAGAGATAAAATCATGAGACAAGGTACCTAAGGCGGTCTGGCACTGTTCTGAATGCTGTCTGACAACTCTTGTAAAACCACCAGTGCCAAGCAGTATCAACCTGACATTCCCTTGGATACACCGGCTGTGTGGAGAGGGGGGAATCTGCTGCCTTGGCAACATCGGCCCACCATATTATCATGCCCAGGCGGGTGTCAGATTATGTCAGCTTCGCTTCAGAGTGCCAACACGACTTAATTAAAATGTGTGCGACAGAAGAAAAAATTAACTTCTGACAAAGCATTTTCTCTGGCACCAAATTCAACTGCCTCTCGAGAATGACAGGATGCTGGCGACAACAACTAAAATATTGTTTTTAATCCGAAGTACGATACCAATGTTCTTACTTACTTTTCTATTCACTTAAGGAACTTAAGTTGTCGTTGTTGAGCCTATGTTATGCCATGTATCGATCTGCCATGTAGGCCAGAATGTATTATGTTGTAAGCATGCGATGCTATGTTGCATTCTTATGAAACAACTGAACTGTCCTGATATTTATTCTTACTATATCCCGTCAATAATGACGGACGTTTAAAGATATTGATCAAAATGAAAAGGTTTTTTATCTTATGAAGTTGAATTTTAATGCCTTGTCATCTAGCTTGTATACAATCTATTTCAACCGTAATATCATTCATAACCGTGCGAGTCATTATATAGTAACGATTAAAAACATAATTAACAATTAAAAACTGATATTTTTTTTAATTCCTGAAGCAAAAATTGTCACTCGTCACAGACAAGCAGATGAACACTTTTGTCAAGCCCTGGATATATGCTTGTTACATTTTTCTGGAATTCAATATTGTACTTGTAGACAAAAGTCTGAGCTTAGCCCACCACTCTATTCTTTGTGATGTCTTCAACTTCAAGGAGAGATTTTGAGCTAGACATAATCCACAATTACAATTAATACGTCTTTCAATGGAAGTTAACAATGAATTATTGAACTTTGTGTGAGCTGCTTATAGTTAACTTATACTGTTGTTGTTTTTCCATCGTTTCCAAAGAGGACCACATCGTCATCTGTAAGGGATGACCAATATATATTATATGACTTGTAACTTGTAAGTGATGGGGAGTTACGCACCGTCAGTCTCACTCTCTCGTCCCGATTCCATTTGATCCAGTGGCAAGATATGATCAAGACGACTGGAGCAGTAATCGGGATGCAGTGGACGACTAAAGGGATCTGCTTTGTCTAGCCTTGCTCCACAGCGAGTTGCTGGTGGTCGTCTTGCTACCCGTTGACCAGCCGCAGTGGTTGAGTGGTTCTTTCCCAGTCGATCGGGACTGCCACAGTGGCAGGTATTAGAAGAAGTAAAAAGGAAACATAACGCTACTCACTATCAGACAATGATTGTAGCTGTTATAGCTGATGGTAGTTTACAAGGCCTGCCTCGAATGTTTCAGTTAAACCACTGACACTCGTCACTAGTTTACTCGAGAAAAGAGCGACATCTTGATCGCCAGATTTCGCAAAGTTGCCAAACAATTTACAAAAAGTTGCCAGAAAGAAACCAAACATTTGTTTCTTTAGTAATCTGTTCATTTTTTTATATATATACTTATGTTGTTAGGCGTCGTGGGGAGGTCGTGTGCCATCTTTGTCGCCGATATTGTTTATCATTCTGTGTTTCTTCAGTGTCTCATTGACACCATCTATCCATCTTGTTAGTGGTGTGCCTCTTACTCTGCAACCATGATGTCTGGTATTGTAGATACGAGCAGCTAACTTTGGTTGCATTCTTGTCAGGTGTCCGAGCCATTTTATTCTGTTTTTCTATGTACTCCATGCATGGTGTTTCACCCACCTTATGCCTGATTACTTCATTGTGTACTCTGTCCAGCCGTGTGACTCCCAACAGCCTTTCTTAATCACCTGATTTCGCATACCGTGGTTTTTCTACCTTGTGCTTCGGTGAGAGTCCATGTCTGACACTAGTAGCAGAGAGCTGATTTTTTTTTTTTTAAACTATTTATCAGCTGTCTCTTTGCCTTCATGTGAATGTGTTTGTGTCTTAGTAATGTGAACGCTGATAGAAAACATCATTAACTTTTTATGTTCTTGATTCCGCCTCTCTATCTAGCCTTCCATCTTGTGTGAACACACCCTGCCCAAGTAGTTTTTCTTCTTCTTCGTTCGTTCTCAATCTCCCACTACCAAACACTGAAAGGGTAAGTAGCAGAATGTAGTCCAGAGAACGGAATGCGTTTTGTTGTAGTTTACAGCTTGGCTGCGATATTTGCACCTTTCGGCCCAACACATCCGACTTCAGCAATCATTTTTTGAGTACCGGGTTAGCATTCCCTCTTCGATCCCTTCACCTTAGCCAGTCTGCCCTGCTGCAGCCTGTTATCCAGGATCACCGCGTGGAGGTGTAGAAGGGTCTTGGCAGCTATGGTTTGCTGGCCCTGACGCTAGCAGTCAGCCATAAGTCATTGAACACTGCAGTTCATGCGCTGCTCAGTATCTTGATCCCGCCCAAGTATTTGAATTCTCTGACTTGTTTGTTATGAACTTTTTTACTTGTATATTTAATGTTTTCTCTATTCTGCTGATTTTAATTTCAAACAATTATTATATGGGCCTACCTGTCCTCACAGTCCACCCTCTCCGTCCCTTCTCACCTTCAACACACCACGCGCCGCACACGAAAACCCAGTGGAAAATGAGCAGGACAGCAATTGGAACAATTTCATTGTAAACATAGGAGTGCCACAAACTACCTGCTACCCCCGTTCCGCAGCAGTAGACACCAGGTGCCAGGGTAGGGATATCAAATGACAACCTGGCCACGTTTGATGACCCGCCAGCTACTGTCCCTGATCTCAGGAAAACAATTAGAGAGGCCACCTGGAATGTGCTGACTCTGAACAACACAGGATATCCAGCATCCCTGGTCCATGTCATAACTATCGCCGGGTTCTTATGGAGGCCAGAATTACGGGTGACAGAGTGGGAACTGAGACGCTAGTCCGATCAGGCACAGCATACTGACCAGGACGTCGCGTCAGGGTCAGGCACAATACACTGACCAAGACCACAATCTTCCATGTAGCGTTCCATAGAAACAGGCTGTTTTCAAGGCAGTCTGACTGACGAGGTGTGGATCGATGTGATCCCCGTAGTAGATGAAGCAAAGCACAGCACAACCGTCTGGAGGACCACGGTATACTTTCATCAGCATGCTCGTGGTGTGAGGAAACCTACTACAGCCTGCCACTCAACGTCCTTTTCAGGGCGCACAAAAAATAAACTTAGGCCTACTCATTGTGAGAATTAATTAAACAACAACAAACAACGGGTGACGGACACTACACAGCCGGAGAAACCCTCTTCCATTATTCTAGTAGTAAACCGCTCCATAATGGCGTCGCCCTCGCCTTTACATGACCCTCTCAAGGATAACCGTTCCACCTGCCAAACTATTTCAGACATACTTATGTACATTAGACCAATGTTTCTCAACCACCGGTCCGCAGAAATTTCCTGTTATTCTGGCTTAACCCCTTAACCGCGGAGATCACATTAAATCTTCTTCTTTCGTTCGCTTTAAAATATTGTCAATATCTGCAACGTTGTCTCTTGTATAAACTTCACTGTCTTTTGTAGTTCACATACAGGTCCATAAAGTTTCTCTTCCAGTGTTGTTTCTATGGGCCAGTGATATTTTCTCTGTATATCATATTCGGGGCAGTTTTGTAGTATGTGCTCTGCTGTCTTCATTTTTTGTGTACATGTGGCTGCGGAGTCGGTTGTGTCCTGTTCTAATGCGCAACACAACAGTTTGCTCTTGGATCACATTAATGTGATTTAAGCTCTTTTAAATTGTTGGTCGTATTTTCAACTATCTATTTTTGTGAGACGACTTTTAACAGTAACCAAAACCAAACAGAGAAATTGAATGGATGCAAATGGAGCACTTCGTTTCTCGGAAACAATGCTGCAGCCATGCTCGAAGAAGCACGAACATATTTCGCACTAACTTTATTTTGAATGAAATATTGCTGTCTCAAAAGTTGAAGCTATTCTGTTATTAGTATTTTTATTTACAGCTCGGTTTCTGGTTATTTTAAGTGACTTGAATTTTCAATTTATAAAACACCCTTTTTTTTTTGCGTTCGCCTTATTTCTCTATTCCCAAGGAGGTGCCTTGTTTTATTTTGCGCCTGTCGATCCAGTGCAACCGAATTCGGCATGCATTTTATGTAAGGGTCTGCTCCCGGGGGTAACGACCGGTGCTGAGATGGGGAGCGAACCCAGCACCTTAGAGTTGTGAGCCGTTTCACTTAACCACTAACTCACGCGGACCCCAGTACTACAATTAAAAATGAACACACAAAATTCTATATGAATAATTATTGTTTTTTCTGTCTGTGCGGCCCATGAACATTTTTTAAAATTTTCAGCGGTCAGAGAAAATGTGGTCGTATGTTCACCGGTCCGCATGTGTTAAAAACAAGGTTGGAAAACACTGCGTTAGACTACGACACAGACACGGCTGTATCTCCATCTTGGTTGTATATGCCCAAACGGATGTTTCCCACTGCGTTATATTACGATAGACACGGCTTTATTTCGATTTTTGTTTTGTTTTTTGTATGCCCCAATGTATGTCTCGCACCCCACCTAAAGGACATTTTGTACCCCCACCTGCACTCCTCCACTATACAGTTCCCCTTCACGACGAGTTTGTTATCCTCGATGACTTCAACGCAACTCCCGGAACCGACAGGAGAGGCTGGAGTCCTTCGTGGGTCCATACGGTAGTGGAGCGCCGAACGACAAAACGTTCAGATTCATTTTGGCATCAGGATTAGCGGGCACCTGGTTTAGACGGAAGGCGTCCCATCGGTTCACGTGGATAGCGGACATCTGGTTCAGATATCCCATCGGTTCACATGGATAGCGTGCATCTGGTTCAGATATCCCATCGGTTCACATGGATAGCGGGCACCTAGTTCAGATATCCCATCGGTTCACATGGATAGCGGACACCTGGTTCAGATATCCCATCGGTTCACATGGATAGCGTGCATCTGGTTCAGATATCCCATCGGTTCACATGGATAGCGGGCACCTAGTTCAGATATCCCATCGGTTCACATGGATAAACATTTGAAGACAGGAAAAGCCATGGGACTGAATGAAGTCCATGTAGATGCTATTCAGGCGAAAGGAGAAACACTGGCAATGGAGCTGACGAAACTGTTCGAGCAAATGTCTAAATTAAGATCAAATCTTAATCAATGAAAAACTTCCAAAACAAAACTAATTCATAGAAAATGAAACACAAAGAATCTTGTGAACTACCATCCGATATGTTTCCTCTCATCTTTGCACATATTTTTCACGAGAGTAGTTATGGACAGAAAAAAAGCAACTTCCTGTGAATCAGCCACACCAGCAGGGGGGGGGGAATTGGGAAAGGATACTCCACCTTTGACCACATCCACCAGCTAATGGAGAGAGTAAGGCAAGTACGCATGCTTCTATGTCTAGTGTTCATAGGACGTGACAAGCATTCAATATCATTGAAGTTGCTACAGTCATAAATGCCCCACGAAATCAAGGAATTGAGCTACAATATCCTGGGCAAACAGCTGATATAAACGACGGTTGATCTACCAAAACTACATTTTTCTTACCTGCTAGTTAACATGTAAATTCAAAGTGGCATATATGATGATACAATCCCAAACAATTCACGGCAAACCTCGAAGAGGTCTTCAGCACACAAAGTTACAATGATAGAAGTATCAACGTGGACGGAGAAATGCACAACCACTTTCGGTTTGCTGATGACATAGTCATCATCATCCACAGCATCAAGAAAGCTGAGCAATGCCTGAATGAGCTCAACAACGCAAGCGAGGTAGTTGGTGAATGTGTGTGGGTTGATGTTTTGCGTGTGGGTTGGTGAATGTGTGTGGGCTGGTGTTTTGTGTGTGGGTTGGTAATTGTGTGTTGGTTGATGTTTTGTGTGTGGGTTGGTGATTGTATGTGGGTTGGTGTTTTGTGTGTGGGTTTGGTGATTGTGTGTGGGTTGATGTTTTGTTTGTGGGTTGGTGATTGTATGTAGGTTGGTGTTTTGTGTGTGGGTTGGTGATAGTGTGTGGTTTGGTGTTTTGTGTGTGGGTTGGTGATTGTGTGTTGGTTGGTGTTTTGTGTGTGGGTTGGTGATTGTATGTTGGTTGGTGTTTTGTGTGTGGGTTGGTGATTGAATGATGGTTGGTGATTGTGTGTGGGTTGGTGATTGAATGATGGTTGGTGTTTTGTGTGTGGGTTGGTTACGGAATGATGGTTGGAGTTTTGTGTGTGGGTTGGTGATTGAATTATGGTTGGTGATTGAATTATAGTTGGTGATTGTGTGTGAGCTGGTGTTTTGTGTGTGGGTTGGTAATTGTATGATGGTTGGTGATTTGTGTATTTGGCTGGTTGCATGCATTCACTACTGTATGTGGGTTGGTGGTTGTATGTTGAATATTGATGGGTTGTTGATTTTATATGCCGGGTGGAAATTATGTGTATGTATTGGTGAATGTGTGCATTTACACAATCATGCGCGTGAGTGTGCGCATGAATTTCGTTTGTATGTTGAATATTATATGTCTGTTAATCTAGGTCAGATTGACACTTCGCTGATCGTGCCTGTGTTTTTTAACACATGTGCCAACAATGGAACTTTCTTTGTTCATTGTATGTTGGAACATCTATGTAGTAGTTCGGGAGAGTCGGTTAGCAACATATCAAGATACATCGCTCGCATGCTGAATGATGACTTCAACCCTCGCCCCAAGGCAGCGAAGTACAAGGCTCCCATCAAGGAGTCCGCAGGGACCTCGATCGACACACTTACCATGAAACCACAAGATGCCATGGCTTCATCCCCGGATATTGGCTTGACTTGGCTTCGTTCGTTGTCAATCTCCCGCTACCAAACCCTGAAAGGGCTTAAGAAGCAGAATGTAGTCCAGGGAACGAAATGCGTTGAGTCATAGTTTACAGCTTGACTGCGATATTTGCACCTTTCGGTCCAACACATCCGACTTCAGCAAGCATTTCTTTAGTACCGGGTTAGCATTCCCTCTTAGATCCTTTCTCCTTAGCCAGTTTGCCCTGCTGCAGCCTGTTATCCAGGATCACCGCGTGGAGGTGTAGAAGGGTCTTCGCAGCTATGGATCGCTGGCCCTGACGCTAGCAGTCAGCTATGGGTCACTGACCACTGCAGCTCATGCGCTGCTCAGCATCTTGATCCCATCCCAGGATATTGAACGTTTAATGAGCGTACGAAGACGACGACGAACGTTTAATGGAACTTGCAACTTGAGTGTCCTCTTTGGCTGCAATACATGGTCATGGCAGGGATTGGTCGACGCAATGGGTCACTGATGTCATGGCGAACATTCTTGTTGCTGGTCTGTCTGATTGTGTTAGAGATTGTATCTGTTAATTTAGGTGTGTGGGTCTGTCTGTCTGTTTGTCTTAGTGCACACTCACAAAAAATACACATAACGTATTTATCATCTGACTATACGGAAACACTTTCCGAGCGACCAAATCTATTTTCTGACACCCCAAGTGGACTGACAGAGATAACAAAACCTGAAATAGATCTACTGCAAAGACAATCATTTGCTTTTGGGCCCTTTGATATCTTGTGAGATTCTATTTAAGGAAATCTGAACAGCAGAGAATTGGCACCATTTAAACAAAGCCAATTTTATTTGACTCAAATTAACTTTTTTCTATGTCTATTTTGTCTAAGGCTGGCTATAAATATGATGTTTTGTCAAACCCGAAACCTTCGTTATCTCGTCTGTGCCGGCCATATCTATAGTGAACGGAAGACGAAACTGTGAGTATTTATGTAATCCTCTATAACATTGTAGACACGTCAATCACACAGATTAAAACCTTCCTGGGCGTGAAGTACCAGGATTCTGATGTAGAAGGAAGTGACTTAACGAAAGATCTTCCGAGACCTGGTCAGGCGAATATTGTCGCGTCCTTCTTTAAACATCGTTGTCCAGTTTTTCACTGTTATCTTCGACACACTTTTGTCACCATACACTGCCTGCATTCTGTGATGAATGTCAACTGGTCGACATCCTTCAGCTGTTGGAAACCGAATCACCGCTCGCTGATCAATTCTGGATGGACTCCGTATCACACCCGCCATATTTTCAACGGTCCGCCGAGGAAACTATGAGTCGAAGGATAATGAAATTTTGCAAACTTGACGGCTTGTATGTGCTGTTTACACCAGAAGTGACGTCATCATGCGAATCGTACGTATGTTCACTTGTTGCAGGTTGGTACGGTTTAATTTGAATACGTCTCGTAGTAGCAGATCTACCGGAACAACTAAAAACAAGAGGATTGTTCAAGAAACAATTGCAGCACAGAACATGGAGGTGCACACTTATGCTGAACTGATGAGATCTGTCGAGATTAGAGGACATGATCAGAAGACTTTAACACCAATCTCTGAATTAACTAATCTGATATGATGACGACGGAAGAGAGTTGTACGCGAACTACAGAAACTATCAGTAGTCATGCTCTTTAGCGGTGAATGCTGGGACATCTATCTGTGACGTAATGACATACCTGGCACAGGTCAAAGCATGTACGCAGGTGATCAAAAACAGGCAGCACCAGATGCACAATAACACCTCTTACATCAAGAATAGAGATAGGAGCGTCGTGGATAGCGCAGAGAACATTTAGATATGTGACCACAGTTGATGAGGCAGTCAGAGGAGAAGAATAGATCCACACTGGTGGTAGAATAATCCTAGACAGGAAATACAGGGTGTGGTGGAATAGGAGAGCATAACTGGAGGTTAATAGTTGTCCATCACAAGTGATGAAGACCACTCCGTTTGTTCAGCCGTGTGGACAGTCGTATCTCTTGCTGTGTCCGCTGAAATGGGTGACTTGCGCGGTGATTTGGATTAAAGTGAGGAAGAAACTGCGCCTTTTGTCAACCTCACTCACAGAGCCTAAGCTACCTTTTGCCAGTGGCAAGACATTCATCGAGACGACTGGATATAGCATAGTATGCAGATTTTGCCTCATGGTTACCACCGAAGCCTTTCCGTAAACATGTAACCCGCAGGGTAGAAAGGTGGGAAGGCATCTAACGCAATTTGTCGTGCCTTTTCGATAACCACAAGAGGTCGTATGGACAACACTCAGCGTGTGAGTGAGTCTGGCATCTCTCCCCAGCTGTATTCAGTTCATCATAGTAGCATCTACAATTCCCACACGCCATATTCGTGAAGGTGAACCGGCATAGCTAACCCATGAAATACGACACAGGTATAAGCGTAGTGCCATTCAGCCGGCGTCCAGACCAGGATAAACGGATGGAAGAAATCACACAAAAAAAAACACGAAATAACAAGTCCAGACGGAAAACAACACCACGTTTCTGTGAACACAAGTGTAAGTCGTCGACTAGTGTGAATTCCAGGCAAATCCGTGGTCTGGCGGCATCCATAATGATCCAAAACAGTAGAGAAATGTAGACTCGCAGCCAGTTATGGCGCCATCTTTGGCAGCTGGAGGTTAAGAAGTTGGTAAATGATAACATGCAGTATAGTGATGCCATCATATATACCGATGGTTCGGTGCTGCGAAGTTATGTATCTACTTGCAGTTGGGGTGTCTCAGCTAGAGTGAGAGTGGTGATCTTCGCTGAACAGAGCCGGTCATACAGAACAACAACCTCCAGTACTAGAATGAAGCTGGAAGTCATGAGTACAGCTCTGAGATGGTTATTTGAAACTTCTTTAACAAACTCATAATCTTTGCTTCTGAAAGTACAGAAAGGCTGGCTGACGCAAGAGTAAATGCCAGCTGTCAGGGCTGGTGTTGATCTACTGTCCTAATCATTATGATGTCCAAAGCAACAAAAAGCTGTGGCTTCATGGACACCAATTACGACAGACTAAATATTGATTAGTATGACATTTTGAAGTCTTATCAATGACCGACTGTTAGATGACGACAATACAATAGATGAATCAGCAATTCACAGACTGCATAACTTTGATATTGAACGAGGTTCAAGCGGACTTGAGCCAGGGAGGACCGACCAGAAGTGTGTACAGCTAACGAGCTACATGAACTATGAGTCTCCACACCCTTCGCATTTATCGCGAGAGAAAAAGCACCTATAAGTATGACCTGAGTGGACTGAAGTCGACTCTTAGGAACAGAACAGATTCTCTCACTCAAGGTCACATTTTTTTTCCTTCAAATTTGTTACTTCCTGTAAAATGCATTGTCTAGCATCTTTCGTTGGTTGAGAAGCACGTAATTCTTTCATACAACCGAATGTAGCACATACCAAAGTTAGCAGTACCATCGGTGCGCTTGTCCAGGGCGACTAAAAACGCTTCAAATTGTAATACGAGTTCTGTGGGGCTTAATTGTATGGCATTAGCCACTCCGTCAATGTCTTATCATACTCAAACGACAAAGACATTTGTGCAACGTTCATGCATTTATCAGGCCAAGGAGATAAGACGGTATTTGATCATCTTTTTCAGAAAACGTGTTCGAATACTACACAATTTTAAACTGACAACAAAGTTTGCAGTAACAATATTATGAGCTTCATTAGTACGATTGCTGTTTGAGCAGATGTCATCATGTAGCATGTCCTTTGTAGAACGTCGCTCCCATCACAGTCTGTCTGAAAGAAACTCGTTCCCTTGCCAAAACTCTTGCCCCCGCCAGTCATTCCTGGTTATCTTGGTGCCATCGTCTTCTTGGTCTACCCCTTCCTCTTTTGCCTGGCACCATACCTTCCATCACTGTTCTCTCGAGACCGTTGTGTCTCTTGATGTGACCAAAGTATTTGCATTTTCCCACCAAAATGGAACTGATAAACCAGTTTTTCTCTATGCTCAACTCTTGTCTACATTTGTCTTTTTCTCTGTCCAGGGTATCCTGAAGATATTTCTGTAACATTTTGACCCGAAGGGTTAAGGTAATCGCCATGATTCGCAGCCATAAGAAAAACACAGGCTCTCAAGACTTTGACTTTTATCATTGTGTTGGTGCTCTGCCATAATTTCTTCAGGATCTTTAGTCTCTGAATTGCCATGGCCAGTATTCTTCAGATTTCTTTCGAGCAGTCCTCATTTTTTGTCAATTCTGGAGCCCAGATATTCCAAATGTATGACCTGATCTATTCCCTCACCACCCACTGTAAATTTATGCTGACATTGTGTTTTGTCGGTCGTCATTATCTTTGTTTTATTTATGTTTACAAACAGGTTTTGATCTTTACTATGTCCATTTACAGCTGGAATTAGCTGCTCTATCTCTTCTTGATAGTATCACTGTGTCGTCTGCGGTATCGTAACTCTGGAATCTCGTACCCCCCAATCGTAAATGGGTCGAAACTTTCAATGTTCTCGTCTTCTCTAACATTTCTCATTATACATTCCGCATATATGTTGTATAGAAAATGTGAGAGGATACATCCCTGTCGGACTCCCTTTTGTACTGCAAACCAATCTGATGTTGTGAGCAGATAATCTATTTAAATGTATCTTATATTTTCTCAGCTAATCTTTGAAACGCATGCTTTATATGATATTACCTTTGTTGGTTCTATTATTTCACAACACAAAACAGTTTTGAAACAAAATGAAAGAAGTCGCATTTGTATGACCAAAAAAACCTAATCAACGGTCTTGAATTATATGAAACTGACTGTCCACCTTCCGTTATCTGCAATGATGTAATCTTAATAAATATGTATCTGACCCTAAAAACCCGTAGTGTGACCTACGAAGAGTTCGAAAGGTTTATTAGGGCCAGATACACGGACATATGGGAAACAGAAAATAATGGCTACACACAAACATGAAGCCTATTAGTTAAACAGAAGAGAGCAGGCGATGGTCTTCAGACTCCGCACAGGCCATAACAGACTGAGGTATCATCTATTCAATAAACTGAAGATGTGTGACAAATCACCTGTGGTACAGGGAAAATGATCCCTGAACATCTGCTGCAAAATTTCCCAACATACGATGACCAGAGAAAGCACACGTGGTCACCACCAGCGCCAACACTAGACAAGCTCTATGGCAGTGTCGACAGCCTCAGGATGACCTCTGCTTTCTTCGAACAAATTCAAGTTGATATGTGACAGCGTACGAAGAATTTTAAAAAAAAACAACGCAGACATAATTATAGCATAATAAAACATATCTTCGTGGCCCATCCTCAAATCAAGGTCACGATTTCCCTTACAAAAGTAACGTAAGGTTTTTTTTTCTTTATATCTCAATTATGCCTTGCGCTTCTCTAATTAAATTATAGCAGTTTTCTCTTCAGAAGTTGATACGCCTACTTTTCATAATTTGATAAGCCCACTTTTCGGAAGTTGATAAGCCCTCACGTCAGCGTTAAATATGATTTTTGTCTCATTTTGTTTGTGGGGAATCTCCACGCCACTTTGTCTGCCGCTACATTGCCCTCGATACATTTCAATGGGAACGTATTCACTGAGTGACCACGCTTGGGTGTCCTGGTGGGAGCTGTGTCGAAGTACATGCATTGCTGAGATCTCTATCCTTTATAATTAGGATGACCTAACGTACCGTTGTTTCTCCGTATTTCCCGTCGTTTTCATAAAAACATCTGTTTTTGTCCCATTTTCAATAAAAACTATAAATATAATCCTAAATTAGTACTCATATAAATATTATGAATACCGGTTACTCAGTTACTTAACCCTAGAATGGAATAGTGTTTCAGAGTACGATACATACTAAATATAGATATCTGCAGTGATTTATTTATATACAATTTTAAAAACACAAGTAGCCAACACTTGCGAGTCTAAGATTAATAAGTAATTTTTTAAAATATCTACACAAATGCCCGTATGTTAACAGAAAACTTCTATGCCGGTGATTTCAACTTCCTGTTTTTAAGAGTTTTTTTTTAAAGCTTCAAGTCTAACTTGCCATTTGTTGCATGTCAAAGAGGAGGAAGTGCAGTTTTAATGACGGATCTCCTGAAGAAGTACACATTTATTAAACTGGACAAAGTGTGTAGTGATGAAACAAAAGTCGTTTGTTAATATTGTAATATTCTTTTTTCGGCTTCTCACGGAGGCACAAGCGACATAACCAATAAATGCAAAGCCAGAAACATAAGGATGCTGGAATGAATCTGGCTTCAGTCAAAAACATCACCTCGTATATCGTGAAAAGTGACAAAATTGCAACAAGTGACGCTCTTGTTGCTTATCATACTGTGCGTCACGGCACAAATGACTGCTTGTCTCAATTGATACAGAAAATAAATGAGCCAAAATTCTAACCACCACAAACCAAATCAGAAGCAATAATTACCAACGTTTTATCACCAAATATTTTGGGGTAAGTGATGGAGGTTTTGAATAAAACAAAAAGTGTTACAGCCAGTTTAGATGCATCAAACAAAACCAAAAAAAAGTTTTTCCAATATTTGTGCGCTCCTTTTTTGCAAAATTCTGGTGTTCAAGACAAAGTAATACACATCAGTTCCTTATGTTGAAGGAAGTAACTGCCAAATTTGCCGTACAAAACAAAATTGTTGCTTTGTGTGCAAATAACACGAACACCAATTTTGTTGAATCCAAAAGACTTGGCAAAAATAATATGTGGCGGAAACTTGAAATATAACTAAAGAGGGAGTTTATCAGTATTGGTTGTGAGACACACATTAGACATAATTGTATGCAGTGTGCTGATAAATTCAAGTGGGTATTACTAAGAAAGATACTTGAATGGATAGAAATACAGGACAGCCTGAACGAGGAACTCAGAAACAGAAGAAACTCAGGCATTCGACAAATGGACCCTCACAAAATCTATAATTGTGAAGCAGTTGGATATAAAGAAAACATTCCTGTATCTGACAGATAGGTCCATATTTTTTTATGAAATGGGTAAAAAATAGACTTTAAAATATTGTGGAGTTATTCTTTGTCTTCCAGGTAGTACATCACATGTTGAGAACATTTTCTATGATGAAAATACGTGGTCAAAGGAGAAATCTAGATTAAGTGTCAAAACAACGAGGACTATGTTAGTTGTAAGGCAAAATTATGCCATGGAGTGTTGGAAGTTTTATGACCAGATCTTGAAAGACCACAATTTGTTACACAGGATTACTTTATCAGATAAATATTCATGGTACAATCGTGGTGAAATACAGACTTCTACATCTACCTAAATTTGTGTTTTGGATTTGGTCAGTGAAGAATAGTTGCAAAGCTTTAAGTAATAACACTTTTTTTTAAAGTTGTCTTGCTTTTTCATTAATACAGAATGTTACATATAACATTTACCTCCCGTCCAGTTTTTGCGTCAAGTAAATATGGTCAGCCTACTTTTAATGAAATAAACTCGCATAATGCATTGTTATAAAATTAAAATCCAGAAAGTTATAATTAAGTAATTTCCTATTTTGATCAGTGAAAAAAAAATGAACAGTTCACTGATGAGCGAAATTTAGTTGAGATTTGTGACCTTTTGGTGGTGGTCTATGTAGTGTTATATTTGAAATGAACTCCTCTGTGATATTTTTGGTGATGTTCTATGTATTTAAAATGATGCTGGCATACAACACTTTTTGTGCTCCCTAATATGAAAAAAATACTTTTCTACGTCAAATCTGGCCAGGGAATGTAACAAGAAAGAAAATGTGACATGAAATGTAACAAATATAACAAGAAATGTAATAGAATGCTTTTATTTGTACAAAAATGTGACATAAAAATGAATGTGATATATGTACACGGAGATCTTAACACCTAAATTACAAATAATGAAATATACAGAATAAAATTATAACAAATTTCCTATCAATATTGTACAAAATTGATAGAATGAGAATGATCGTGAGTGTGTAACACTGCTATGCCGAGATCAAGCCTGTGGCACAGACAGTGGATATGACGTGTATGTTGTGGCAGCTCTACCACACCCAGCGTTATTTTTTCCCCCACAAAAGGAGCAACCATTGTGGTGTGAACCTCTCTCATACTCAAAGATCGTTGTGCTTGGTGATTAGCAGCCACATCACCCGAAGTAGTCCTCGTAACTGGGAACTCTCAGGCTAAACACAACAGCTCTAGAGAGAACTACATCCTCTTTGAGGTAATCCTGTCAACTCTCAGGCTAAACGTAACGGCTCTAGAGGAGAACCACATAACTGGGAGTGGGAACTCTTTGACTAAACACATCGGCTCTAGAGAAGCAAACCTAAAACTAGAGAAGCAAACCTAAAAAAAAACTTCAGATGCAAACACCGCCAAACTATCAAATCTTACCACAAAGCCACAGTAGATGATGTACTATATAGTGAGGTTATTATTGTTAAAAGCCTTACCAGTATCCCATCTATACAAATGTGTCTCCAGTTGGATACAATGCATGCACTCACTGGGGCTGGAAAGGAACCACAGCATTGCAATTTTGTGTTTAAAACCCACCGTAGCTCAGGACGTAACAATCCCATTGTGTTTGGTTATACACCTAGAGCCTCAGGAGTTTGGCATAACCAGAAGGTGACTAAGGTTTCCCACTAATGTGACAGTCCCTTTCTGGTTTCAGACCAGGTGGGTAGAAAATCCAAAATATACCAGCACAACAAAACAATAAAAAATGAGCTCGACTGACGCCTCGGTTATCAAGGCCAGTGGCACACCAGGCTGCTCTGTGCGAAAAAAGGACTACCATAAATGTAAACCTTTGTTATCGTCGCTTGGAAATTACAAATTATGGAAGACTACCATTGTGGTATGTTATTAGCATGGAGATAATTATGGACATCTCGGATAATTAGTATACAAACATATTCAAGTAACAATAATATTAACATGGAGATATCAATTCAATGAACTACAGCGATATTGGCATAAAACACGTATAACATATCTTCTAGACATTGGTAGATAGTTTCATAAAAAGTAACACAGTTAATAGCCAACAAGACCAGGAAAGGCGAGAGCAGGCATCCTAATCTCACCTCGATCGCGCCCCCCCCCCCCCCCAGTGCTACTTCATGTACAATTCTACTGCTTCAGTCAAAAACATCACCTCGTATATCGTGAAAAGTGACAAAATTGCAACAAGTGACGCTCTTGTTGCTTATACTGTGCGTCACGGCACAAATGACTGCTTGTCTCAATTGATACAGAAAATAAATGAGCCAAAATTCTAACCACCACAAACCAAATCAGAAGCAATAATTACCAACGTTTTATCACCAAATATTTTGGGGTAAGTGATGGAGGTTTTGAATAAAACAAAAAGTGTTACAGTCAGTTTAGATGCATCAAACAAAACCAAAAAAAAGTTTTTCCAATATTTGTGCGCTCCTTTTTTGCAAAATTCTGGTGTTCAAGACAAAGTAATACACATCAGTTCCTTATCAGGTGAAACATCCTACATACAGTGTGTTATGTTGAAGGAAGTAACTGCCAAATTTGCCGTACAAAACAAAATTGTTGCTTTGTGTGCAAATAACACGAACACCAATTTTGTTGAATCCAAAAGACTTGGCAAAAATAATATGTGGCGGAAACTTGAAATATAACTAAAGAGGGAGTTTATCAGTATTGGTTGTGAGACACACATTAGACATAATTGTATGCAGTGTGCTGATAAATTCAAGTGGGTATTACTAAGAAAGATACTTGAATGGATAGAAATACAGGACAGCCTGAACGAGGAAATCAGAAACAGAAGAAACTCAGGCATTCGACAAATGGACCCTCACAAAATCTATAATTCATTCCTGTATCTGACAGATAGGTCCATATTTTTTTTATGAAATGGGTAAAAAAACGCATAGACTTTCAATACTTTTTAAAATATTGTGGAGTTATTCTTTGTCTTCCAGGTAGTACATCACATGTTGAGAACATTTTCTATGATGAAAATACGTGGTCAAAGGAGAAATCTAGATTAAGTGTCAAAACAACGAGGACTATGTTAGTTGTAAGGCAAAATTATGCCATGGAGTGTTGGAAGTTTTATGACCAGATCTTGAAAGACCACAATTTGTTACACAGGATTACTTTATCAGATAAATATTCATGGTACAATCGTGGTGAAATACAGACTTCTACATCTACCTAAATTTGTGTTTTGGATTTGGTCAGTGAAGAATAGTTGCAAAGCTTTAAGTAATAACACTTTTTTTTAAAGTTGTCTTGCTTTTTCATTAATACAGAATGTTACATATAACATTTACCTCCCGTCCAGTTTTTGCGTCAAGTAAATATGGTCAGCCTACTTTTAATGAAATAAACTCGCATAATGCATTGTTATAAAATTAAAATCCAGAAAGTTATAATTAAGTAATTTTATTTCCTATTTTGATCAGTGAAAAAAAAATGAACAGTTCACTGATGAGCGAAATTTAGTTGAGATTTGTGACCTTTTGGTGGTGGTCTATGTAGTGTTATATTTGAAATGAACTCCTCTGTGATATTTTTGGTGATGTTCTATGTATTTAAAATGATGCTGGCATACAACACTTTTTGTGCTCCCTAATATGAAAAAATACTTTTCTACGTCAAATCTGGCCAGGAAATGTAACAAGAAAGAAAATGTGACATGAAATGTAACAAATATAACAAGAAATGTAATAGAATGCTTTTATTTGTACAAAAATGTGACATAAAAATTAATGTGATATATGTACACGGAGATCTTAACACCTAAATTACAAATAATGAAATATACAGAATAAAATTATAACAAATTTCCTATCAATATTGTACAAAATTGATAGAATGAGAATGATCGTGAGTGTGTAACACTGCTATGCCGAGATCAAGCCTGTGGCACAGACAGTGGATATGACGTGTATGTTGTGGCAGCTCTACCACACCCAGCGTTATTTTTCCCCCCACAAAAGGAGCAACCATTGCGGTGTGAACCTCTCGTTGTGCTTGGTGATTAGCAGCCACATCATCCGAAGTAGTCCTATTAACTGGGAACTCTCAGGCTAAACGTAACGGCTCTAGAGGAGAACCACATAATCCTGGTAACTGGGAGTGGGAACTCTTTGACTAAACACATCGGCTCTAGAGAAGCAAACCTAAAACTAGAGAAGCAAACCTAAAAAAAACTTCAGATGCAAACACCGCCAAACTATCAAATCTTACCACAAAGCCACAGTAGATGATGTACTATATAGTGAGGTTATTATTGTTAAAAGCCTTACCAGTATCCCATCTATACAAATGTGTCTCCAGTTGGATACAATGCATGCACTCACTGGGGCTGGAAAGGAACCACAGCATAGCAATTTTGTGTTTAAAACCCACCGTAGCTCAGGACGCAACAATCCCATTGTGTTTGGTTATACACCTAGAGCCTCAGGAGTTTGGCATAACCAGAAGGTGACAGAGCAGAGCATAGTTGCTACCGTAACTAAGGTTTCCCACTAATGTGACAGTCCCTTTCTGGTTTCAGACCTAGGTGGGTAGAAAATCCAAAATATACCAGCACAACAAAACAATAAAAAATGAGCTCGACTGACGCCTCGGTTATCAAGGTCAGTGGCACACCAGGCTGCTCTGTGCGAAAAAAGGACTACCATAAATGTAAACCTTTGTTATCGTCGCTTGGAAATTACAAATTATGGAAGACTACCATTGTGGTATGTTATTAGCATGGAGATAATTATGGACATCTCGGATAATTAGTATACAAACATATTCAAGTAACAATAATATTAACATGGAGATATCAATTCAATGAACTACAGCGATATTGGCATAAAACACGTATAACATATCTTCTAGACATTGGTAGATAGTTTCATAAAAAGTAACACAGTTAATAGCCAACAAGACCAGGAAAGGCGAGAGCAGGCATCCTAATCTCACCTCTATCGCGCCCCCCCCCAGCCAGTGCTACTTCATGTACAATTCTACTGTGTTTTGTACATATTCTGGATGAGGGTTGTGTACCTTTCTGGTATACCATAGTGTCTTAACAGTTGCTATAGAGTATTTAGATCTATACTGTCGAACGTCTTTTCATAGTCTATAAAATGTGCGTATAGGGATGACTTTGTTCTACTATGATGTGTAGCTTTATGTTTTGTGCTTGATCTTCACTGACAAAATCCTTCCTGTTCCTCGCAGAGTATTTGTCTATTGCAGTTTTTAAGCTGTACTAGATGATTCTGTTGAATATCTTGCCTGGCACTGACAGCAATGTAATCCCCCTTGTAATTGTTGCAATCTGCCAGGTACCCCTCTTTAGACAGTTTAATCAGATATATGTCCTTTCCATTCTGGTGGCACTCTCTTCTCTTCCAATATCTTCTTGAATAATCCTTGCAATGTATAAGTGACCTTATCTATGTATGCCATTGTCTTCTGCTGGTTATAGAATGTTAATGAAGGTGTCAATCAAAGGAAAAAGAACTGGTATTCAGTGGAGATTGTCACAATTGAAGGACCTGGACTACGCAGATGATCTGGTACTTTTGTCACACAGTCATAGTCAAATACAAAGAGAAACTTGATAGGTTGAAAGAACAATCGGCTAGGATTGAATATCAAGATGAAGCAAACCAAGCTCCTTAAACTCAACACCAGCAAAGAACCTATCATGCCGGAGGAAGTGGATAACTTTACCGATTTGGGCAGCACAAAAGACACCTCAGGAGGTACAGATGCAGATGTATGTAAGGATCAGAATTGGAAAAGCAAGAGTGACAGGCTGTGATTTATTTACTGAAGTCATATCTTAGATCTTTGGCCTGCGTCTGGCGAATCAGTCGGTGACCATCACACCTGATGGAGTCAAGGACATTAATAAATATCCGCCACTTTGCCCGGTCTGCAGACATCTTACATACAATGGTACAGCTCTGATGCCTCACTTCCACAGCCCCTCACCAAGTCAATATCTGAAATAGCTTGCAACTGCCTCTTTGCAGCCTTGAAATATTTTTCATATGAAGTGGTATTGGTTTTTCCCCTCTGAGGTCAATCACGTGATGATTCTGTCAAGTTTTCTTATTAGAACAAGGCCGACCCAATTCCAGCTTAGACCGGTTATGGTTTGTAGCAGTTCTTGGTTGGTGATAGCATTTGGTGAGAAAAATCTATGAATCTTTCTTAGACAGGTGGTTGTGTGGACAGATGACAATTCTACCTTTTTCTGTTACTCTCCAACATATGGAAGTACAAACAGCATACAATCATCTGTTGTATATTTTTACTTTGGTAAATTGGGATAAAATTCATAGAATAATCTAAGTATATGAGTACAGAAAAGGTGGTCCCATAGCAGAACACTGATGTCGACGATGAAGTGGTAGATACTTATTGCACGAGGCCATATTTTATTAATGGGGCAGAGTGATTGAATACTTACTTCTCTTGCTGTCTTTCCTTCCATGGTGGTAAGTCAGGTACCTATTTACTGCCGGGTAACTGGAGTTAAGCCGTATACCTTTGCAGTGAAAAGCAAGTATCACTAATACTAATGAGATGTTCAATAAAAAAGTTGCTGGTAAAACAGATGCTGAGTGATGGAACAAACACGTTCAGTTTTTGTTTTAAATTAAGCGCCTGTAAGGTGAAACATTTCTCCCTGTCTGTTTAGCAGTTTAATGGCATCTCGAACTTCCTATGATGCCACAAGAGGGATTCTCACCTATGTAGGTCTTCAATTTTGAGGTCCTAGAGAAATGTGAACAATTGATATCACCGTCCCACTTTTATCAATTGTCGCTCACACTGTCGTAATACATGTATATGGCAATATATATACGGTTACATAGATATAGGTCCCTAACAACATCATCAGTGGTAGTATATAGGAGACGGTGAAGTGGATGTATCAACCGTAATCTAACTCTCCTTAAAAGAAGTTTAAGTAAGGTAATTGATCATTGTAGACATAATCTGAATTGTCTGGATTGTCGTAACTTGGAATTATATAACCTCCAAGCCCCAAGTCCATAAAAAAACTTCCGATGGCCGGAGAATTTGGTTTTTCTGAAATTTGCATGTCCTCTGATTTAAACAGGAGTTTGTCTTTCATGACATGAGGTAAGGGTAACATGTTCACTCTGCTCTCGCGTTCAGGTGATGTGCCTACAGCAGACGACACAGACACCAGAGCTAGCGTGAAAAGGGACCACGGTTGTGCGGACATTTCGTCAAGGAAGTTCAGACACTCCGAAAATTTCAGTTTCTTTCTTTCAAGCATAATTCTCCCAGTAAAGCTTACTGAAGCAGATACGTCAGCGGATGTAAGAAACAGGATTTTCTTGAAGTAACAAGCCAAAGAGACATTTCCTACCAAAAGCGACATACCGAGAGGTGAAACACTTGTGGTAATGATACTGTTCTGTGACACTAATCTTAGCTTGATATCTGCTGGTGCTAATCCACATCGAATCAGCTTTGGAATTACTTGTATCTTATTCTGGGCAATCATTTGGTGAAGACATCTTGGGTTCATATATAAAGAGCTTGCCCCTCTATCTAGTAACGCTTCAATACATGATACGGTGTCATTTTCAAAACGAAAATTGTTAGAAAGAATCGACAATGCTGTTTTTGTATTATCAATATTACTGACAGCGTTCACGTCTGCTCCTGAATCAAGCAGAACTGATATCACTAGTTTCTTACTGCCCAAAGCAGCCATCATCAAAGGAGATAGTCCATCATTGTTCTGACAGTTCCCATCACTCCCAGCTCTGATTAGAGCTGTTACTATATCTTTATCTAGCCTGGAACTTTTGGTAATTGCATGTAACAGAGCGTCATTTCCATCCACATCTTTGATATTCACATCAGCACCATGGTCTATTAATTCTTTGACTATGTTCAGGTTCCTGTCAATCGTAGCACACATCAGAGCTGTCAACCCACTTAGATTCTGTAAATTGATAAAGTCATTGTTGCCGTTCGCAAACTTTAGCAAAAAAGACACATTTTGTGTACATCCGCCTAAGACAGCATGCATTAGTGCAGTCCGACCTCCCTTGTCCTTGTCACTAACCATAGCTCCATGGTCTAACAAAACCTTTAACATGGTCAGATTATTATTTTTCAAAGCTGTCACCATTAATGGTGTTCTGCCATCCTCACTTTTACTATTCACAAGAGCTCCATTTTCCAACAGAACTTGTACTACCTCCACTGGAGAAGAGCCAGGTATATGTCTTTTCATAAGAACATTCAACAATGGCGTATTGCCTTTATGATTCACAATATTAACGGCAGCTCCCCTCTTGACAAGAAGCAAGGCAACCTCTCTATTCTTTGACTCCACTATTGGTGTCACTCCATAAGAATTCTCACTATTAACATCCGTCCCAGCATCAATAATATGGGACAAACTCACTATATTGCCCTCCTTTACTGCTGAAGTAAGTAGTTTATTGGTAAGCGATGTATTGTTCACAACAATAAGATTCAGAATTTCTTGTTCATAATTTTGAAACAGAAAGTTCATGTACACTGGCATTTTGCAATTCATGGCTGATTCAAGAGCGGATTCAATGTCGATTTTTGCGCCATGTCGGATGAGCAGCTTTGCACAATCTACATGTCCGTGACTGAGGGCAAAATCTAGTGGTAAATCATATACCTCACCTGGATTAATGTATGCTTCATATCTTAGTAACAGTTCGATAAGATCGCAGCGACCAATTTTTGCGGCTGTCTTCAAAGCATCCCTTCCACTCTCAAATAACTGTTGTTTTTGTTGATTAAGATATTTACAAAGCAGTTCCACTAGACCATAGTTTCCTGCATCAACAGCAACAGACATAGGGTTCGAACAATCATAATTTATATCCAAGTGTGCTCCACATTCAAGAAGCTTATTGATTATTGCAATATCAGTATCAGTGAAAGTCTTAACTCCTCCCATTTCTTGCTTGTCAAACATTTTTTCAAAAGCCTCGCTTAATTTTGTCTCTGTTTCATGCATGCTTGCATACTGACAGTCCAACAAAATATTGAGGGATTCTATATCACGTGTTTTTATGCATTCTGACAACGGCAGTGTTCCTGTCTCACTGCATCTTCTCAACAGCTGGAATATGCTCCCGGGTACACATCTTTCTGACTCATTGATTTCGTTCAGTTGAGATAAATTTGAGAAACGATCGTCTCTTTCTCTGGCATTTCTGTCCATCAGCCTTTTTACTGTATCAATATCCTTTACCTCCATTGCCTTCATGAGAGCTGTGGACCCAGCTTGGTTCTGGTGTTTGATGTCTATCCCATCCTGTGCTAGCAGAACTTTCACCATTTCCGCAGATCCTGATGAACGTATGGAGGAAATCAAGGCTGTATTTCCATTACAGTTACAAGCATTGATGTCCACATTCCGCATAATGAGAGTATGGACTATGTCAATGAAACCATTCTCTGCACTTATCAACAATGGAGTGTTTCCATGTGCGTCCCTGCAGTTGACATTTGCACCAAAACCAACAAGTCTCTGAGCCATGTATTTGTGTCCATGCTGACAAGCTGAGAGCAATGCTTTGTCTAGCCCATCCTGGGAAACAGAGTGATTTCCCTTAAGGAGTTCAACTGATTCAATAATGTTCAGCAAGGTTGTGTCATCTGCTCCTTTTGTTGATGTCATTAAATTTACTTGTCTTGGCTCCTTTCCACACTTGTGTCTTGTCTGATGAATTAGACTCTGATCTAAAAGGATCACATTTTGGGCATCTTGAGAATTTGGTTGTGTGTTCGAAAGAACATCAGATGACAGACATGACTGTGGTCCAGCCAATGAACTTGTGCTAACTCCACCATTTGATTGGACTGTGACCAAATGTGACTTCATACATATATGATTTCCTTCTATTTCTTTTTGCTCTTGTTTCACTGAAGACATCTTGCTTCTTTTTTCCTTTTTAGGTGGCATCTTTTAGTAAAAATAAAAAACAAAAACATTTAGAGAGCAAATAAACAAATGTAAAGTAAATAATAAATACAAACCAGGATATACATGCCACGGGAGTGGTGAGTGCGGAGATAAGAACAAAGCCACTGTAACCCTCTGAATATGTAATAACAGTGACTAAAGATGGTTGTGCTTGCAACCGTATCACGTAAAACAAATATCTGCTGCAAGCGCCAGCGCATGAATGCATCAAAGTGCTTTCATGGTAGTATTATTTAAGGCGAATGTCCAGGACTGTCAAGGGTCTCCGGTGCTGTTCAACATTTACACAGTAAAAGTGGCCAATATTCAACCCACAGGGACAGGGTGTACGTTGATTTGTGGATGACATCCTAACGTACAGGACGGGTTCAGACAGACAAGTTGGTCAAAGACATCCAGGAAACCTTGCAAGCAATCTCACAGTGGTGTGGCGACTCAAGCTCCAAGATCAATCCGAACAAGGCCTGCATGATGGGGTGCTCTTTGAATAATTCCATTGTAAATGCTGAGCTCCCAGGCATCACTTCTGACGGTTGCACCATTGACAGGTGTGACAGGTTGAAATGCCTTGGAGTGACTCTTGATCAGTCTTTCCTACAATTGTCATGTTGAACATATCGTACAAAGATGCAAGAGAGGGTTAGGAGCACTCAAGACCATGGCTGCTGCCCACTTAGAACGCCTCCTGTTCATCCTATGTTGTCAGGTCGTTTTATCTATCATCGATTACGGACTAGGCATCCTCACACTGTCAAGAACCGTGTGAAAGGTTCGACCGCAACCAGAATAAAGGTATGTGACTGATTCTGGGCCGCACTAGAGATACCCCGATTTTGATGCAGTTGGTTGGGATTGTTATCGGTGACATCCAGACATAAACTGGCACAAGTCAAAGCCTATATGCGTGTCACCACAGACTAGCGGCACCCTCTGCACAGTAATATCTCAGACACCAAGGGATCAAGAGAGGATCGTCATGGATCGCACAGGCTGAGACAACAATCTGACACATCACTCCAGCTGAGACGATAGCCAAAGGGGTGAATCTGTCCACACTGGTGATAGAATGAGTACCAGAGAGTTATCATAACCTTAGGCAAGGAATGCAGAGAACTGAACAACGAGAGAGCAGAGCACGAGGTAAATCAGCTGATAACTGAGAACATCTAGGAGAATGACGCTGTCATATACACCGACGTATCAGTCGTGCGCAGTGGGACATCAGGCTGGGGTTTCTCGGCTAGAGTGAGAGGAGAGGTCATTGCTGAGTGCAGTGACATCAATTCTTAGAAACAGAATTTAAGGAGGTCACCGGCTGAAGTGGCTTCCATGCTTCGTATGGAAAATGGAAGACGCATGACAATTCTAGTAAAGAAAACTAAAGCATTCATCTCCCATCGTATGGAAAATGGAAGACGCATGACAATTCTAGTAAAGAAAACTAAAGCATTCATCTCCGACCTTCTTGAGACAGGAGACAAGTTAGCAAAGGAGGGTGCAATACAAGAACAAAAAGAACAACCATTTTCCAGGAAAAGAAGGCTATTATCCAAGCCATAAAGAACGTCTTAAATTAACTGTCCCTGCCTCCACTGGCAATGCATTCCAAGCATTCACCACTCTCTGACTACAAAAATATTTCCTAATATCTAATCTGGACCTCTCTTTAGTCAACTTGTAGCTATGCTCTCTTGTTATTCTGGGTGGCTGCATTTTAAAAAACTTGTTATAGTCTAATTTCCTCTTATCTTTTAAACTTTACCTCAGATAAAAGGCAGATTACTGCAACCCACTGTTCAATGGAATGCAGGAGTAGTAAGGAATAAAAAGCAAGAATTCATCAGAAAGTACAATGTTAACATAATCTGCATCCAAGAATCCCACCTAACCGATACCCAAAGATTTTTCATCTGTGGGTATGATTCCTTCCACGAAGACAGATCAAAGAGAAACAAATTAGGAATTCTGACATTGGTGAAACATTTAATCCCAGCCATAGAGACAAGCAGATCTGGAGAGGACAAGCTTGAAAGCATAAGTCAAGCTGCTCTTGCCTTAGGGTGATACGACAATCACAAACTGTTACAGCTCTCCAGGGACACCTATTAGACATACATAAGGTGACATTTGAAGGACAAACAAAGACACCTCGTTGTAGCAGCCTGTAACAGCCATTCACCAAGCTGGGGATACGAGACAACATCTCAGATAGGAGATTGAAGACTGGATGATGGAAAACAAACTTTTCCTCACATAAACCAGTCAGACGACATGACAACCAAGAGCATGGAAAAAAAGTGAGCACAACAGATCTCGCTATTACAACTAATGATATACATCGGATCACTACATGAATAGTGAACAGCCAACGGTGAGGAAGTGACCATGTGCCAATAACTCTCACAATGGCTGGAATAGGAAGTAAGGAGCAATGTACCATGGCCTCCAGCTGGAACCTCAAAATGGCAAACTGGGCCTACTTTGAGGAAACGGTTGATCAGCTTTGTCAAAATATCACCAGAACAAAGAACACAAACAAAAATGGCGACAGTATTAGTGATGCCATCATTCAAGCCGTTTAGGCAACATTTCCACGTGGCAATTGGCGAGACTACAAACCTTACTGGAGCGACAGCTTAGAGAAACCTCATGGTGACCTCAGTAAAGCAAGGAAAACCACGGAGCTGAACCCCAGTCAAAAATACCAAGAGAGGAGACATAACAACATAAAACATGCCTTCGACGAACAGAAAAAGGCTGAAACACAAAAGAGTTGGCACAAAAAGACCAGTAGCCTGAACATGGATAAAACACGAGACTGCTGACACATATGGAGGAAAAACTGCTTGCAGGACAACTCACAATCTGCTTATAGGAAAAACTAGTACTGAGGATCAGCTGGTATATCTAGTCCAGGAATTAGAAGATGCTTTCCAAGATAAGATAAAAAGTACTGGTTGTCTTTGTTGACTTAACTAAGGCCTTCAACAAGGTGTAGAAAGAAGAATACCTCCAGTACCGCACAGCAAGAGTGAAACTTGATGGAAAACTAAGCCACTGTGTCAACCTCCAGAAAGGTGTACCACAAGGAGTCATCTCACCCACTCTCTTCATAATATTGATTAACGATAATGCAGAGACACTTCCCAAGCATTTCTCCAGAGCTCCCCATATCAATGGTCTTGCAGAACATTTGCCTCCTGCAAAACACAGAATGCAGACAGCACTAAACACAAATTGGCATCTGATTGGGGTGTTCAAATCAACTACTCAAAGACAGCAGCAACCTGCTTCTCGCTTTCAAACCAAAAAGAAATGGTTAAGCTACAATTGCAAGAAATGTCTACACAGGCACAATCAGACAGGCATTGAAATATGTAATTTCAGTCTGGGCGACTGCACCCAAAACAAACGCAGAACGCTAAACAAACATCCAAAATGCAAGCCTCAGACTAATAACAGGAAGGATGAGGACCACCCCAACCAGGCGATGGAAAAGCACACTAAACTACTCCCTCGACAGCAGGCGGGATGAGAAGGTGTTTGTGCACAGTGAAAAGCTGAAGCACATGCCAAATCCATCCTATGCTAAATTTGACAAAAATCAACTAATGAAAACCTCCCAAAGCAATTCACAGAAATGGAAATGCTGATTGTCTATGAAGAGTCAAACTATTGCCATAAAAATATCCTAATAAGCACAGAAATGAAGATCCTGTCACGCCGTGCCGTGCATAGGAAATATGGTGTTCGGCCCATATTATTTTGTAACCCCCAGCACTTGGTGGATATTTCCAGCGTCATGCCGGTCGCGTTTTACTTCCTGGAACTGAACCGGTACCCATTTATGGCTGGGTTGACCCGGAAGCCATTGCAATCTGAACAAATACTTCCGCTTTACTTGGGAATGAATCCAGGACCACTCAGATGTGAAGTCAGCTCGCTAACCACTGTGCTACGCGGCTCCAACCACAGAGATACCAGGAATTAAAAAAAGGTTAAACAACTAAAAACTATAGCTCAGAAGATGATTGGAAAATACAGCCCTAAGGACTGGACTCACATATACACAGATGGATCCCGAGGCTGCATTTAAGAATAGTGGAAGAGGCATTTTTGTAAAATACAACAAATGGGAAAACAACCCGTAGTGCGTTCCGTACTGGGAAGATTTCTTCCAGCCTTAGGGCACTAGTCTATGGTGTTCCTTCAGGCACTTTGAATGTTTACCAGATCAGATGAACACCCAACTAAGATAGTTATCGCTACAGATTACAGATCACTACTGGAAGCCATAAAAAACAACAGAGGTGAACAAATGCTGTGCAAAATCAGATCAGAGCTCAACAAAATCCAAAGAACCTCAACAGGTGCTCTTCAGTGACTACCCGCCCGTTCTGGAATTAGAGGTACATGAGAGAGCTGATGCCAAAGCAGGTGGCAAGATGGAACAACTTATCCATGCAGTGTCCTACTGAGAGGCAAAAGCTATCATGCACAATCAGCACAACTCGAAATGGATGAAGGACGTGGAAGTGAGCAATAGACCTGATCAACCCCACAGACACCAACAAACTGCCACCTTCGCCTGAGAACAGGCCACTGCAGACTATTGGGTCACATACATCAGCTAAGATATCACACAGAAGTGACCGCCCATGTGGAACCCGAGTCCAGACCCCTGAACACATCTTACAGAGCTGCCCAAAACAGAGACCTACAATGCCTAACCTGGCCAGAGGGAGCCAAGGTGAATTAGAAAGCTGGACGCAGAGAGGACTGTTGACTACAGATCTAGCATGACCAAAAAGCCTGAACGCAGATGAGAAATCAATCGCTATGGAAACTTCTACACAAATTAAGCACTCTAGATGTCCGGTGGCCTTGAGATGGAATCCTTTTGTCAGTTCATTAGTCATTGGATCATCTTCATCGCACTCGGGACAAGTCCATGCGCTCCCAGTTCTCATCCTCAGTATGCGGTCCTGTGCTGGTTAACCAGATGTCTTTCGATCACCGTGCGGCGGGGATCCTTCCTCTCTGCCCCTCATTTCACACTCAATTCAACCAGTCGCGCCAAGGGCGTAGAGTCTGGATCAACTTCCGAATCTTCCTTCCAGCCGATTTACCTAACGCCATTTAGGATATCGGCTGGGTCCATTGATCTCCTGCCATCGTGGCCGTACTCGCCAACCTATCAGCTTTCTCGTTCCCTTTCGACACCTGCATGTCCCGGCACAGTATGAACCGCATGGGCCAAAGCCAAAAGAAGCGTGTGTTGGGAAATCAAGTACAATGGACAATCAAAACCTCACAGGTAATGCAGGCAATTAAAAACTACATATTCTAGACATCAGTGAAAGCAGATGAACAAACTATGGATAAACTACAACTGGAACAGGAGAAACTAGACTATTAATAAACTAAACTAGAATAGATTCGATGCGCATAGTATTTAGCTCAAGGAAATGTAAAAGAAACTGATTGTATACAGACTCTGCATGGTCCTCTAAACCAGTATAAAGACGTTAAGCTAAGTGGGGGAATAAATATTAGGATATGTTTTTGACTTTTTCATTACCAGAAAAAGCCGAATTTAAGACATTTGTGGGTAACTTGATAGCACTGATGTTAATTTGTTTGATTTATGAAGAAGGGTTAATTGAGGGTTGCGTGTGTTGTTTAAAATATGTGGGGCAATACAAAAAGGGGATGAAATATGTTCAATTGTCATTGTCTTGTGTGCAGCTGTACTGTAGCATAATTGCAACTAAAACCAATTGTACTAAAAGTGTCCAGTTCAATCGGTCTGCCCCTACTCTCTGTAGTTCTTACATGTTCATTGACGCCATGGTTGCACCCTTCTTTGAGATAATTCTGCATAGAGTCTATCCAGGTCTACTCTGCTTCCTTTTTTCGCTAAGTTTTCACATAATTGCCATTAAAGAGAGTAATATTGCTCATCTACAGCATGTGCCCGGTGTACTCCCAACATTTCTTTCTGATGACATTAGAAAACCTTCTTTCAGTGCTGTTATTTAGGTTCATAAAGATTCCTCCACCTCCATTGTTGGTGATCTACCCTCCATATCCATTGCATTGTTGGTGATCCATATCCTGCCTGAATGTGAGACAGAACATCTATTTCATAAGCTACCTATGCTACTGTAGAGGGAACAGGTGTGTTTGCAATTTGTTTACCACACAGATGGAAAACCACATAGTGAAGGATACCACAACAGCGCTAAACACTGACATTACATATCAAACTTTTATACATACATTTTCTGAATTTATGGTCATACTTCTTACAATCTACCTTTACCTGAGGGACGATGAGGCTAACGTCTGGTCAGGCAAAACACACTGATCAGACAATGTTAGCCAGGGTCAGGAGAAATATACTGACCAAGACCCTCACCTGACCTCCCCGTTGGCCGCCCTGGAAACAGACTGTTGTCAAGGACACTAGTCTGGCTAACAAGTTGAGGTTCAACGTGATCCCCGTAGTATTGAGAGACACGCAGATGAAGCCAAGCATAGCACAGCAACCGCCTGGAGGACCCCGGTCAACCTGCATCTGCACGCTCAGGATGTGAGGAAGGCTACAACAACCCGCCACTTAACGTCCTTTTCAGGGAGCACGAAAGAGTAAACCTACTCATTGTGGGCATTCGCAAACAACAACCTTTATCTGTATAACTTCATTGCTGGTGCCATCCATCTTTTTTTGCAACATTGACAATGACACTTGATTCTCATTGAATGCTTCCAGGCAGTGTAAGTCCTTTCTAGCTTCGGCAACCTGTAGCTTATGTTGTCTTTTCTCTTTCTTCTTGTACACCTTAAACCGCTGCTGGTAATGATCAAACTTATTCTGCAATACTTCTGATCTTATTTTTCAAGCTGTTTCTGAATGCTCTCATGCCTTGACTCATAATCTCGCAGTTTCTTGTTCATGGCATTACTTTTCACCAATTAATAATGAATTATTTGTAGATGTTTTTAGCATCTGAAGACATTCTTTTTTCCAAGGCTTGGAGAGCCAACTTTGAATCTGAGAAAACAAAGATCTCTTCAGACTGTATAGTGCCGCTTTCAAAATCTGAGATTATACGGCACAAGGCTTTTTCTATTGATATTATTTCCGCTTCGTAATTGGACCAGGTCTCTCCACAAGGGAGATAGATGTTGGGGTAGTCTTCTTGGTGCAGGTTATAGTATTTAATTACAGCATTGGTGGTAGCTCCATCCGTGTATACTTTGTTTTGTGGATATGAGCCTATAATTCCCAAAGCAATAGTTTTCAGCAATGATGGTAGGGATTTCCTGTCGCAGAGTACAGTTATTACTGTGGTGGTAGTCGCCTTTCAGCAAGGTGGTTCATCATTGATGACCGCAATAAGCCTTCTACCCTCTGGCAGGTGGTGTTTATCTATATTGTCTTTCGCCTTTTTTTTTAAGGAAATTTTTTTATTCTATGCTTTTCGTGAATTGTTCATCCATTTTCCTATTCTCCTCCGAGTGTCCATTCTAATCTTAAGAAGTATATTTCATGCATTTCCACGACAAAGCGTTCTCGTCTCAGGTTTAGAGATTCGATGTTACAGTTAATTTCACATGATCATTGATGATTAGTATTATTAGCTTAGCCTAGGCCCTTAGGGAAGCCAAAGGGAAGACAAATCATGATAAAATTTGACAGCAATTTGGTTGGGTAAAAACTGAAAAAATTGGTTTAAAGATCGAGTATAACATTTCTGAGGGCCATTAAATTTCAAACATGAACACTCACACTGCACAGATAAAACATAAAAAACGGATGTTACATGCTCACAAGACAAGTCACTAGGATTTGTTTAAAGTTTAAGAACATCATATAGAACTTACTTACACACGATGGGATTGGTAGATATATATCACTGTCGTGTCAGTTTGTAATTTCAAGAAAAAAAGTTGAAAGTAAAGTTAAAAGTAAGTGAAAGTAATTATTAGATCTACAATTGCAAGCTAACGACACTAGCGCTCAATAGTTTTTTAACAAATATATGATATAATTATATATAAATAAGCAATAAAAATAAAATATATAGAATATTCACTACTAATTATTTCTAATTGAAATTATAAGCATCTAATATAATAGTTTAATATATATTTAATAGTGATAGTGGAAGTGATAAACACACAACAAATGATTGATTACTATTTGTTTTTTATTATACTGTCACTGACCATCATTATTTCGTTAGTTTTAGGCAGGTGAGAAAAATGGCTGACAAGCACGTTGGCTTGGCAAAAATTGTTGAGTCTTATAGCCTACAACTAATTCTACATTCTACTAATGAAACATTTGATTTAATGTTGAATTTGTAGACGCTAAAACTATAGATAAGTCAAGTATAATAATATTGAATATTATTAAAACTGCAACAAGAGTATAGATAAATGGGTGTATAATTCACTAATACTTTAGCTATGTTTCTGTTAAGAAATGCCCTGAACTAAGACAAGTTACTAAACTAGTAAACGTACCTTTACTCTTGAATTTATTGTCTATTAATGACGATTCGAATGTTCGATCAGTCCTGCCGGTGATTCAAATTCTAGGGATGCCAGATCAAAATTCTAAAAAAAAGCCAAACAATGACCCATAAAAAAAGGCCAAACTAACTTTTAAAAAAAAGCCACACAAAAATTCAAATCAAGTTTAATTGGATTTGTTAAAATTTACATCACAAAAACAGTTCTAGGTTCTTCTTCTTCATCTTCTTCTGCGTACACAGTCAGACAGTAACCATTATTTTTTCGAAAAAAGCGGCGGTCATCCTGAGGCTCTCGCCACTGCCATAGAGCTTGTCTTGCAGTTCCACTGGTAATGGCCACATCTGCTCTCTCTGATCCTCGTATGTCGGGCAGTTCTGCAGCAGATGTTCAGCGGTCATTTTACCAGTACCGCACGGGCATTCGTCGGTACACCCTATCTTCAATTTGTTGAATAGGTGGTACCTCAGTCTGTTGTGGCCAGTGCGAAGTCTAAAGACAACGACCTGCTCTCTTCGGTTCAACTGGTAATAGGCATCGTTTTTGGTGTAACCAGTATGTTCGGTTTCCCATTTGGTCATGTATCTGGCTTTGATAAGCCGTTTTGACTCTTCGTACGTCATACTAGTATCTGTTTGTGGTAGTCTTGCACGTTCTTTTGCCAGTTCTAGGTTCAAATTATACCTGTTATCCCAACCAGATCCTGCATTATAAACATTTTCAGATGTAAATTCTCGTAATATTTTTGCCGATGAAGTGAAATCCTTGCAACATATGTTCGATAAAAAACCAGCTTGTTTCTTGCCTTAGTTTTGGTTACACGAGAGAATATTCTCTCAACTACTGCATTACTCAATGGGATTATAAGACAAGAAAGGGCAAAGTGGCAAGCTCTTTGAATGCTACGTGTTACATAACGCCAATACAAAACTGTTCACTGTCTGTAGGGTGTCCATCTTTTACATAAATAATTTTTCTATATTGTTCTTCAATCGCGTTGATGTTGTTTTCTGTAAGGTGCATTAAGGGTTTTCGTGTGTTTCACCGTTATTTCATGATTTGTGAGCTTGCAAACAGTTGTGGAACAATTGTGGTGCAGTGATACAATTTACAATAAGCCACATCAGACTCATCAGCAGCTTTTTTTAAAAACATTTTTAAAACTAAATTGTTCTTGTCTTGATTATCTTGAAACTTAAACTATAACCACTAGATGGACCCTACATAGTGCCCAATAAGGAAAGATACAGTTTAAGTGTTGCAGTTCCAATTGTATATCTTCTAGTTTTCTTTTATTTCAATTCAAACGATTCTAGATCTTTAAAAAAAACCGCCCCCCCCAAAAAAAATGGAAGAAAATTTACTGACGCTAAGCGATCTAAAAAAAAGCCAAAAAGTCTAACACAGACGCTCTTAAAGAGGCCAGATTTATTTAATTTGGCCGTAAAAATGCCAATAAACCAACCCTGCTCAATACCACGTGTAGGGGTATTTTAAACTCCCGCAAAATGTCGGGTTGCCGCGTCGAAATCACCAAATCTGTAACACTTGTCGCTGGGAGGTCAGGCTATCGCAGAACTCAAACAAACTGGCCAATCATCACGAAAACTCTCTTCCTAAAAATAGACTTTTCGTCAATTATCGAAGTGCCAACATCTGTACCAGTAACCGTCCCGCGCGATTTTCCCGCGGAAAATTAAGTTTCTGTTTTTCAGAGTTGCGCGAAATTGAGATCGGTTGCGAGCTGCCGTGTTTTGGACTACTTTCATTTGTTGACCGCTATTTTTTTGCTTACCTGTTACAGTGATGTTGTATATTCTCGATGTTACAAATGTGCCCGCTTGAAAATTTGAGGATAAAGACATGAAGCGAAGTTACACTGCACAGCTTTTGTACGAAATGTACACTGTATTTTGTTTTTTTGCAACCCATCTTGCACGAACTCGGCAGAATTAACAAGCTCTTCGAGTTAGAGCAGTCTTGCCAAATTGTTGAGGGAATTGATGACGTTACATCGCTATATTCTGCAATATATCGTGAGACCAACGACATTCGATACATGAGCTTCGACTTTGAAGTATGACATTGACGACCTCTCAAATCCAGGGGCGAATTCGGTTTGCTGCTACACCCCCCCCCCCCCCTACCCAATATAAATTAGAACAACAAAAATTTACTTCATTAATTAATGTACTTCATTCCTGATTCGTGTCACTTTTTAATGACGTATTTTAGGTACCTTCTAGATTTAACAGTTAACTAAATATGATTCAGTTTTTGCTAAACTACTATTAAATACAAAACATTGTGATTGTTTTTGTGCCATAGACAATAGAACTAACAGAGAAGAATTAGAATTATAATAATCGTTTTACAGTTTATACGAGATTCATTTTCTTGAGCTTCACGGCATGAACTGCGTCAATAACATCGTCAGAGTATATTTTCGCTAGCGTTTCTCTCTCAATACTAAGTAGTTCTAGATCACTTAATTAACCCACTATGTTCCATTGACGCTCGCAAGTATGAGGTTCTAATTTCAGTTTGATGAATGGCTTGGCTTGGTTTTGTTCGTTCTCAATCTCCGCTACCGAACACTGAAAGGGCTTAAGTAGTAGAATGTAGTCCAGAGAACGGAATGCGTTGTGTAGTAGTTTACAGCTTGACTGCGATATTTGCACCTTTTGGTCCAACACATCCAAGTTTTTTTTTAGTACTGGGTAAGCACTCCCTCTTCGGTCCCTTCTCCTTAGCCAGTCTTCTTGCTGCAGCCTGTTTTCCGGGATCACCGCGTGGAGGTGTAGAAGGGTCTTGGCAGCTCTAGTTCGCTGGCACTGACGCTAGCAGTCAGCTATGGGTCGCTGACCACTGCAGCTCATGTGCTAATTTTTGGATTAATGATCTTTCACAGCTAGCTATGAACATTGAAATCGTTTACGAAATTTGCAAAGCGATCCGTACATTGGAAAAACATCTCCACCTTTACTGGTGATAAAATGAAGTTCCAAGGGAGAAGTTGGAAGTGGGTCACGACTGTTGATCAGTTGCAACCAACATTCGTTAATCTCAGTAAAGGAACTCATATCCATCAATAGGGGATGGCGTGGCCTAGTGGTTAAGTGGCACGGCTCACAACCAAAGGTGCTGGGTTCGATCCCCATCACAGCACCGGCCGTTACCCCTGGAAGCAAACCCTTAGAAAATGCAGGAGGAAGCAGACCCTTACATAAAATGTATGCTGAAGTCGGATGCACTTGGCCGACAGGCGCAAAATAAAAACCACAGTGTAACGCACATACGCCTTGGGGAATAGAGAAATAAGGCGAACGAAAAAAAAAAAAAAAAAAAATATCCATCAATATCGGTGTGATAAAAAATTTCGAGTTAAAGTCAATCTTGTCTGAGAAGATTCATATGTTGATTGCCGATTCGAATAAAATTTGGTATGTCAAACATAAATCAAAATGTGGAATTTTCATCTTTCGATCTGACACATTTGCTCTTTTCACCCTTGTCTGGGCGTGAACACACATCTTATCGAATTTCTTCAGTTTATTTTCAAGGAGTTTCTAGATCAGAAGCTGCATCCTTGAAATTTATGGTAGGATCCTACAGTCGCTCCCGTGCCTGCTCAATTCTTTCAGGGATGGTGTTCCAGGGATGGTGTTTCAGAAATAAAGTACAGCAATAAAATTGAAATTAGATATATTTTGCAAAAGTTCGTTTGCCTCAGCTCTAGTCTCAGCTGTCTGTTTTCTATCTTTGGCAAGTTTCTCTAGTAATTTAAAGAGTTCACACACTCCTTCATACATCATTTCAACAACTTCTGCTCGTGCACTCCGTCGGGTTTCAGATTCATGTATTGATGTTATCGACACAGTCATTTTATAGTTATTCCCAGCGAAGTGTGGAACATGAGAAAACCACGTATATGGTCTCGATTGTAGCAAAGAAGATAATGACGATCGAATCCTACTTGGAGGAATGAACTCCTGCTAAGTTCAAGCTATGATTATCACAATTGACAAACTATGCACGATGAAATCTTGCAGCGATCCTTTGCTGAAAGCCTGATATATGGTTAGTCATCACAGCAGCATTGACGTACCATTGAGATCGGCAATCAGTCACAGGTATGATGTCTTTTTCAATTTATCCCCTAGGATCGTTAGCGTGGATGTCAAGACTCTTTCAAGCGTCGCCGGATCTTTAACGTGGATGTCAAGACTCTTTCGAGCGTCGCCGCATCTTTAGCGTGGATGTCAAGACTCTTTCAAGCGTCGCCGCATCTTTAGCGGGGATGTCAAGACTCTTTCAAGTCTAGCCGCATCTTTAGGGTGGATGTCAAGACTTTTTCAAGCGTCACCGCATCTTTAGCGTGGATGTCAAGACTCTTTCGAGCGTCGCCGCATCTTTAGCGTGGATGTCAAGACTCTTTCAAGTCTTGTCGCATCTTTAGGGTGGATGTCAAGACTCTTTCAAGCGTCGCCGCATCTTTAGCGTGGATGTCAAGACTCTTTCAAACGTCGCCGCATCTTTAGCGTGGATGTCAAGACTCTTTCAAGTCTAGCCGCATCTTTAGCGCGGATGTCAAGACTCTTTCAAGTCTAGCCGCATCTTTAGCGTGGATGTCAAGACTCTTTCAAGTCTAGCCGCATCTTTAGCGTGGATTTCAAGACTCTTTCAAGCGTCGCCGCATCTTTAGCGTGGATGTCAAGACTCTTTCAAGTCTAGCCGCATCTTTAGGGTGGATGTCAAGACTCTTTCAAGCGTCGCCGCATCTTTAGCGTGGATGTCAAGACTCTTTCAAACGTCGCCGCATCTTTAGCGTGGATGTCAAGACTCTTTCAAGTCTAGCCGCATCTTTAGCGTGGATTTAAATAAACTCAAAAACTATTCTTTAATTTCCACTGTTTTGTTTACGAAATCCAGACCAGCCAATCGGATTACTTCTGAATTCTGCTCTTGATGTCATAGATCATGAGTCGAGTCCCGAAAAATTCCACAGCAAAGGCTGGGTCCTGTTATCAATTAGTAACTGATTATTCAATGTGTAGACAAGAAAACTAATAAATTCATTCTGAATTTCGGGCGATTGGTAAGACAATGATCTCGGATATTCTTTAACAGATTTCAAATTGGTTGGCATCAATGGATCGAACTGCGACATTAATTTGAATAAGACTAGAAAGTTTTCAGTATTTGTTCCATCATCATCATGTAAACTTTCTATATGGCCACGAAATGTTAAATTGAGATGCTAGAAACCTGATACAGGTTAGTACTCTTTTCCAAATATCTCGCCATCATTGCTTTTCTGACTGAATTTGTGATTGCACTTCGGCATCAATTCCTCTTCCTTGATATAATCTTCTTTCTGCTTCTTTCCATGTAGTAAATGCTTTACGATGGCTAGTTCTGTCTTCATATTTCTGCACCCGTTCTGTGTGTCTCCAGTTAGGAAGATAGATTATTTGAAGTTGACGATGTATACAGTAAACAACAGACACAGTAAGCTAATTCATTTAAAGGTGAAGACAGCAACCACGATAGACTTACTTCATCCCCGATTGCAGGTTAACGTTTAAACAATTTGTGAGTCGTTGAGCGCCCACTATTTAATGTAAAACGAATGTCTTTATTTTGAAAGAATAGAGAACCACAGTTGACCAGTTCTATTCGCAATGTATCTCATATTGTTGCCAGCTGGGATGTGTTGTCAAAATCAATGTAACCGACACGATGAAACTCCAACACGGCAGGAATTCGATTTAGGAGAATTTTGTGGCCATGGTCATTAATTACCATCATCACTTTTGTTATGATCCCTATTCTAATCATCGAAATCATTTTGAAACTTCGCTATTTTCTTCATTGTCGCGGTAATTTTACAGATACAAATCAATGTTCTCATTATCCAATACTGGACGCTGGTCTTCTACAAGTTCTCATTTTTCCGTCTTCACAATTTTCTTTGGATTTTGATTTTATAGACGACGTGGAAGTGTCTATCCATCTGTAGCCTTTATTCGTTAAAACAAAATGTCATCAAAAACTTTTCTTTGTAGGATCAAGGTCGAACTCTCTATCTCTCTTCCGTCGTAAAACACTACTCCGCTTTTTTTGCGGGTATTGCAAATTCAGAAAGTAACTGAAAAAAGGTAACAAAATAATGGTATTACATTTACAAAATAATATCGATTTTATTCGATTTTATTCACTTACTTTTCGAAAAACTGGACAAAAGAGTTGACATCCACTATATGTATATATATATACACACACACACACACACACACACACGCACGCACGCACGCACGCACACACACACACACACACCCACCCACACACACACACACACACACACACTCTCTCTCTGGTTGTCTATATACAGGTGTATACTCTCTGGTTGTCTATATCGTCAAGTCATCTGCATATAGTGCACTGTGTACACTTTGATTGATTTATGTGAAAATATCATTGATAGATATGAAGAACGGAATCGGTGAGAGTATTTCCCCTTACGTTCCAGGGATTCAATCAAAGCCTATCTCGTAGTCAATAAAGCAGATAAGAAGTGGTCGTTCTTGATTGATCATTTTGTTGTTGTTATTAGACGCTGCAATGACCCTGTGTCATCCCGCGTGCCTCTGGTCTTGCAGAATCCCAAGTGGTTATCTTTTAGCATCTCCTCTATCTTGCCATCGATTCTCTTCATAATTATCTTTAATATCATTTCAGATGTATGTGGAAGTAAGCTTATTGTTCAGAATTGATCACATGCTATTGTATTAGTATTTTTGTTGTTAACTTAACTTAACGTCTTTATACTGGTTTAGAAGACCCTGCAGAGTCTGTATACAACCAGTTACATTTACATCACCTTGCTCTAAAATCTATGCGCATCCAGTTTATTCTTAAACGCATTAACTGTCCCTGCCTCCACCACCTCCCCTGGCAATGCATTCCAAGCAGACACCACTCACTGACTAAAAAAATATTTCCTAATATCTAACCTGGACCTCTCTTTAATCAGCTTGTAGCTATGCCCTCGTGTTATTGTAGGTGGCTGTATTTTAAAAAACTTGTTATAGTCTAATTTATCGATTCCTCTGATCATCTTATAAACCTGTATTAAGTCACCACGAATTCTTCTCTCTTCGAGACACTGTAGGCCCGTTTTTCTGAGTCGTTCCTCATAACTGTAATTCTGGAATCCCACTATCATCTTTGTCGCTCTTTTTTGTATTCTTTCTAGCATGTTTATGTCCCCTCTATGATAAGGACTCCATACCTGTACACAGTACTCCAATCTAGGTCTAACTAAAGCTTTATACAGTTTGACGATCACTTCCTTGCTCCTATGTTTAATATTTCTTTTTATCATACCTAACATTGCATTTGCCTTTTTCACTGCTACCTTAACTTGCTCACTCACCTTTCCTGTATGATCTATTATAACCCCTAGGTCCCTTTCCTTGTTGTTGTTGTTGGGTGGGGGGGGGGGGGGGCGGGAACAAAGGGATTGTTATTGAAGATATGTGTTCCTTTGGCCGTATTTCATTGTTGTAAATATCATTACCATACTTAAAAAGTAGATAATGTAGAGTCTCCCTCGCTGTTTTAAGTAGCTCTACGGGTATCTCATCTTTCCCGAAAAACCTCAAATTGTAAACATAGTTTCTTGCTTTGGACCGTTATCAATAGAACATTAACGATAAAATGTAAGTTTTTAATTGCGTCTTCAATATAAATGTTTTTATCTTCAGACAAAATTAGATTTGTTATTTTGGAGAGCCGAAGTGACACGAGTGCTGGAAAATAGAGATTCAAATTCTATACTCAACAGACTCTCGCGTCAATCACAGCGAGCAAACAAGCATCTAGAGCAGTGCTCTTCAACCTGTGTGCTACTGCTCACTTGGGGGGCATTTTATCTTTTAGGTGGACAGTAGCAGAATAATGATATGCTCTATTAAAACACAACCTAAGGAAACGGTGGCAGAATACTAGAAAACAAACAAAAGGTGAACATTTTAAGAACCTGTGTTTTTTCGGTGGCAGCATACGGCTGTAAAACATGGATAGTTACCAAAAATCTCAAGGAAGAGAATCGAGTCCTTCGAGTCGAAATCTTATAGAAAGTTCCTCCAAATAGCGTGAACCGAAAAAAGGAAGAATACAGACATTCGACAAGAGTTGAGCATAGAAAAGAACTAGTTCATACATTTAAAAGACAACGGTCTTGAGAGAATGGTAATGGAAGGTACAGTGGAGGGCAACAGAAGTAGAGGTAGACCAAGACGACGATGGCACCAAGACGTCATGGAATGCTTGGACATGACTCTGGAAGAGATTTGGGGATTTGACAAGGGATCGAGTTTCTTTCAAACGGACTGTAATGGGAGCGACTTTCTGCGAGATATATTCTCAAAGGCAAAGGACGCCGTCCATCGTAGACGATGATGGCATAGTTAATGTTTCTAGCGCTATTTTTAGCAAAGACTAACTGCGCTACTTTGTATCCTCACTCTCTCGTCTCACTCCCGACCCCAGTTGCAAGTCAAGGACAAGACGACTAGGGGGCGACTACGAGATGCAGGAGACTCCGCATCAAGCAACCGTGAAAAAGACGATGGAGTTCGGAGCCGAACCCACATTACCTGATCACGAGACCGACGGCTTAACCACTTCGCCACGGAATCCCCAGTTACATGCGAGGTACATTCTACACGATTATTAAAAACATCAAAAATGCTCAGGCTCGGGGGACGATCTCGGAGTTATCTTCAGTTGAGATTTTAGTGGGCGGTACGGAAAATGTACGGTCACGAAAGTTATGTTGTTGTTGTTACGGATTCAGCAGCATCCTGGCTCTCGCCCTTCGGCCTAACGCCATGTAATGGTATCCGCACGTATTTATCAGATGTTGTCTAGTGACATACAAAGTGTTCCATGTTTCTAGCCACGAAGGAAGAAGAATTTTCCTAAATTCCTTGAGCGCCGAGCACTCAAAGAGGTGATGATCAACGGTTTCACATGGGTGTGTACACAGATGGCCCTCAGGAGTGTGTTGTGGTTGGATTCTGTTCAGGTGCTTGTTATGTGGAATGTGTTGGGATCTCAGTCGAAAAATGGTGCTCTGATCCTTCCTTGTGAGTTGTTTTACACTCATTTGAATTGAGGTTTGCCATACGTCTGTAGACCTCCCTTCCCGTGCTTCCCATGGCCTATCTGTTCAGCCAAATTTCTTTGTTCGCTGATCTTATGAGCTGTTTGGCTGTTTGTAAAGTTGTTATTGTGTGTGGTTGTTCTCGTCTTGATCCGGCTTTTCCTAGTCTGTCTGCCTTGTTATTGCCAAGTGTGCTTGAGTGTCCAGTGATCCACTGCAGAACTATTTTGGCAGCACTGGAAGTAATAATGTGGTAAATGTCTAGGTATAATTGGATAAGGTCAGGACTACGAGGACCAGCAACTTCTAATGTTTGAAGAGATGCCATTGAATCGTTTGCGACAGGTATAAAAAGGTTAAAGACACTGCTCTAGTGACAGCAGCAATACAAAGTTTCCTTTTAAATAAAATTTTATTCTGATTGACATCTAAAAACATTCGTCATTATTGACGAATTATCGTTTGTAAATTCCAAATTTATTGAACACTATCGTTTCTACATAATTTAATAATTTGCTCGCCAATTTCAAATAGGATGGCCAAACGGGTCGCCATAGTTGGAGCAGGGTGCACTGGCCTTGGAGCTATTAAATGCTGTATAGACGAGAACATGGCCCCTACTTGCTTCGAGTCCGCTTCTGACATAGGAGGACTATGGCGGTTTACGGATGCCGTCACCGATCAACGCGGCAGCGTCATGAGCTCAACAATAATCAACACCAGTAAAGAGATGATGGCTTTCAGCGACTTCCCACCTCCCAAGGAATTTCCAAACTTTATGCATCACGGCAAAGTTATGGAGTACTTTCGTTTGTACGCCGACAAGTAAGTATCTACGATTTTCTTCTTCTTCTTCTTCTTCTTCTTCTTCTTCTTCTTCTTCTTCTTCTTCTTCTTCTTCTTCTTCTTCCTTTTCTTCTTTTTTTCTTCTTCTTCTTCTTCTTCTTCTTCTTCTTCTTCTTCTTCTTCTTCTTCTTCCTCTTCTTCTTCTTCTTCTTCTTCTTCTTCTTCTTCTTCTTCTTCCTTTTCTTCTTTTTTTTCTTCTTCTTCTTCTTCTTCTTCTTCTTCTTCTGTATCTTCTTCTTCTTCTTCCTCTTCTTCTTCTTCTTCTTCTTCTTCTTCCTCTTCTTCTTCTTCTTTTTCTTCTATTTCTTCACTCATTTCTTTTGATATTCTTGTCTTTTTTCTCTTCCACCTTATTTTCATAGGATTTTTCGACTAACGTGCGCCAAGTCTGTCTGTGTTTCGCTCTCATCTTCAACAACTGCCACGTCCACAGGTCCACGTTATTAACTATATCGTATCATTAATCAATCAATCAATGAATTAATCAATCAAAACCCGTCACTACTCTCAGTATATAGGTCATTGTCAACATCCCGCCAGCATACATGTCAAGGGTTGCTGTGTCTGCCTCTCTCCAGGTGTAATCATGTAATCTTAGTTCCTTCCTACACTCTTTTCTTCGTATATTTTTGTACCTTCCCCCTTCCTTTTCCTTCTCTCCCTCTCTCTCTCTCTCTCTCTCTCACTCTCCCTCTTCTCTTGGGGATTCCGTATAAGAGCCTGTGTGGCTATGTTGGACGGTGTCTTCCGTAGCGTATATTCTAACTTTATATCTTGAAGTTGATCCGTTTGTTCGTAGTGGCCGTATGACTTATGACAAAGCAATATTAAGAGATTACGAGGCTTTATAAACAAATCGAAGAAGAATCGACTAGAAGAATCGATCATACCACACTGCGATTTAAGGACCTATGCAAGAGTGACACGAAGTAATACGACGTCCCATTTGAAAGATTGGAAACAATTGCTCAGGGTCGAGTTATTTGGAGACATGTCAGCTGGAAGGGGCATTGTGGCTGCAGACTCTCGTAGAGGCCTTATGTTTCCAGAGCAAATAGAAAGACTGAAGAGCTCGGGAGACACCCCGGCAAGCCAGCCTAAGCACTGTTGTATGATCTAATGTTGGGACTGTCACTCGTAGATCGGCCTTTACAGTCATAGCAGGCCGTGTCGAAATACAGGAGACAGAGCTGGACAAAACTCACAGGGTGCCACGCGTATGGTCTACAGGAGACAGAGCTGGACAAAACTCACAGGGTGCCCCGCGTATGGTCTACAGAAGACAGAGCTAGACAAAACTCACAGGGTGCCACGCGCATGGTCTACAGGAGACAGAGCTAGACAAAATCCACAGGGCGCCACGCGTATGGTCTACAGGAGACAGAGCTGGACAAAACTCACAGGGCGCCACGCCCATGGTCTACAGGAGACAGAGCTGGACAAAACTCACAGGGCGCCACGCCCATGGTCTACAGGAGACAGAGCTAGACAAAACTCACAGGGCGCCACGCCCATGGTCTACAGGAGACAGAGCTGGACAAAACTCACAGGGCGCCACGCCCATGGTCTTATAAAAACTGAAACGCTTATGATAATGAACAATAAATCATTGAGAAAGATTATGGGCCTACAGTGATTCGACAAGATTACAAACGAAAGGTTACGACGGAGAACAGGACAAAGACAGAGGTAACATGGAACGTTAGCGCCGGATAGAGAACACACTGTGAAAACCTCATTGCAGAATTATCAGGTAATACCTGTCATGGAGCTAACAGAGAGAAGAGGAAAAGAAGGACAAAGGAACACACGGAGAAGAGATTTATAGGCCGATACAAGCAAAACAGAGAGACGCTGGAAAGAACTGGAGAAGATAGCACATTGTGGATCTGCTTGGAGAGGGTTGATTGATGACCTTTGCACTCCACGGTTAAATGGGCGAAGTGAGAGGGTTGGTTGATGACTTTCGCACTTCAAGGTGATAAGGGTGAGGAAGGGGATGCAAGTTTTTGTTCAACGTAATTTTTTTCAAATTTTGTCTTTCCTGAAAGGTTTTATTGGTTCTATCCCATGCACCACATGTGCAACTCTGATTGTTGCTCAGTAGAGATTGAACCACATTTGAAAGTAACATTTTGCATGTGACAGACCGGCTGATATGCTGGTTAAATATCTTTAAATATAATTGTTTAACCTTCTATTCCCAACAGGTTCAAACTGCTACAACATATTCAGTTTAACACCGAAGTTATATCAATAAAAGAGTACAGAGACACGCAGTTAGAAAAGGTTAGAGGGAACGACGCTTGTGTCCTGGCGAAAATCCCTGCCACTACTAAGAGCACGTCCAGGCTGTCCTCAAAGGAACGTTACAGCAGAACTGACAAGGACAGGAACAACTACAGCAGAAAGGAAACTGGTATAGTATCTTGTAATGACAGCCAGGCTCAAACAGATGGTGGCAATGAAAACAAATCTATTACAAACCTACTTACTAATACAAAGTCATCACTTACAGGTTGGTCGCCCAATGAAGAGCCATTCGATTGTACATTATCTTCTTCTTTTTAGTTCCTTGGTCAGTGACTGACAAATCGATCAGTGACCCGTACGCTTGGCTTAGCTCCGTTCGTTCTCAATCTCTCGCTACCAAACCCTGACACGGGTCTAAGTAGCAGAATGTAGTCAAGAGAACAGAATGCGCTGTGTCGTAGTTTACAGCTTGACTGTGATATTTGCACCTTTCGGTCCAACACATCCGACTTCAGCAATCATTTTTTTATTACCGGGTTAGCATTCCCTCTTCTATCCCTTCTCCTTAGCCAGTCTGCTCTGCTGCAGCCTGTTATCCAGGATCACCACGTGGAGGTGTAGAAGGATCTTGGCAGCTCTGGTTCGCTGGCCCTGACGCTAGCAGTAAGCTATGGGTCGCTGACCGCTGCAGCTCATGCGCTGCTCAGCATGTTGATCTCGACCGGTACGCTTGATGGCGTCTTTAAAGGCAGCAACATACTGTACTCCCTCTACTTCCCTCGGTTTGCTGCCATCCTTCGTACGTTGCTCAACTCTTATTCATGATTTTCACTTCGGTCTCTATGCTTGATCGTCAAGTTATCTTAGGCTTCTTGCCTTTCCCCTTCCACATGGGCTCCATAACATGGCAGTTCTGGTGATGATCTCTGGTTACTTTGTTAGGACATGGCCTATCTAATTCCAGCGTCGACTGATTGTGATGGTGTTCATGTCTTCTCGATTGCTGCAGGCAAACAGGTCTTGGCTGTTGTTTAGAGGATGTTGGCCTGAAAATTATATGAATTTTTTTAAAGAAAAGTTGTGCATAAAGATGATAATTTTGATGTTTCTTGTTCTGTTACTCTCCAGCCCTCAGCATCACACACAGAGGCTACAGAAAGCACGCAATTATTGTACATCCTTAGTTTGGTGTTAGGACTGTACTGAGATGGCTTCCGAACGTTGTTTAAAGCTAACAAAAAACTATTCTGGTTTAGCTAATTCTGCTTTTCGTGTTGTTGTCTGTCCTGCCGTCTGGTGTAATTGTGTTTTCGAGGTATGTGAATGTTTTCGTCTTCGCTAATTCTTAATTTCCTATTTAAATTAGCTTGGGATTTAAAATATTCCATTTCATATATAGGTTATGTTTGTATTAATGTTAAGTCCAAGTTGTTAGCTATACACATCCAATAGTCCCGTTTTTTAATGAATGGGTTGATATGAGTATTCAAATAAAGGGATGTCAGGCGAGAGTGCTTGCATCCCGAGTTACCTCCAGCCATCTTGACTTATGTCTTGCCACTGGTCGAAGGTAGCTTTGGACCAGCGAGTGAGGTTGATGACAAGCGCAGTTTCTTCCTGACTATAATTCAAATACAGCGCAAGTTACACATCAAGACACACCCGTCTGTCGGTGTCGCCATCATCGCTTGGGATGGGCAGCTAATCTTTTTTTATTTAAAAAAAAAATACAAATAATGCAATGTCATCTGCGTATTCCAGATCATCAATGGGAAATTAAAGTCAGGAGTAAAATAACCGATGAGGTCAGCATCCACCATTTTGACTGCGTTCTTATCTGTACAGGTCACCATGGTGATATCAACTTACCTTACTTTCCAGGTTTGCTATCCGTGTTTGTCATGCATACTTAGTCTTCGGTCACACCTGTATGGATCGTCACACGCTCTTACCTGTTCGAGTTAACAAAGACTTAAGATCACAAAACATTCTCACCTGTACATGTCTCAGCAGTGATGACAGTCGATAGATTATATAGACAAGGTGTTATTTAAGACAAGGTGTCCGAATTGAATTAATATTTTTTTGTAAAATACAAGAGTTACAGAGGGGGGGGGGGGGGGGGGGTCCTTAGCTCATTCTAGAGAAATGACAACTTTATATGCAAATGAGATGCATAATTTGGCCAGAGAGCGAGGAGGTGAAACAAAAGCTGTTTTTGGCAGCCGCTACGACCTGGTGAAGACTACATATTTCATACCGGTGATGGCCTGTATACATCAGGTCAGGTCATCCCATAACCGGCGAGGTCGTTGGGGCACACATGAAAACATCCTCACAACTCCACGCCACCCTTCTCTGTCAGCGGCCACCGCCGCCGCGCCTCCTCCGGCCGGAGATCGGCCCACTCTTTCACTCCGTCGCCCCATCTCCCCCCAGGGACGGCCCTCTCGTCGTCCGCCCCGCACCCCTCCGTGGAGGACTGTATCTGCAAGACCACTTGATCTCGATATGTAACCGCACCAAGCGAGTTTCCCTCTTTCGACAGTTGACAAGAGGTCTTCAAAAATGCCCCACCGATGTTGCAAGTCTATCCCCCATCTCCTCATCCGCAACTCGATCTCCGCACGTGACGTCCAAAAGCCCTCGGAAACATCTCACCCCCAAGGCCTGCACCCCTCGCCGAAGGTCAGCTACAACCGTCCATGTCGCACAAGCACAGAGGAATACCGAAAGGACCAGTGTACGCACCAATCTGACCCACATGCATAGCGCCAACCGTTCATCTCGCCAGACCTTGTCAAGGCGTGCAAGCGCCGCAACTGTCCGTGCCACCCTGGATATAGCATGACCAAAGATCAATAACGCAAACAAACAAATAAACAGATTTTTAAGTTTAGGACTTTGATGTAGTCTTTCTGCGAGGCACCATACCAAGTCGAGCACTGTTTACACTGCTCGGAGAATGTTTTCAAGTCAACTTCTGAAAAAAGTGTGCAATTGCCTCTTGGCAGTCCGTTGTATCTTCTAAACACCATGAACTATTTTTTCTATGAAGCAAGTATCAGGTTTTGGGATGAGAAAATTATTGAAAGGAGAGATATCTAGCCAATAGGATGATTGAAGGACCTCTGAAATGTGGTGCTTAGCCATAGCCAAACACTGCCAAATAAAGTTGTGATGAATGGGCAGGGACGTTGTCGGGATAAAGTTGATATTCGACACTCTCGTGCAATACCAGCATTTTGCGACGAAGTGCGTCTCTTAAATGCTACAAAACGTGAAAGTAGTACTCCATGTTGATTGCATGGCCTAATGTAGAATATTAATGATGCATTTTTCCCTTATTATAAAAAATAACAACAGTCAGCATCATCTTGCTGTTGCTGTGGCTCCGGTTTCGGGCCTCCCAGATGGTTCATCATTCTTAACACTTTTACGTGTTTCTTTACGACGTGTATGACGTTCATAAAGGTGTGAACGGCTCATAGGATCTTCTCCTTCCGCTATTTGTAACTTAATGAGAGTATGTTTTATATTTCGTTCAGATTTTCACAAAAACCTGAAGCACATTTCTTTATCGTTTTCTTCCGCCACAAATATTCGACTAGTGCGATTCACACGTAAGGGCAACGTGGATCTACTGTCCTGCTCATGCCGGAGTTTAGGGCAATGAAAGAGCTGACATCTTGGCTTCACAAGCTCCCATTATTCGGACATTAGTAATGGATAGAAGTGACATTTTGAAATCAATCAATGACCGCCTGCTAGATGAGGACACCGCAATAGATGAAGCACCACTCCACAGACTGCAAAGTTTCGACATTAAACGAGGTTCGAGCGGAGTGGAGCGCATGAGAGGACGACGCAGGAGCGTGAACAACCAGCCAGCTACAAGGACCATCAGCATCCATACCTTACTCCATTTGATGAGAGAAACTGAGCACCTATAAGTATGCCAGGAGTGCAGTGACGTGGATTCTTAGAAACAGAAACAGAACAGAAGGCCAACGTACTAATGAAAATAAACCAGACGAGCAGGGCAGACGTAACTCGGGCTACATGCACATTAGGTTCAGAGGCCAGCCTATGTTTAGCAGCTTTCGGCTGGATCTCGCGGATTCGCATTTATGATGCCAAGACAGTAAGTAAAGTTCCAGATTGTTTGTGTGGCGTTTATTTTGTTAAAATGTCTTATGTTTAACCTTTCACATCTACAGGACAATCGATTTTTAAAGGCCGCATAATACATTCACGTGACCTACGACGAGCGAATGAGATTCCAGGATCTCGTCACGTGGTCGTTGGCATTGGCAACTCCGGATGTGATGCCGCTGTTGAGCTCAGTCGTCACGGCCAGGTACTCTTACACGTGATGGTTGAAACAATATACCTGATTATTGAATGCAAGAAATACAATTGTTGTTGATTTTTAATAAGTCAGGATCCAGATGTTGAACAACGCATGAGCTGCAGCGATCAGCGACCCAAAGCTGACTGCTATCTCACAGGGCCAGCCAAACAGAGCTGCCAAACCCTTTCTCCCCCTACACGTGATGATCCCGGATAACAGTTTGTAATAGAGCATACTGGCTAAGGTGTGAGGATCGAAGAAGGAAAGCATTCTAGTTGCGTCTATCTTGTTCTCATGATGTTGTTGTTGAATGGCCGCAATGAGTATGTTAACTCTTTCGTGCGCCCTGAAAATGGCACTATGTGACGGGTTGCAATAGCTTTCCACATATCCCGAGCGTGTTGATGAAGGTGGACCCGGATCCACCAAGCTGTTGTGCTATAATTGATTTTCCTCCGTATGACATTTACTACTAAGGAGATCACATCGATCCCTCATCTCTTTAGTCTGATTGCCCCGAAATAAGACTGGTTTCCTGGATGACTGCGTATAAGTGCGGTGGAGTCTTAATCAGTATGTTTTGTCTGACACTGTCTAACACTGTCTGATCAGCATGTTTTACCTGACTTTGACTAACATGTCTGATCAGTATGTTTTGCCTGTCCCTGACTAGGATAGTTTGATCAGTATGTTTTGCCTAACCCCGACTAACAAAATCGGATCAGTATGTTTTGCCTGACCCTGACTAACAAAATCTTATCAGTATGTTTTGCCTAACCCTGACTAACAAAATCTGATCAGTATGGTTTGCCTGACACTATCTAACATTGTCTGATCAGCATGTTTTACCTGATCCTGACTACATGTCTGATCAGTATGTTTTACCTGACCCTGACTAACATAATCTGATCAGTATGTTTGACCAGACCAGACGTTATTCGATTCTCCCTTGTCGCGATGCTAGATAACTGTCAAACAAGCTTAGCTGTAAAGGCTATCGCCTTAATATGTCTCTCATTCACTCTCTTTTGTCATTCCGCCGCTAACTATCCACAGGTGCACCTAAGCACGCACAGAGGGACGTGGTTGATGCGGAGACTTCAGAAACACGGTCTGCCAGCCGATGTTGTTTACATGAATCGACTGGTCTTTGGTACAGCCTTAAGACTACCAACCTGGATCCTAAACAAAATCGCAGAATGTCACCTCAACCAGACCCTGGACCATTCTCTGTACGGCTTACGGTGAGTCAGCCCCATTACAATTTTACGGTAAAAAAATCCTATAGCAGACAATGCTGCCGGGGATAAAGTGTTAAAGACTTCATTATACAAGGCCATAGTTTGCGTACTATTTGGGTAACCAGGTTCTTTTCTTTTTTACTTTTATTTCTTAACAATGAACCAGGTACCCAATTACAGCTGGGTAGCCTAGAGCGTTTGAGCAACGGGAGTTGAATCCTATATCTGAAGCCGTGACCAGTAAATGATCTACCACTGCGTGAATCCAAAGTTTAAAATTGTCAAGAGGCCAAAAAGTCTTGTTTTCGCCAGAATGAAACACATTCTTACGTTTTCATGTGAAAGATTTGGACTTTATAATAAACGAAAGCCCATATGATTGGCGTAGAAGTAGAGCACACACTTTTGAAAGCAAAGGTACGGTATTCAGCTCCTACAACCAGCACGATCCAGTCGTCACAGCTGTAAATGGGTACTTGTCATGCGACTAGGGAAAAAAAAGCAGCAAGGAAATGAGCTGGCCACTCTACCTCATACAAACTGTGACTTACAATATTGAAGTCTCTAAACATTTCATTCCCTGACAGTAGTGTAACTGCTATGGGACAAACCTTGACTTAGTATACTGAAGTCTCTAACAACTTCATTCCCTGACAGTAGTGTAACTGCTATGGGACAAACCTTGACTTAGTATACTGAAGTCTCTAACAACTTCATTCCCTGATAGTAGTGTAAGTACTATGGGACAAACCTTGCCTTAGTATACTGAAGTCTCTAACAACTTCATTCCCTGACTGTAGTGTAACTGCTATGGGACAAACCTTGACTTAGTATACTGAAGTCTTTAACAACTTCATTCCCCGACTGTAGTGTAACTACTATGGGACAAACCTTGCTTTAGTATACTGAAGTCTCTAACAACTTCATCCCCTGAAAGTAGTGTACGTACTACGGGACAAACCTTGACTTCGTTTACTAAAGTCTCTAACAACTTCATTCCCTGACAGTAGTGTAACTGATATGGGACAAACCTTGACTTAGTATACTAAAGTCTCTAACAACTTCATTCCCCAATAGTAGTGTAACTGCTATAGTAAGGCCGAACCACTGGTCTCGGGCAATAGGCACCACCAATGACAATCCAATGCTAGTAACATGAGTAGAGCTCCGCTCTTTGTCCGTGAAAAGCGAGGGCTCTACCAGTACACTAATCAGACACTTTAAGCCCATTAGAGGGGATAAATGAGAGAGATGGAAAATCTGGTGCCGGCAGCAGCAGTAGTGTCTGTTTGAATAGCGTATACTAAATGTGATGTAGGTCTGTATGGGGCTAGCAACCGCACCCTGTAAAATACGAGGCGTGTTCAAATGAAACCAGACCAAACTGCAACAAGTGAACATACGTACGATGTTCATGGTGACGTTACTTCTGGTGTAAACAGCACATACCAACCGTCAAGTTTGCAAAATGTCATTATCTTCCGACTCAATAGTTTTATCAGCAGACCGTTGAAAACATGTATGTATATAACAATTGTTCAAGCCCTTATATCAGCCTTACGGTATTGTAATAACGTTTTTGAGCCAATATATCGGCTCTACGTACGGACTCATTTAATCAGTAGTTCTGTTTTTTATATAAATGTTATTTTCAAAATGATTGATCTGACCCTAGTGGTATCTAGGATAAAAAGAATAGACTCACAGTGCTCAGTGGTCTCGAGGTAACGTGTCAGCCTCGAGTGCCGGAGGTCGCGGGTTCGAATCACTGTGAAAACCGTGATTTTTATCACATGGATTTTCTAGTAAATATTCCTCTGATCTTTGGGTAGTGAGATCGGACTGCCGTGTTCAGCGTCGATCACGTTAAAAATACATTGTCAGTTAGAAATTGAAAAGAGAAAGATTAACGGCCGCTTCCCGGACAGAAATTATAGGTAAAAATCGATCCAATATTTTTTTGTATTTTTCCCCCAGGACTAGTGAGCCGCAAGAAGTTGTAAAATACCTAGTACATATAGCCAAAGCATTAGACTACCTGGCAACATGCCTGTTTGAATACCTTGATTTCAAGTATTTTAAGTATTCCAAGTATAGTGAAACACAACTAAAGTGGGTTGTGCATGGAGTTAGCAACTTTACCATTTTGAACCACTGTTATTGAAGCAGCTCTGCGAATTCTTGGATACCGGCTTACATAAAGGGACCGGAGACGGCGTTGGCTATCGTTAAGTGATACGACTCACAACCCGAAGGTGCTGGGTTCGCTACCCAATCACAGCACCGGCCGTTACCCCGGGGAAGCAAACCCTTAGAAAATATAGGAGGAAGCAGATTCTTACATAAAATGCATGCTGAAGTCGGATGCACTGGGCCGACACGCTTATAATAAAAACACAGTGCAACGCACACTGCATTGGAAAAAAGAGAAATAAGTCGAACGAAAAAAAATTACACAACTAAAAAGGGTTTTGCATGGAATTAGCAGCCTCATCATGTTAAACCCCTGCCATTGAAACCGCCACTGCAAATGCTTGGATACAGCCTTCCATAAAATGGCCAGATGTAGTCGAGCGAGAAAGGGAACCAATCTATCATAGTCAAGAATAAGGCCCTCTTGTTCTGACAGACCCAAGCACGGCCCATTTGCGACACATCCAACGGTAAATGACGAGCTTCCAAACAGAATCGCATCCGGGCACATCACCATCAAACCAAACATCGATTCTTTCTTGGAGACCGGCGTCAGGTTTGAAGATGGCACTGTTGCTGATGGTAAATATATGTTTGTACACTTTCGTTGATGGTTACTATATGTTTGTACACTTTCGTTGATGGTTACTATATGTTTGTACACTTTCGTTGATGGTTACTATATGTTTGTACACTTTTGTTGATGGTTACTATATGTTTGTACACTTTCGTTGATGGTAAATACATTCGTGTACACCTTCGTTGATGGTAAATATATGCGTGTACAATTTCGTTGATGGTAAATATATGTATTTGTATAATTTCGTTAATGGTTACTATATGTTTGTACACTTTCGTTGATGGTAAAAATATGTTTGTACACTTTCGTTGATGGTTACTATATGTTTGAACACTTTCGTTGATGGTAAATATATGCGTATACACTTTTGTTAATGGTACATATATGCGTGTACACTTTCGTTGATGGTAAATATATGTATTTGTATAATTTCGTTAATGGTAAATGTATGTATTTGAATAATTTCGTAAATGGTAAATACGTTTTTTTTGTATACTTTCGTCGATGGTAAATATATGTTTTTGTATACTTCTTCCTCTTCTTTTTGTTCTTCATTTTGTTCTTTTTGTTCTTCTTCTTCTTCTTCGTGATCATCTTTTTCTATGTTCATTCTCAATCTTTCAATATCATGCCCTGAAAAGTTCTTTTCAAACAACAGCATGATGGAGTCCAGAGAACGGAATGCGTTGTGTTGTAATTTACAGTTTGACTGCGATATTTGCACCTTTCGCTCCGACACATCCGACTTCTGCAGGCATTTGTGAGTGCCCGGTTAACCTTCCCACATCGATCCCTTCTCCTTAGCCAGTCCGCTCTGTTGCAGCCTATTACCCAGGATCACCACCTGGTTGAGGTGTAGAAGTGTCTTGGCAGCTTTTACTCGCTGATCCTGACGCTAGCAATCAGCTATGGATGGGCTGCTGCATCTCATGTACTGCATATCATCTTAATCCCGTTTATGTACACAGTGTGTTCAAAAAGTAACCGGCATCAACATTTTTTCCACGGAAACAAATGAAGCATGGGTGCTGTGCTTCGGCAGGGAGGTATAGGGGACCGTCATGCACATGCGGGCATTTGTTTCTCACTCGCAGATTGCGTCAGTCGCTGTCAGTCAGCCTTTCACTGTTGAGTGTAGTGAGCACTCGTCGCGTTTTCATTCCCCACGAAATAACGGAAATAATTTTGCAGCGGTGTTGCGTCAAATTTGGCAACACCAAGGCGATACCCAATGGAAACCATTCGGAAGATACAATAGGCTTTCGGTGACGATGCCTTGAGCATCACACAAATTAAGGAGTGGTACAATGTACAAACGGCGCAGCAATGTCGATGTCTTGTTGATCCTATTCTTTGATTTCCGCGGGGTTGGGCATTCTAGTAAGCACCGTAAGGTCAAAACGTTACCAAATAGTACTACCTGGAAGTCATTCATCGTCTCCGAGCGCAAACGACCGCATCTGTGGACAACAGGGCGGCTTCATCACGACAACGCACCCGCCTGTTCTTTGCATCTGATTCAAACTTTCTTAGTCAAACACAACCTTCCTTTGGTTCGACATTCTCTCGATATGGCGTGTGTGTATGGGCTGGTCGGTGTGTGTGTGTGGGTGGTCGGTGTGTGTGTGGGTGGGAAAGGGTTTGGTGTTGGGTGGATGGGTGGGTGTGTGTGGGGGGGGGGAGGTTTGGTGTTAGGTGGATGGGTGGGTGTTGTTTGATTTTTGAGTCGGTGGGTTGGTGCGTGATGGGTAGATCTGTGTGTGGGGGGGGGGGGGAGTTTGGTGTTAGGTGGATGGGTGGGTGTTGTTTGGTTTTTGAGTCGGTGGGTTGGTGCGTGGATGGGTGGGTGTGTGGGGGGGGGGGAGGTTTAGTGTTAGGTGGATGGGTGGGTGTGTGTGTGTGGGGGTGGGTGGGGGACGGGTTGGTGTTGGATGGTTTTTGGGTTGGTGGGTTGGTGCGTGGATGGGTGGATGTGTGTGTGTGTGGGGAAGGGGAAGGTTTGGTGTTAGGTGGATGGGTGGGTGTTGATTGGTTTTTGGGTCGGTGGGTTGGTGCGTGGATGGATGGATGTGTGTGTGTGTGTGCGGGTGGGGGAGGGGTTGGTGTTGGATGGTTTTTGGGTCGGTGGGTTGGTGCGTGGATGGGTGGATGTGTGTGTGTCTGAGCTGGTCGGTGTGTGTGTCGGTAGGGGAATGTTTGCAATTGGGTGGATGGGTGGGTGTTTTTTGGTTTTTGGGTCGGTGGGTTGGTGCGTGGATGGTTGGATGTGTGTGTGTGTGGGGGAGGGAGATGGTTTGGTGTTAGGTGGATGGGTGGCTGTTGATTGGTTTTTGGGTTGGTACGTGATGGGTAGATGTGTGTGTGTGTGTGGGAGGGGGATGGTTTTTTGTTAGGTGGATGGGTGGGTGTTGATCGGTTTTTGGGTCAGTGGGTTGGTACGTGGATGGGTGGATGTATGTGTGTGTGCTGGTCGGTGTGCGTGTGGGTGGGGGAGGGGTTGGTGTTGGGTCCATGGGTGAGTTTTGTTTGTTTTTTGGGTCAGTGGGTTGGTGCGTGGATGGGTGGATGTGTGTGTATGTGGGCTGGTCGGTGTGGGTGGGGGGGGGGGCAAGGTTTGGTGTTGGGTGGAAGGGTGGGTGTTGTTTGGTGTTGGGTGGAAAGGTGGGTGTTGTTTTATGTTGGGTGGAAGGGTGGGTGTTGTTTGGTGTTGGGTGGATGGGTGGGTGTTGTTTGTTTTTGGGTCGGTGGGTTGGTGCGTGGATGGGTGGATGTGTGTATGTGTGTGTGTGAGGGCTGGTCGGTGTGTGTGTGTGTTGGTGGGTGGGGGAGGGATTGGTGTTGGGTGGATGGGTGGGTGTTGTTTGGTTTTTGGGTCGGTGGGTTGGTGCGTGGATGGGTGGATGTGTGTGTATGTGGGCTGGTCGGTGTGGGTGGGGAAGATTTTGGTGTTGGGTGGATCAGTTGGTGTTGTTTGATTTTTAGGTCGGTGGGTTGGTGCATGGATGGGTGGATGTGTGTATGTGTGTGTGTGAGGGCTGGTCGGTGTGTGTGTTGGTGGGTGGGGGAGGGATTGGTGTTGGGTGGATGGGTGGGTGTTGTTTGGTTTTTGGGTCGGTGGGTTTGTGAATGGATGGGTGGATGTGTGTGTGTGTTTGGGTGTGTTAGTGGATTGGTGGATCTATTTAGTATGGATGGATGTATGTGTGTGTATGTATATATGTCTATGTATGTGTGTATGTAGGTGTATATATATATGTGTGTGTGTGTTTGTATATATGTCTGTTTGTGTGTTTATCTGCCTGCCTGTGTGTTTATCTGGCTGTCTATCTAGCAAATATGAGCTTCCTTTGTCCAGCTACTTTTATGTTTCGTCACAGATATCGACATAGTAATAATGGCCACAGGGTATAAGATCGCCTTCCCTTTCCTCGACCAATCAACTCTGAAGGTCAAGGACAACCACTGCCCGTTGTACCTCCACATGTTTCTGCCAACTGTAGCTTCTCCCACTCTGGCTGTGATTGGATGCGTGCAAGCAGGAGGGGCTGTCGTTCCAGTATCCGAGATGCAGTGCCGATTGGCCGCAAGAGTTTTCAAGGTCGTACAACATTCATTTTATTATATACATTTATTGATGGCTTGATTGATTGATTGGTTGATTGATTGGTTGATTGATTGGTTGATTGATTGATTGGTTGATTGATTGATTGGTTGATTGATTGGTTGATTGATTGGTTGATTGGTTGATTGATTGATTGGTTGATTGATTGGTTGATTAATTGATTGGTTGATTGATTGATTGACTGATTGGTTGATTGATTGGTTGAATCGCATTTTCTCTCTAAATGCAGGCTAGGATTACCACTACAACTGGTCCCTTTAGAAAAAAACATATATCGCCTAGGTGATCTGGGAAGGATATTCTCAAATGTCCAGTAAGACATCTTTTCTAGGAGAGACGTGAACAAACAATTGCTGACTTGAAGGTAGGCTGGGAACAGCCAATGGTTAAAGAAGCAGCCTGAAAAAAATGTATGTTGAAGACGGATACACTGTACCCTTGATGCGCAAAAAACAGGTTTACATAGGTTGTCTGACATGGACAGCTGCAGAAGTGAAATTCATTGAATTAGAAGTTTGGCTTGGCTTGGCTTGGCTTGGCTTGGCTTGGCTTGGCTTGGCTTGGCTTCGCTCGTTCTCAATCTCCCACTACCAAACCCTGAAAGGGCTTAAGTAGCAGAATGCAGTCCAGAGAACGAAATGCGTTGTGTTGTAGTTGACAGCTTGACTGCGATATTTGCACCTTTCGGCCCAACACATCCGACTTCTGCAAGCATTTTTTAGTACTGGGTTAGTATTCCCTCTTCGATTCCTTCTCCTTAGCCAGTCTGCCTTGCTGCAGCCTGTTATCCAGGATCACCGCGTGGAGGTGTGGAAGGGTCTTGGCAGCTTTGGTTCGCTGGCCCTGACGCTAGCAGTCAACTATGAGTCGCTGACCATTGCAGCTCATGCGATGCTCAGCATCTTGATCCCGAATTAGAAGTTTGATGACGAACGAGAAAAAAGTATCTGAGTGTTTGTTAGTAGTGACGGTCTTGATAGCAATAATTTTACATGCTGAGGATGTTGGCACAATGCAAACTGCATTTAGTAGCCTTTTACAATATGATGGAAGGTTACAAGGACATTATTTTCATTCAGGAAACAATCAGCTAATGATGGTGATGATGATGATTATGATGATGATGATAATGAATAATCAGAAGATAAATACATTACTAACTATTTAAACAATTTTAAAAATACATTTTCTATACCTACCACAGAGCCAAAAATGTACTCTAATATTATATTTCTAACGTGTGTACTGGAGACTATATCGGATGATGGAATTACATGATGTCAGCATAAGTGTCTTACGATACGAGGCGCTGCAATGGATAATTATGAACTTTGTTAATTGTAAAGACAATCTGAAACAAGCATGGCTGAGTTGAGATGTGGGTAAGAGAGGGTCAATAATAGGGAAGAGGGGGGGGGGGTTAATGGTGGATTTGAAGGGAGAAGGGATACGGCGGTATGAACGATAAGAGGTTGGAGGAGGAGTAGATGAGTGGATTATAGAGGCGAAGATATGAAGAGGCCAATTGGCCGGTTGAAGGAGTATGAGGTACAAGATTAAAGGATGGTGGGCATGAGTTGAGGTGGTAGGGGCGGGGGATGATCGGGTGGATAGTGGTTGAAGAACGAGGGAATAGTGCAGCGAAGATGTGAGGAATATGTAGGGGGTCGGAAGGAGGCTATTACCTAACGACTTTCATAATTATCCAGGGCAGCGCCAGGTTAGAGGTTGTTGAATGCCTGCAATGAGTAGGATTTCTCTTTTGTGCCAGAGATCAGAGCAGAACTGGGAAAACCCCAGAGATCCTCAACAATAGCGCTCCAGTGGCTACCTTCCCCTCGGGATACGAGAGAGCTGATGCTCTGGCAAAAGATGGCATCAAAAAGGCACAATTTAATCATCGAGTACCACACAGAGAAATCAATAACATCATCAGAAATCAGTATATACACAAACGGAGAGAAGACAGAAACATAAGCAGTACAACAGACCAAATTCACCAACTAAAAAAAAAATAAACAAACTACCTTATTTCGGCTAAGAACTGGACACTGCAGACTACTAGAACATCTTTACCACCCGAAGATCTCACACACAGATGAGTGCCCATGTGGAACAGGATGCCAGAACCCTGGGCATATGCTACAGGAATGCACAATCTATAGGGAAATGAGATGCCAGACCTGACCAGAGGATGCGGAGCTGAGACAAAAAGCTGTGGGGCAGCCGCTCCGATCTGGTGAATACTACAGACCGTACGAAGAGTCAAAACGGCTTATCAAAGCCAGATACATGACCAAATGGGAAACCGAACATACTGGTTACACCAAAAACGATGCCTATTACCAGTTGAACAGAAGAGAGCAGGTCGTTGTCTTCAGACTTCGCACTGGCCACAAAAGACTGAGGTACCACCTATTCAACAAATTGAAGATAGGTGGTACCGACGAATGCCCGTGCGGTACCGGTAAATGACCGCTGAACATCTGCTGCAGAACTGCCCGACATACGAGGATCAGAGAGAGCAGATGTGGCCATCACCAGTGGAACTGCAAGACAAGCTCTATGGCAGTGTCGACAACCTCAGGATAACCGCCGCTTTTTTCGAAAAAATAATGGTTACTTTCTGACTGCGTACGAAGAAGAAGAAGAAGAATATTACAGACTTCATCATGGCGACTGGCCTGCAGATATAACATGACCAATAGATCCTGAACGCAAAGAAGAGAAACTCTATTGTGCGGCCTAAAAAGGACATTAAGTTACGGGTTATCGTAGCTTTCCTCACATCCCGAGCGTGCTGATGAAGGTGGGCCGGGATCCTCCATGCGGTTGTGCTATGCTTGGCTTCATCTGCGTGTTACTCACTACTAAAAGGATCACGTCGATACTTCACCTTGTTAGCCAGGCTGCGATGACAACAGCCTGTTTCCAGGAAGAGCTACGAGGAAGCCACGGTGAGGGTCTTGTCCAGTATATTTTGCCTGACTAGACGTTAGTTTTTCTTCCCAGGTTAAAGGTTAGCCTACCATAGGATAGAAATATGTGACGAAATATGTGACGAAAATGTCGAAAGTCCGCCATCTGATCTTTGTATTCTGAAATATTACGATGAATCGTTACCGACTCGCGTGGGTTCTACGAGAGCTCTGTCTGTGACAGAGACGAGAATAGGACCGATGTCACTATGAGAACATGTTGTAAGAGTTGACAGAAAGTGGAGCATGAGGGGTAGACTATGTTTGAATCAGAGCCATAGGAACCACCAGTAGCGAAGCGTTAGAATCGACAAGATAGACTAAGCTATCCCAAACGGTTTTGAAGAATTAGAGAAGATACCCATTTACATAAAACAGATATGGAATATTTTAAAAATTGAACCACCAATAGCGAAGCGTTAGAATCGATAAGATAGATTAAGCTATCCCAAACGGTTTTGAAGAATTAGAGAAGACACCCATTTACATAAAACAGAAATGGAATATTTTAAAAATTGAAGTTGTAATAGTCATTTTTGTCTAAGGATGATGACATGTTAGCAAACTCGCAAATCGGCAAAGTAAATTGATCAGTTACTTTTGGAAAGGTAAGCTGATTGCGTCCATCCTAACACAGCATACGAATCAAGTTTATTGGTAGCTAGGAGACTGTTATTAGGGCGCTATTTTTATCTCACAACTAACTATCCATACATTAGGCCGGCCTTCCTTGACGGAGAATGATGAATTCCAAGCTCACGAAGTGTGCTTCAAATGTTATTTCAGTGTGGTTTTGTTTAGCTTTGTGATTTGAATTTTATTATTTTATTGAGATGCGTGAAGTTGTGTCATATTTTGTGTTATAATATCAGTCATGTTTTAGGATTCAGTGAAAATACCGTAGCAAAAAGGGAGACGCTGTAGACATCAACAATGATTTTTTTAGATTCAGTTGAATGTTTGTAAAAAAAATTATATGTGATGTTGTGTCTTTTGAAAAAAGAATAAAAAATTATATATATATATATATATATATATATATGTATATATATATATATATATATATATATATATATATAAATACATATACGCACACAAGGGCAAGTCAGTATATATGTCACACATGGTTTACATTACAAAAAATTAATGAAATCGGAACTTAAAAACTATTTTTTAAATTTTATTTACATTGTTCCTTTATTTCTCAGCATTATTTTCACCCGATAGTAGTTTTTAGTATTCTAAAGTTATTTCCCATCGCGACGGATGATAGCTACACCATCAGACGGTTTTGTCTTAATAATGCGACGTGCACTGTATTTTGATCATAGTGAGAAATATAATACGCTGGTCATGAATCTCACCCTTATCCCGAGTTACCTTGGATCAGTGGTCGAGGCAACTGGAGGTAACTCGGGATCCAGGCACTCTGGACTTACCTCCCCGCTTGAAATTTGCGGTATTTGATCGCCCACGGTTTCCATTCATCAATGTGATAGGCAAGGGCCTTAACATCTCGACTACAGCGACCCCCATAAACTATTTCAGTCACATTTGCACATCACGCTCAACATCTTCGTCATTCGCGAAACATTTCCCGCCAAAGTGGGAGGTGTATTATGCTGTTGAATAAACTATGCGAACATCGTAATGCAGGTGCTACAACTGAGTATAGTTGCTCGCCTGTTAATGGGAATCACAACCCATACCTTCAGCACAAATTGCAATTTGAACAGGCCACCAGGATGGGTTTCATCATCACTTATTTTTAGTATCCTTGAGAAATATTTCGACGCTTATTATACACCGCTGAATAGGGGACGGCGTGGCTTATTGGTTAAGTGGCACGGCTCACAACGAGACGGTGCTGGGTTCGATCCCCATCACAAAACCGGTCGTTACCCCGGGGAAGCAAACCCTTAGAAAATGCAGGAGGAAGCACTGCCTTACATAAAATGCATGCTGAAGTCGGATGCACTGAGCCGAAGAGTCAAAACGGCTTATCAAAGCCAGATACATGACCAAATGGGAAACCGAACATACTGGTTACACCAAAAACGATGCCTATTACCAGCTGAACAGAAGAGAGCAGGTCGTTGTCTTCAGACTTCGCACTGGCCACAACAGACGGAGGTACCACCTATTCAACAAATTGAAGATAGGGTGTACCGACGAATGCCCGTGCGGTACTGGTAAAATGACCGCTGAACATCTGCTGCAGAACTGCCCGACATACGAGGATCAGAGAGAGCAGATGTGGCCATTACCAGTGGAACTGCAAGACAAGCTCTATGGCAGTGGCGAGAGCCTCAGGATGACCGCCGCTTTTTTCGAAAAAATAATGGTTACTGTCTGACTGTGTACGCAGAAGAAGAAGAAGAAGATGCACTGAGCAGACAGGCGCAAAATAAAACCACAGTGCAACGCACACCGCCTTGGGGAATAGATTAAAAAAAACAGAAAAAACCCTTTAACTCTTCTTATCTACGTTCGTTCTCAATCTCCCTCTACCAAGCCCCGAAAAGGGCTTTGCAAGTAGCAGGATGTAGTCCGGAGAACGGAATGCGTTGTGTCGCTAGTTTACAGATTGATTGTGATATTTGCACCTTTCGGTCCGACACATCCGTCTTCGGCAGCATAACCCCCTTAAAGTACTGTTCTTTGGACTTCACACACGTCTTTTAACGGCCGCGCCATTGTTAGAAGCATTTCAGGAAGGCCTGAAATGGGAATGAAGTACAGGTGAGATCTTCGCATTCCGCAAACTGTCTTAATGTGACTGAAATCAGATTCGTTCAACGGAATGGTCAGCTTTGAGGAACAGGCAAAAGTCTCAAAAAGCGATGATCCTAGTGTTCAAAAAGTCGAAATCGACATTTGCGCAGTACATTATATCCTGTGATACTTCCAGACGGAGTTGCTTCTGGACCATCTTTACCAACTTTCGGCGCGAATTTCTTAGACACTTTACGCATGGCCAAAATGGAATGCACCGAACTAATGCTTATCTTCATCTCATCCTCGCCAAAAATGGAATGCACCGAACTAATGCATATCCTCATCTCAACCTCGCCAAAAATGGAATGCACCGAATCAATGCTTATCCTCATCTCTTTCGCTAGTTCTCGGATGGTGGTGATACGACAGTTCTGTAAGGCCAACGTCATGCCTGGCCAATGACGTCATCATTTTGTCTTGTTGAAGGTCTACCAGAACGTGATCCGCTCCCCACCGATGTGCGGCCATCTTTGAAGTGATTGTACCACTGCTTAATTTGTGTGATGCTCACAGCATTGTCACCGACAGCCTGTTCAATTTTCCCAATCGTGTCCACTTCGGTATCGACTAGCTTGTGGCAGAATTTGATGCAACACCGCAGCTTAAATCTGTCCGTCATTTCGCGGTGAATGAAAACCCAACGATTACTCACTACACTCAACACTGAACGGCATGACGATCCACTATACACCACTCCAGAAGGACAACATTCATGCTTCATTTGTTTCAGAGGGGAAAAAAATGATTCGGATACTTTTTGAACACATCTATTTTATATGTATATAAAATACCACACCAATACTACACAATATAATTATTTTCATACACTTGACAGCCTATGAAATTACCCTGTCATGTGTGTATTTTCATTTGTGTAATTTACGGGTAGATCTGTCTAAGAAAAATACGATGTATTATGTTACGCTGTCAGCGTGTCTTGTTTATGGATGGATAGGTTACGACACGTGACACATGTCGTTCGTTAATCACATTGAAAATCTGGGTGTCTCGCGGGGATGGGCGGGGAAGGGGCGTGTCGGATATAAGAAGCTAGCCTTGCCTGTGACGCATAGCAGCCTGGAACCGGATATGTATATAGGAATAACATTGCGATCAACAAGTTTTCCCTGAGGTCACAAGCAGGTAGAACATTGATGTCATATTTACTGACATTTTTATTTGAAACACTGCTCTTATTTTCGTTAAATTAAAATAAGACGAGGCTGCAGCGGTTCTGTAATTAATCAACTTTTACAAGTTTAAAAAAAAATGTTTTTGTCTATTCTCATAATCGTAACACCATCAAATAGATCGGCTCTGGTACACTGTGTTTAACACATCGGTGGACTGGGTTTAACATTCGTGGACTGGTTTTAACATTGGTGAACTGGATTTAACACATCGATGGACTGGGTTTAACATTCGTGGACTAGGTTTAACATTGGTGGACTGGGTTTAACATTCGTGGACTGGGTTTGACACATCGGTGGACTGGGTTTAACATTCGTGGACTGGGTTTAACATTGGTGAACTGGATTTAACACATCGGTGGACTGGGTTTAACATTCGTGGACTAGGTTTAACATTGGTGGACTGGGTTTAACATTCGTGGACTGGGTTTGACACATCGGTGGACTGGGTTTAATATTCGTGGACTAGGTTTAACATTCGTGGACTGGGTTTAACGTATAGGTGAACTGGGTTTGACACATCGGTGGACTGGGTTTAACATTCGTGGACTGGGTTTAACATTGGTGAACTGGTTTTAACATATAGTGAACTGGGTTGGACACATTGATGGACTGGGCTTAACATTGGTTGACTGGGTTTAACATTCGTGGACTGGGTTTAATATTGGTGAACTGGATTTAACATATAGGTGAACTGGGTTGGACACATTGATGGATTGGGCTTAACATTGGTTGACTGGGCTTAACATTGGTGAACTGAACACATTGGTGGTCTGGGTTAAACAAATTGGTGGACTGGGTTTAATATTGGTGGACTTGGCTTAAACATATTGTGGACTGGGTTAAACACGTTGGTGGAGTGGGTACAACATATTGACAGACAGTGTTAAACACATTGGTGGACTGGGTTAAACATTGGTGGACTGGGCTTAACATTGGTGGACTAGGCTTAACATATTGGTGGACTGGGTTAAACACATTGATGGGCCACATTAAACACATTGGTGGTCTGGATGAAACACACTGATGGACTGGGTTAAACATTGATGGACTGGGTTAAGCATTGATGGACTGGGTTTACCACATTGGTGGACTGGGCTAAACATTTTGGTGGACTGAGTTCAACATTGGGGGTCTGGATGAAACACACTGATGGACTGGGTTAAACATTGATGGACTGGGTTAAGCATTGGTGGACTGGATTTATCACATTGGTGGACTGGGCTTAACATTTTGGTGGACTGAGTCTAACATTGGTGGTCTGGATGAAACACATTGATGGACTGGATTAAACACATTGGAATGTTTTAATGTGACACGCATGCCGTTTGTTAAGCACATCTGTGTAATGACATCCAGTTACTGCCATTCTGAAGCTATTTTTTAATGTCTTATCGCTAAATACCTCTTCCATTCAGAACCATGTGCAGCTACCTTCCCAGCGTGAGATGCTAAAGGACATTGAAAATAAGACAAGTGCTTTGAAGAAACGATACATACACACACAGCGGCATACCATTCAAGTAGACTTTCTACCCTACATGGATGAGCTGGCAGCCATGGTTGGCTGCAAGCCGAAACTACGTAAGCGTTTCCGCGAGTTTGAATAGAATATTGCTCGATTTCCTCAAAATTGCAGTTAACATGAGAACTCGCATAAAAAGGTTTGGGCAAAAAACAGAAACGTGTTTTTTGTAGTTTTTTTTAGTTGTTGGCTATTGGTGATTACAGTTCAGTTCAGTTCAAGTGCCATCTCCGCATTAAAGGTTGGCCGCAATGTATCTCCAGCGTTCTTTATCTCTTGCCATAATGGCGCAATCTGCCATATTTTTTCCAGCTCATCTCCTGATGTTATCCACCAACTTGAAACGATGTCTACCTCTTAAACGACTGCACTCCACCCTACTCTCTAGTATGGTCTCCAACAAGGAAGTTCTTAGTTCTTAGTTCTTAGTTATTAGTTCGACCGGTTCTTCGCTAAGGGGTGGCCACCCTTGAGTTAGTCCCAACTCAGGACCCAGCCGTTTCTGTCGTGGGCGCGTGTCGTTCAGTGTGATAGTAGTCTGTCTATTGTTGGGTCGTGTGTGCTGTACTTCTCTAGTGAATCTTCCCAGCGAGTTTGGGTGGGGGTGGCGTTCCCGAGGTCTCTATTTGTCGCAAAGGTACCACATGGTGGTTATGGTACTTCATCTTTCGTCTTGTTTTCTAGCTATATAGCCTGCCCAGAAGTGTTTTGAATGGCTGACGTGCTGTAGAACATCCTTCTTAAAACGTGACATTCTTCGATGTCGCAATTTTGTAGTTCGCTTTGCCGCTGTTGTCTGAGAGTTATGCCCACGAGGCGTCATTCAAGAGATGCGTGTGCTGTTCTCAATTGGTTTTCTGCTCCTTTTGTTAGAGACCAGGTCTCGCTTTCATAGCAGAGCACTGGCAGGACTATCAAGACGAAGATGTCCGCACATAGTCTGGTGTCCTTTGTGACGTCTGCTGCTGTCATTATGGAGTTGATGGCAGCCCATCCCAACCGTTTCCGTCTGGCGATCTCAGGTTTTATGTTGTCCTCTATGTTGAGTAGCCTCCCCAGATATATTCGTCAGCATCCTTTATGGGCGTTCCACTCAAGAGTATGGGGTTGGGCTCTGCGGAACGATTACGCATTTCTCTGGTTTCCCTAGGTTTATAGCTAGACCAGCTTTCCGTATCTAGTGCCCGTAGCATCTCTGTCGCTTCTAGGGACATCTTTGTGATAGCTGATTAACCCTGATTTTGGTCATTAATTCTCTTTTCACCACCAACGTTTTCTATACCTCCACATTTGTTTTCTTCTCTTATCACGAAATACGACTCAATATTCTATATACCCCAATTTCCAAGGCATCGATTCTCTTTTCCAACTTTTTATTCAATGTAAATGTTTCTTAATCATAAAGTAGTAACGAGTATACATAACGTCTCACAACACTCTTGTTCTATGTATGGTTTATCTGCTTGGATTTATCTGTTCAGGATTTCAAACTTCTCCCGATTCGTCGTTTGATTTCAACCAATCAGATGTTTTCCCTCCAACATCTGTCGGTGTGTCTCGTGGTTCACGTTACCATATAGTTGATCCTGCAAATCTATCTATCTATCTATCTATCTATCTATCTATCTATCTATCTATCTATCTATCTATCTATCTATCTATCTATCTATCTATCTATCTATCTATCTATCTATCTATCTATCTATCTATCTATCTATCTATCTATTTATCTATCTATCTATCTATCTATCTATCTATCTATCTATCTATCTATCTATCTATCTATCTATCTATTTATCTAGCTATCTATCTATCTACCCGCCTGGCTGGGTGGCTGGCTGTCTGCCTGTCTGTCTGCCTGCCTGCCTGTCTGTCTGTTTGTCTGTCTAATGGTCTTTGCGCGCCAAATACGGCGCATAAGACATAAACTAATGATCTCCAGTTGGCGTGACGCCACTGTTGTTAGATCTTGTATGGTGCTGAGGCCCATATTTTAGCCTTCTCGGGTGATTGTTCTTCTGAGTGTTTCCTTGGGTCTTCCTCATTTCCGAACGCCCCGCCCCATTCGAGTGCTTGCAATGGAAGACGGTTGTTGTTCATCTTAAATGCATGCCCGATATTTGTCCATCGTTATTTTTTTCCGGATGATGGTCCACACGTATATTTGGTTTGTCTCTGTACAGATATATTTTCCTTACAAACTGAACGGGTATTACGATTCTTTCATCATCATACCATGCTCTTTTCTCTTCTTCCGGCGATCGAATCATTGATGTTCACACATTAAGATAATTTGAGTGGTGAACGCGACAGTTGGTTAGAGCTCCCTGTAAAATTGTGAGTTTATTGTTCAATCGTTAGGCCAAAGGATCAAGATCTTGAGCAGCGCATGAGCTGCAGTGGTCAGCGACCCCTAGCTGACTGCTAGCGTCAGGGCCAGCGAACCAAAGCTGCCAAGACCCTTCTACACCTCCACGCGGTGATCATGGATAACAGGCTGCAGCAGGGCAGACTGGCTAAGGAGAATGGATCGAAGAGGGAATGCTAACCCGATACTCAAAAAATGCTTGCTGAAGTCGGATGTGTTGGACCGAAAGGTGCAAATATCGCAGTCAAGCTTTAAAGTAAGACACAACGCATTCCGTTCTCTGGACTAAATTCTGCTACCTAAGCCCTTTCAGTGTTTGGTAGCGGGGGATTGAGAATGAACGAAGCCAAGCCGAGCCAATCGTTAGGCCAGTATCTCTTCCTTTTCTAGCCATACTTCTGACAGTACTGTAATACACGATCAGTGGACTGTTCCTTTAGTCCGCGTGTCCGCAATACCAAAAAGTTTATATTTCAAATAATCACATTCATGTCCGGCAAAAAATACATGGCAAAGAACAGATGAAGAGGTAGCGAGTTCAGTTAGTGTCTTATGGGCGGATCCCAAGAGTCGGCACACAAACGGAACAGTGAAGAGCATCAGGGAACCAGATGACTAAATGCTGGTGATGTTTATGCTAGCAAATTGACATGTGTATTTTGAAGTAAAGAGAGGATGACTCTGGATGCTTGGTCAACCTTGGACAGGATGCAAGTCATTTTCTCATTCCGTTTCTGTATTTGGTTGAAATATTTAGTTTATGTTTTTAGTTCAAGTATTTAGTTGTTTTTAGTTCAAGTATTTAGTTTTTGTGTTTAGTTCAAGTATTTAGTTTTTGTGTTTAGTTCAAGTATTTAGTTATTGTTTTTAGTTCAAGTATTTAGTTATTGTTTTTAGTTCAAGTATTTAGTTATTATGTTTAGTTCAAGTATTTAGTTATTGTTTTTAGTTCAAGTATTTAGTTATTATGTTTAGTTCAAGTATTTAGTTATTGTGTTTAGTTCAAGTATTTAGTTTTTTATTTCAGTTCTAGTATTTAGTTTAACTATTTAGTTTAAGTGTTCAATTTAGGTGTTTAGTTTAATTAAGTTTTTCGTTTCTTGTTTAGTTTACTTGTGTGTTCAGTTTATGTTTAGTTTAAAGGTTTAATTATATACATGTGGTCTTATCTTCTTCACCCTGGGAATTTAATCCTTTTACCCCACCCCCCACCCCACCACACCCCACCCCATCCCCTCCTTACGGACTCTAACCCCGGAGAACTGAGACGATAGTCCGGTCAGGCACAACATACCATTCTGACCAGGACTGTAGCGCCAGGGTCAGGCACAATATACTGCATACAGTGCGTGCGGACTGCAAGGGCCACCGACCTTTAAACCCCCAGTCCCATAAATCCTCTTGATTAACTTAAGCAATGTGAGCAAACACTATGGAGATTGGTTCTTGGTTTCGTCTTGATGTGATTCTTTAATAAACAAAATCAGCTGGCCCTGACATTGTTCGGATCTTCTTGGCTCTGTTACTGAAGCATGCATTTGGTAACGCAAATGAAGGGATCTGTCTTCACTAGGTCGGATGGTTAGGCTGTTTATCCTTGTAAGGACCAATGCCAAAACGAAGATCAGAGAGATCACCATCAGGTACTTCCTCTTCACTGGTGATGCTGCAATTGTCACCCACAGTTAGCAGGAACTTCAGAGACTGATAGATCGCTTCTCCCAGGCGTGCACAAATTTTGGTCTCACAATAAGTCTCAACAAAAGAAATTGCCTCTGACAGGAAGTAGATACTACGCCTAGTCTTAATATCAGTAATTATAAACTGGCAGCTGTGTATCAATTAACATACCTGGGATCCCTCATCAATGACACGCTCTCTCTAGACCCAGAAATATACCTCACATACCTGGGATCCCTCATCAATGACACGCTCTCTCTAGACCCAGAAATATACCTCACATACCTGGCATCCCTCATCAATGACACGCTCTCTCTAGACCCAGAAATATACCTCACATACCTGGGATCCCTCATCAATGACACGCTCTCTCTAGACCCAGAAATATACCTCACATACCTGGGATCCCTCATCAAAGACACGCTCTCTCTAGACCCAGAAATATACCTCACATACCTGGGATCCCTCATCAATGACACGCTCTCTCTAGACCCAGAAATAGCCCTCACATACCTGGGATCCCTCATCAATGACACGCTCTCTCTCTAGACCCAGAAATATACCTCACATACCTGGGATCCCTCATCAATGACACACTCTCTCTAGACCCAGAAATATACCTCACATACCCTGGATCCCTCATCAATGACAATCACTCTCTAGACCCAGAAAAGACCTCACATACCTGGGATCCCTCATCAATGACACGCTCTCTCTAGACCCAGAAATATACTTCGAATACCTGGGATCCCTCACCAATGACAATCACTCTCTAGACCCATAAATATACCTCACATACCTGGGATCCCTCATCAATGACAATCACTCTCTAGACCCAGAAATATACCTCACATACCTGGGATCCCTCATCAATGACAATCACTCTATAGACCCAGAAATAGACCTCACATACCTGGGATCCCTGATCAATGACAATCACTCTCTAGACCCAGAAATAGACCTCACATACCTGGGATCCCTCATCAATGACACGCTCTCTCTCTAGACCTAGAAATAGACCTCACATACCTGGGATCCCTCATCAATGACAATCACTCTCTAGACCCAGAAATAGACCTCACATACCTGGGACCCCTCATCAATGAGACGCTCTCTCTAGACCCAGAAATAGACTGCCACGATGGCAAAGCTACTGCTACATTTGCTCTTCTCACAACGTGCGTCTGGAAAAACCAGACATTGACAATTAAAACCAAGGCCATGGTATTCAAGGCATGTGTAGTCAGCACACTTCTATATGGCACCGAGACTGGGACAACTTATGCCAAACAAGAGCACAGGCTTAACACCTTCCACATACGGCGCCTGCGATCCATTCTTGGAATTACTTGGATGGACAGAGTGACAAATGCAGAGGCGCACTCTCGCACTGGTCTACCAAGCATGTACAGGCAGCGACGAGTACGATGGCTTGGTTATAATCGTTGCATGGAAGATGGTCGCATTCCCAAAGATACCCTCTATGGACAGTTGGCGGATGATACGAGGACAATCGGCCGACCACAGATGTGTGTAAGCGTGATATGAAGGCCCAGGACATGATTCTGACATCCTGGGAAGACGAAGCTGCAGACCGATCCAGGTGGAGATGTAACCTGAATGGCCGCCTTACGATTGTGAAGCGAAGCTCTTGCAGTACGGATTAGTGAAGAGACAACGCAGCAAGAAGAAAGATAACAAAAGCTCAGTATACATTTTTAAAAAATATATTTTTTGAGTTGTTTTTTGGTAAACATTTTTAAAATTTATATTTATCCTCTCCAAGTCACTACTACTATTACCAACTACTACTACTACTACTTCTACTACTACTACTACTACACTACTACTACTACTGCTACTACTACTGCTACTACTACTACTACTACTACTACTGCTACTACTACTACTACATCCCTAATGTAGTCTTTCTATCTATTCAGGTAGCCTATTCATTAAAGATCCCCACCTGGCACTCATCTGCATTACTGGACCTTGCACAGCTTATCAGTACAGGCTAATGGGCCCAGGTGTTTGGTCGGGAGCTAGAAAGGCTATCATGACACAAATGGACAGGGTTCGATTCCCATTTTCCACGAGAACTGCCGAAGACAAGTCAAGTTGTGCATTACTTCGAAACTTGAAAATGCCCAATGCTTTATTCGTGTTTTTGTTTTTGTTTGCAGCTGTAACTGTTGCCAATTATTTTTGAGTAAGAAATGGCATATGCGATAACTATTATGTGCCTGTTTCACCAGGGCAGTAACTCATATGCTCCATTGTTTATTTTTTGTACCGTCTTCTTGACGCTGCATCGGGTTCTTCTTTTACTGCTCTTCACAAAGTGTGTCCAAATATAACCATACATTTTCTTTTTTTTTATAGCCTTTTTGTCCTGGGTGAAATGTCGTGTTTAATTCCGCTCTCAACCACTCTAAATTTTGGACCGTCCTCTCCGCATTTGGCACACCAGTTGCTTCGGCTTTCTCTTCCAGAGTTCGTCTTCGTGTGTTCTTGGTCATCCTCATTCATATCTTTCTCTGTATGCTCAAATCCACTGCTTGTTTGATTATAATCCCCTCTGACAATCATATTATCTTCTGTTGCATAGCGTTTTATATGATTATGTGAATATGGTCTTTTGTTTGGGTGAAAGTCTGCAGTTCAGTTGAGATTCTCGTAATTGTGTGTCATATGTATTGTTTGTCGTTCTCTCCGCTCGTATCTCTGCAGTCTTATATGCAATATCCCCAGCATCGAAGACAAAAAGTCATAAACAGAGAAACAGAAAAAACACATAGTTATAAATTACATCAACCAAAAATTTCCCCCAACAGCCTATACGAATAGCTCAGCCAAAGATGCCATTGGAAACAGGGGAGGAGGCATCACTATAAAACTAAAAAGCAAAGTCTACTCAGCAGCATTTGGAACTGGGAGACGCTGCAGCAACTTCAGTGCCGAAGCCAATGCCCTGAGACAAGCAGCTGAAACCCTTATAGACCATAAGGAGCACGCAGAAAAGCAAGTGGTCATTTTCACAAACGCCCTTGCAGTGTTAATGGCGCTCAAGAACCAGCACAAATATGAACTTGATGCTCTGGCAGACTCGCTCGAACGGCTGTCCCAGTGCTTCAAAAAATCATAATCCAGTGGATACCAGCCCACTGCGACATTCCATGCAACAAGGAGGCAGACAGACTCGCCAGAGAGGGAGGAATGCTGCAGCAGAGTGATATAGAAATCACATACAATGAGACTAACGCGTTCATCAGGGCAACGTACAGTGCAAAATGGAAAAAAAGACCACCCTGGCCACATAGAAAACGATACCTACCATCAACTACCCCAGGCGAGACCAGGTGATAATTTTCCGGCTACGCACACGTCACAACAGACTTAGGTGTCATGTGTACAACAAGTTCGAGATTGGCACTACAGACCGATGTGCCTGCGGTACAGCCCCCATGAAGGCAGAACATATTTTGCAGTCCGGTCCACTGTATACCGACAAAAGAAGTAGCATTTGGCAACAGCCAGTGTCCTTCCACGAGAAGCTGTACAGACGCGTACAGAGCCTTAAGTCGACTGCTGCCTTCGTTAGAGTCATTGAAGTTGAGGTCTGAAGATTAACGAGGAAGTATCTCTGCAGTGACTAATTTATTATTTGCTATTTCTTCTTCTTCTTCTTCTTCTTCTTCTTCTTCTTCTTCTTCTTCTTCTTCTTCTTCTTCTTCTTCTTCTTCTTCTTCTTCTTCTTCTTCTTTTTCTTCGTTCTCAATCTTCCACTACCAAACCCTGAAAGGGTAAGTAGCGGAATGTAGTCCAGATAACGGAATGCGTTGTTGCTGGCTGCGATATTTGCACATTTCGGTCCAACACATCCGAATTCAGCAAGCATTTTTTGAGTACCGGGTTAGCATTCCCTCTTCGATCCCTTCTCCTTAGCCAGTCTGCCCTGCTGCAGCCTGTAATCCACGATCACCGCGTGGAGGTGTAGAGGGGTCTAGGTAGCTCTGGTTCGCTGGCCAGGACGCTAGCAGTCAGCTATGGGTCGCGGACCACTGCAGCTCATGCGCTGCTCAGCGTCTTAATCCCTTTTTTGTTATCTGATAACGTTAGCAAGAATAGATAAGTCATGTGTGCATGTTAGTCTTAGGCGACTTGTACTTCTCCAGGGACGGATGCCCCAGGTCCCAGATCTGACGTTAGCTGGGTGTAACCGGGAGAAAGATTTACTGCTTAGCGGGCTAATCTCGTGCAGCTTATTTCTCCGTCGCTGTGAGACAAGTGCCGTGGAGGGTGGTTAACCGATGTGCGAGGCGAGTCCATCTTAAAAGACCCAAATACTAGAACAAAGTAGACCCGCAGCTTGTTAGACACCATCTATGCTGCTCTTCCCACACCACCTTCCCACGGCCGGTATTATGCCATGTCACACAGTTAGTCGCCTTTTACGACACGCTCCCTCTTTGGGGCAGAGGTGCTATTCTTGCCCTTGTCCTACAAAAGAAACCCGACAGACAACTCGGGATGTATTTTAGTAGGGGGAATAATTGCTCTTGACATTTGAACAGTGGCGTAACCAATACCCAATAAAATTATATAAATAATGTGAAAAGAAAGTATTATGGTGGCCTGCAGCACTGAATGAGCCTTAACAGTTCTCCTGCTTCTATATGCAAATTATAATTACTAAGCAAATAAATCTAGATTCAACACATTGGCACGACACAATGTTAGGGAGAGAGTGAATATCATAACTAAAAACCTTTGCGG